>JAKSZP010010527.1:0-347315 GCA_022478985.1 Massospora cicadina | reverse complement strand
GTAACAATTTAACAAAAGAATCTACTGTATCTGGTGCACCGCTTGGCCGCCCTGGTCCCCTTCAGATCAAGGCACAAAGCATTCCAGCACAAATCTCCGCTTGGCTATGGACTCGCCTTTGGGTTCACCCAAGTGTTGCTGTTTACTTGTTACCAACTCTTATATAACACGTTGTACACCCTTGTCCTGGGTTCCTTTAGCTCTAAATCCATCCACAGTGCTATATTCACAATCTCACTAAAAACTAAGTCCCTGACAGTGTGGCTATGCTTCCTGCATCGCCTCTTGGAGAACAAGAGAGTCACGGACACTCTCTTGACATTAGTTGACCAACCATTTTATTTTATGTGTGCAATAATTATTCATGTGGGGCTTTTGCTAAGTGTGAATTGGGTGTACTGGCTATTTTTCACAGCCTTTATGGGGCTCACCACCATTTTCTTGTTTGGCCTTGGGTTAAGCGTCTCAGCATTATTTTTGTTACCTCCAACTGGAAGTGCCCATCCTTCTTGCTCATACCTAATGGATTTAGATACTTCATATTTCAGTTGTCATGATTCCTCACATTTCCCCCAAAATCAACAAAAACAATTTGATTTAAATGATTTTAACTTGACACCGAATTTGGATGGTGCAGGTGAGATCATCAATGAAGGGCCTGGTGGTAATGGCTTTGGTATAACAATGCACAACCCACCGCTGAAATGGGTATGGGGTCATTCACGCCCCAAAATGCGTTTTATGCGCTAACTCCTTGAATAATAATGGTTAATATAGCATCTCTTGTTGCTCTAGTTTAAAACCCATTTCAGTATATCAGATCACCACAGAGAACCTGCGCTTTACCCCTTGTTGGAACACGGTGATTTTACCACATATCCTTAATTTTTGAGGCCAAGGGGCTTGAAGCTTCTGGGTTTTGGAATATACCTTTTTGTTTGTCTTGGTCAAAAAGTCTTTACTCTGAATACTATGTCTTTTTAAATTTATATTTTTTTTAGTTTTTATTTGAGGTACTCTGACCAGGGGACAGACATTACTAATACTTAATGAGCAAAAGAACCAAATGAAAGAACAAATGGATCAAAAACCAAAACCAAAAATAAACCAAAACAAAATCCTCAACCAGGCAGGGAGCGGAATACCACTAACCCACCATGGCAGAGGGTGATGGGGGCCGGGCAGCTCTTTTACAGACATATTCAGCTGATCAGCCTCATTGAACTTGTAGAAATGGACAAAAGCGGAGAGCCAGGTTGTAAGGGCATTAGCGTGGTGGGGGGTGAAGGTGGACCAACATTTGGCTACCTTCCTTAAGATCAGCTTGGTAGAAAGCTTCAACAAATTCCACTACATGGTGTTCAGCTTATATGTGAGCTTCAGGAAGTTGGGAAAATTGATTATACTTTGGCGGGTGATTTTAGAATAAGGGTTGAAGTCTTCTTGTTGTGCCACATGTATGACCGTGTTATTGGCATCAGTGGCCAATTTTGTGGGTTTCCTCCTGTGCTGCTTTTAAAAATCAGGGGGTAAATCGACTATGCTCAGCTCTTGGTAAAATTATGAAGTGTATTGGGCCACCACTTTGCATAGGATTGTGCAATAAGGTGAGGCCACCGCTACTAAGGTGAGCTGGTGGTCACTTTGGTAGGGGATGGCATTGGATTTAGAAGCAAATCGTCTATATGGTGATTTGTCAAAATCAGAATTGTAAAATTTGGCACAAACATAATGGTTGAGATTTTTGCCCTATTCCCAGCTGACTAAATTACCAGGGATCGCTAGGATATAATTTTCTAATGTGAGATGAATTGGATATTAGTTGACCCTGATTTCAGGGTAACTATGTTTGGGGGATTTTAGGTCATTTGTCTGGTCAGATCTGTCAGGAATTGATCTGGATGAATGCTTAAGATCTCATTAGGCAGAGTTTCCGACAAAATAGGGGCATTTGATAGTTGCTTAACTATCAGGTATACCAATTGAGATTGGTCAGGTTTCATCAACAACCAATTGGGAATGTAAGGAGTAAGTTGTGAGGATAGTAATACCATCTGCAACTAGTGAATCAATCAGTTGATTTGCAACCTGCCATAATGGGTAACAAGTCCCATTACCTAATCAGGTCGCTTTCCAAATATGATTAGTTCACTTGGTTTAGAGGAAAACGTTAGGGAACGTTTTCTGACTCTTTCTATTTTAGGTCTTGAGGATGTCCAATGATGGAGTCCTAGCCAGGATGGGGAAGACCATTGCTGCTGAGACAAGGATGGGTGATTCAATGGCAACGGCTGACATTTTATTTAGGAGGTGTCAACTGAGGTTTGGGCGCCAAATTCCCACTATAAATTCCCTTAAGAAATCACTAATAAAACACACAAATTTTAGGAAGAGATAAAGATCTGCTCGACTCTCTATTTGGTGTCACCCATCCTGGGGTTGGTACAGGTGCTAAGGAATTAATCAGCCAGGTGGACTGAGATTCTTGTATAGCAGGAAGTCATGAAAGACATAGGCTTATGTTTCTAGCCCCATGAAGTGAGGGAGAAATCACTGGTATGTAAGAGGTTACCTGATTGAAGTGGAAATCAATTATAAAAAAGATTGGCAGCTAACTGTTGTCAACAATAGCACTTCTTTATCCTTTAAATCAGACCATTCTATTGTTACAAATCATAATCTGCCAGATCATAGTTTACCAATACACAAAATAACAGATCACTTTTACTAGAGTATTAGCTTAGTAAGTTTTATCAGAATCAATATATTCTATTCCTTCTCAGGGATATTATTGCTGTGTGTGATAATTGGGAGACTCTTTAAGTTAGAGTAGGGATCTGAGCAGGGATTGCAGAAAAAGCTGAATCAAATTGGGACTTTCTGCTGATTGTGTGTCAAACCAGGGAAACCATAAAAAGGGATACAAGAGTATATAAAGTTAAGCAGTACGAGGGAACAAATCCATATTCAAGACACTTTAATTATTTTGATAGGGGTATACTGGCCGAGTGTTAAACCAAAATCTAATACTTCCATTATACTACAGATAATAGTTGTCATACTATTATCAAACAATTGTATTAACTAAATACAATGTGGAGAATTGCACAAAACCCAAACCTGTGCAAGTAATATATTTTATAGGGATTATTGGCTGAGAATAATCAGGAAACCTATACATTTTCACAAAGTGGTGCTCACTACAGGGGTGTAATTGAGTAGAAGAACTTAGAAATGATGTCTATAAAGATGAGATGAGAAAATTATGACGGAGTTGGCAACCATTAATCAGAATGCCCAAAACAGCGGATCATCAAGAATTCACAGCCTTGGAAGAAAGAGTCGCCAAGATGGAGTGAGGGGTTGATAATGTCACAAGTTTTGGGAATGAGTTACTTGGAAAAGTAACATCATTAAAGAAGAAAGAAGGGGACTTAATTTGAGAAGTCTTATTTCTGAAAATAAATTATGAAGCAGATTGCGTTTGTTTAAGAGCATTCAGCACTGATATCAAGCAGCTGATAAATAGGTCGAGGAGTTAAAAACTCACAAATGTGAATGTGAGCCATATGTGGCGACTGATGCCAAAGAAAGAACTCCCCCAGATGTCAGTTGGAAAGTTGACTACACCGAGAAACATGCTGCCCACTTTTATAGCTATTTCAGAGATGACGCCCAAAATTACTCCCCAAGTGAGCTGAGTAGCCAAACCAAGAGAGGTAGCCAGAGAAACCTCGGAGGAATTCAAATGAACGCTAAAATTGCTGACTTTCCACCAGGATAACGCCCCTGCATTTTTCCAATTGTTTGATATGACAATATAAAGATATGGCGATCATCAAAAGGCATTGACAATGATGAATTGCTAAGATACTGATTGTCAAAACCAAGTGCTATCCCACCTGGAGGGGGACAGCTGGTTGTACGCAGAGGCCAAAGCAGCCATTATGAAGGAAATTGGAAGCCCGACATGCATGTTGAAGTGCAAACGATAGTTTGTGGACATTCAATTCCATAAAGATGAATCCTTAGCAAGCTTTGCTGATCGTTTCTACCAGGAGTCTCAAATCCTGGCTGGAGCGAAGGTGCTGGATTATTTTGATGCCAGAATTGCAGTACAAGTGGCCCTTTGGCGCTACCACAATTTGCTCCAAATGATGTTTTCCATGTTAATAATGGAAATTACTACCTTGAATATGGTATCCAATTTGAAAATCTTGGGAGCACCTTTGGATGCCCCAAACAGAAGTTTCAAATCAAACCCAGTATAGAAATTTAAATCCCATGAAGGGTAATGAGAGTTCTAAGGAGATTTACAACCAAAATGTTCTAGGGAATAAGCCTGAAGGCTTTAAGCAGATTAATGAGAAGGAGAAAGTCTGTTGCCAATGTGGAGGAAAGGGACATTTTGCTGTACATTGCAAGAAACCCAAGGATCAAATCAACATAATCAAAGTGAAAAAGTCTGCATTTGCAAAGGAGTCAGGAAAAGGGCCCACAGCCTAGACAGGGAACAGTCTAGAGCTGTGGAGAAGCCTGTTCCTCCTGATATTACGTACAAGGAAATTGACATCAGTGATTTGTTTGTGGATGAAGATGTACAGAATCAACTTACAAGTGGTCAACTTGGAAGTGAATGTGGTAACAAGATCTGGGGCAAAGGGGATCTACCCCAATATAATCAAAGAAGTTTCCCAGCTGTACGCCTGACAACTATTGGACAAAATTAAAGCTACAGATAATCCTGAAGGATTGACCAAGGTTCGATTAGATGAGGCAAACCTGTCAAACCCCCTCAGCGCAATCAAGGAACTCATTTTCTGATTTATTAGGCAAATCATTCACACTCTCAATTTGGCTAATAATGCCACTATACACTCAGTAAATACTATATTACAATACTATGAGTGTATGTATATAGATATACTAGTGAATCAAGTATGGGTGAGGGCAATTGTTGACAGCGGAGCGCCTATTAATATTGTCTTGACCAAGCTGGTGAAGAGGATGAAGATTTCTCCTGACTTGGAACACAAGAAAGAGTACAGGACAGCTGGGCCAAATACCACCATCTCATGTGGAGTGTATAGCGCTCTGCCACTTTAATTTGGATCCTTGGTGGTATCTGCACCAGCAATAGTTTTGGCCAACCAAAACTATGACATTCTGATTTAGGCAGAATTTCTATGGAAGTACAGAGTTAAATGTAACTTCGAGGATAATAATTGACCATATTAAGTCAGAAGTTAAATTGGTTTATAAGAAGGATGGGGACGCTTCACTGAGTAGGAGAATTAGCTTCATCAACTTGATATACAATGACGGCATTGTCCCAATTTGATACCAACTAGTTGGCTGAAAGTGATGAGAAATGCCTGTGGAAATCTTAGAAAATTGGGGAATTTCACTGAGGATTAAGAATGTGAAAACCGTACCTCCAGGATCAAAAATAATAGTCAACCCAGGGTTGACATCAGAGATACCGGAGCTGCTGTATGGGGAGGTCAGAAGCCCCTAGAAGAAGTCCAGAGTAGAGCCTTGGGTGGCTCCTGGAATAATAATTCCAGGCCATGAAGAAATTAAAGTTTTCCAGGCAAATTTAAGTGTAAACCTGATGAAGATTGAGAAGTATCAGATTGTCACATTTGTTCATCTAATCCCAATGGCCAAACTGAGGAAATTTCACGATCTTTGGACCCTCAATGAGATGGGATTACTGGCCAGGGTAACCGAGAGTATCAACCTATTGGTTTATTGAGAGCAACTCACTGATCTGATGGAAGGACAGCAAGAAGAGGTGTCCAAATTGTTCAATAAAACCAGGAAGTATTAACCCAGGATGACCACGATTTGGTATGCACAAGAGATGTGATCCACAAGGCTATTACTGGGGTACATTTGCTAGTCAGGATGAGACCAATTTGATGATCAAAGATGGCCAAAGTGGTAGTGGGAGAAGAAATCAGCAAACTAGTGAAGCATTGGCTTCAAGTTCCATCATTGAGTCCCTAGGCAAGTCCAATTCTTATTGTGAAGAAAAAGTAGGCTCTGATTGGGTGGTGATCAATTACTGGAAGTTGAATAAGATTATAAAGAAGGATTCATATCCACTTCCAAGAATTGATGATGCACTGGTTTGATTGGGAGAAGCATAGTGTTTCTCCGCAATGGATCTGATATCAGGATATTGGCAAATCAATTTGCCAAAGAGAGGACCAAGAAAAATGTGTGATTATCTTTACGCAGGGGCTATATCAACTGACAAGGATGCCAGGGTCTATGCAATGTGCCTGCGACGTTCCAGAGGGTCATGGACGCTATACTGAGCGACTTGAAGTTGTTTAGCATCCTGTTGTACTTGAACAATGTTAATGTTTTTTAGGAAGTTTTTACTAACCATTTGCACCATTTGGAAGAAGTATTCAAGAGACTGTCTGCGGCCAACATGAAGATTAAGACAAGAAAGTGTCACTTATTCAAGAAAGAGTTGGAATACCTAGGATTTGTGATCAACTCTAGTTTATTGCAGCCTCAATCCCAGAAAATTGAAGCCATAGAACAGATGGCTGTGTCAAAGAGTGTCCGAGATATCCAAGTGTTCCTTGAAATGGTTGTATACTATAGAAGATTTATCTGGGATTTTGCCAGAATCTCCAAGCCCTTATTCCATCTGTTTAAGGATCCATATAAAGGATTCATATGGAATAAAGAAGCAATGAAATCCTTTGATGAGAAATGCCAGTACCTGATAGATTCTCTAATTTTGAAATATCCGAATTTTAATTGAAAACTATTATACAAGCTGATGCTTCATTGATGGTGATTGGTGCCATATTAAGACATGTAGATGAACTTGGGGACGAAAGTCTGGTGGCATATGTGAGCCAGACACTCTCAGCTGCTGAGAGGAACTACACTTTAACTAAGCGTGAATGCCTTATGGTTATTTACGCCTGTAATCAGTTTCAGGTGCACATCCACAGAACGCACTTCAAAGTGGTGGCGGACCACTCCTTGTTGCGTTGGCTTCACAATTTGAAAGAACCAGAAGGACAACTATCCCAATGGGCATTGAAGTTACAGGCTTATGTTTATGAGATTGTCCACCAAGCAGGGGCTTCTCATCAGAATGCATATGACTTATTGCAGTTACCAATGGTCTAGATGGTATACCAGCAGGCGGATGAGATATTACATAGAATGGTTGATGGAGAAATCAGGAACGAGCCCCAAGAAATCTAAAGTGCATTTTGAAAAGTAATGGAAAACACTGAGACCATGGATGGACAAGTTTTAAGATGATTAATGAGAAGCAGTTACTATTCCCATAGCCATCAGAAAGAGCAACTATTGTTCAAGCCGCTCATAACGTTGTAGGGCATAAAGCCCGAGAAAAATGTCAGACCATATTCTCCAATACTACTACTGGGAGTCAATCAACTATGATATCACTGACTATCTAGCTTGTTGTGTAAAGTTCCAGTTGCACAAATTACATAAGAATTTGACTGGATACTGAATGGTCCGCCTTGAATTTCTTGGCATATGGTGTCCATCGACATGATTAGACTGCTGATGATCAGCACAGGGAGAGTCAAGTATATAATAGTTGTGATCAATCATCTGATGAGATGGGTCAAGACAAAGTTTTGGCAAAAAAAGATGCTACCAGTATTGCGAAGTTAATCCTGGATCAAGTATTATACTGATATGGATGCCTGCAGGACCTGCTGAGAGACAATGGGACAGATACCACATCTCATGTGATCCTGCAGTTAAATGAGATAATGGGGATCCAAGGAGTCATGTCTGTACCTTACCAGCTAGATACAAACGGACTGGTGGAATGAGTTAATGGAACACTGGCCATGACGCTGAGGAAGCTAGTTGCAGGGAGAAATTCCATGTGGGGAATGTACCTGAGTTTGGTGACATTCAGCTAAAATATTAGTCATCATATGGCAATGGGAAAACGCAATATGAGTTGCTATATGGGAGGAAGGCCGCGTTGTCGCTGATTTTATATTTGGTGGTGGTTAAACATTGGGGATTCTTGCTGAGCAAAACCTGAACCAATTGACAAATATCCTGATCAAAATGCAATCACAAGCATTTTATATGACTTTTAAGAAAAGGATACAAGCGAAAATGACAGACAATAAGAACTGACTGGCCTTATTAGAATACAAAATAGGCAAAAGAGTTGCCTATTGCGATATGCATGGTTTTGGGAGAAGCAAATTGGATGCATTGTGGTCAGGTCTGTTTGAGATTATCACCAAAACAGCTATGGACGCCTTCTCCATCAAGAACCTCTTGGATGGGAGGGTATTAAATCTAGTCCATGCTAAGTATTTAAAGCAATGGATCAATGAAAAAAATAATAAAAAAAGAGTTCCCAAAGGACCGATGAACCATTGAGTTGATTATGTCCTAATGATTTGGTCAAGTCCAAAAAAGGACCTCTGAAACAAACTAGATGGTTAAGTCTTAAAAAAAGTAATACCTCTGAATCATAGAAAACTGTTAGATCTAAGTATACCTATGATTCAATTTGGGGGAATAAATTAAAAGGATGGACCGCTGAACCAAGTGAAGGTCAAGTCCCATGGAAGAAAGAAGAAAAAAATAAAAGATTGATAAAAATATTTAAAAGAAATTATTTATTTTAAACAACATAGACAAAATGATACATTTTGTAATTTTTATTATTAATCATCTTATATTTGGGGATAATTCCACCTATGTCACCTCTTGGTGGAGGGAGGATGGATTGCAGTAGGAGTGAATAACCTGTTGAAATCTATGTGAGATTAGATGCTAGTGAGGGATAGACCTACACAAAACTAAGTTTGTTGAGAGGATGCAGATCCCTGTGAGAAAGCAACTAGGGGAAGGGAAATTGAGATGTCATAAGAAGCCAAACGTAATACCCCAGAGTGGGGAGGGAAGCAACAGTACAAGAAGAGGCAGTCAGTGAATAACCCTGAATAATCCAAATATGGTACCAGAGCTGGAAGATTGGTCTTGAGCACTTGCTGACAGGCTTCATCAAGAACACCAGACATATGGGATGGCAACAAGCAAGGGATACTAGACGGGGGTTGCCAAATCATGCCCCCTATCAAAGTCATCAGTGGAAGATACTGATGGGGTGTGCCAGAAATGAGATAGTCATGCAAGGAGTGAATGGCATCCTGCAAGTGATGACTATGAACTACTTGGAAGCTTAAGCAGAAAGATTGATGGAAACTGGGAGAGGCTGGAAGCTTTGTGGCCCAACTTTAAAGAACTTGGTCAGCAAAAAGAAAAGCATAAGCTGCAATGTCCCAATCTAGGATGTTCTTAAGATTGGAAAGATTCAGAGCTATGAACAAAGCCTTGGTGAATTTAGCCTTTAATTCTGCATAGGGGAGTTCCAAATGTATGCTGTTGCCAATGGTGAGCTTGGTGGCCAAGACAGCTGGCTTGTAATATTGACCAAGTTGGAAGAGAAACTCCGGAAGCAAGTCCAATCCAGTGAGGAATGAACTATTAAGAGCAAAGGGCATTACTTCAGGAGGTTTGACGATGATGTTAGGAGTATCTGTAAAAGGAGCAAAATCCCGGAGAGTCTCAAAATCTAACTCTGGAATCAACAACAGAGGAAGAATTGGCTGCAAGTTGTTTGATCCAATTGCTACATGGTTTCAGTGGGGTTGGTTACTGTTTCCAGTAATTCCACAGAAGGACTAGCCACTGGTATGTGACTAGGAGTATGAGTCCTGGAAGGACCATAGAAAAGGTTCCATTGTGCAGATCGACTCATCTGCTGGAAGAGCCAAAGGTCTTGATCAGACAAACTATTGGCAGCTGTTGGTACCGTGACTTGGAATTTGACATTTGAGCTGGATGATAGGGGGATGTCACTTATATGATATTTGACATTATGCACTCTGAAATCAATTAAGCTCCAATTTTGGAGAAATTAATCTCAAAAGTGATTGGATTAGCTCCAAAGAATATTTAAGAATGATATGAACCAAGAGAGTATGAGAAAAAAATAACAAGGGCGAACATAAATGAGCATTCTTAATTAGGCCACAAAATGAACATCAATGGCAAGAGTCTCCTGTCAAGGATGAGGAGAAAATCAGGAAATTGGGGACGCTGTATCAAGAATCCTTAATATGACAGCAGGTCATATGCCCTGACAGGGGTAAAACTGGATCATGGGATTAATATCATCACGAGTAAATTGATTAGCATGGTATGACAGAAGGTTGTGGGGACTACTCTCTGAATAGGTGGTAGCGAGGAGGAAGAGGAAGAGAGCCACATTCCAAAGGTCATCCCAAGCAGCGCTGAGTACTGGTGATTGTACTCCACTTTAGCAAATGAAGTACTTGACTGAGTGTCTGAAGTGGTGTTCTCCAGCCCCAATCCTTTTCTTGTTGGAAATCTAGGCAAGAGGGGGATGTGTTGGGATTTTTCCCATATTCCAGCCGGGTAGATTACCAGGGATTGCTAGGGGATAATTCCCTAATGCAAAGTGAATTGGATATTGGTTGACACTGATTTTGGGTAACTATGTTCAGGGGATTTTAGGTCATTTGTATGGTCAGATCTGTTGAGGATCAATCCAGATGAATTCTTAAAATCTTGTTGGGCAGAGTTTCTGATAAAATAGGGGCATTTGATAGTTGATCAACTATCAGGTGTACTGATTGGAATTGGTCAGGTTTCATCACCAACCAATTGGGAATTTAAGGAGTAATTTGCAAGGTAAGTGATGCTGCCTGCAACTAGCAATCAATCAGTTGGTTTGCGATCTCCCTTAATGGGTAACAAGTCCCTTTAACTAATCAGGTCACTTGCCAAATATGGTTGGTTTACTTGGATTGGGAGGAAAACGTTAGGACACGTTTTATGACTCTTTCTATTTTTAGGTCTCAAAGATGTCCAATGACGGAGTCCTAGCCAGGATGGGGAAGACCATCACTGCTGAGACAAGGATGGGTGATTTAATGGCAACGGCTGACATTTTATTTAAGAGGTGTCAACTGAGGTTTGGGTGCCAAATTCCCACTATAAATTCCCTTAAGAATTCACTAATTAAAACACACAAAAATTTAGGAAGAGATAAAAATCTGCCTGACTCTCTATTTGGTGTCACCCATCCTGGGGTTGGTACAGGTGCTAAGGAATTAATCAGCCAGGTGGACTGAGATTCTTGTATAGCAGGAAGCCATGAAAGACATAGGCTTATGTTTCTAGCCTCATGAAGTGAGGGAGAAATCACTGGTATGTAAGAGGTTACATGATTGAAGTGGAAGACAATTATAAAGAAAATTGGCGGCTAACTGTTGTTCAACATTAGCACTTCGTTATCCTTTAAATCAGACCATTCTATTGTTTAAAAAATAATTTGCCAGTTTATAATTTACCAACACACAAAGTACCGGATCACTTTTACTAGAGTATCAGCTTAGTAAAGTCTATCAGAATCAATATATTCTATTCTTTCCCAGGGATATTATTGCTGTGTGCGATAATTGGGAGACTCTTTAAGATAAATTGTGAGGATCTGAGTGAAGATCCAGAGAAGAAGTTGAATTAAATTGGGGATTGCTGCTGGCTGTGTGTCAAACCAGTGAAACTGTAAACAGGGATCTAAGAGTAGATTGAGTTAGGAGTTAAAAGGAAACAAATCCCTATTAAAAACATCATGAAAATTTTGAGAGGAAGTACTGGCTGAGCGTTTGACTGAGATCTAATACTTCCATTCAATTATGGATAATAGTCGCCATACTATAATTAAATGATTATATTAATTACTATACAACGCGGAGAATTGCACAAAAGCCAAACCTGTGCATTTAATATATCTATAGTGAATATTGGCCAAGAATAATCAGGAAAACTATATTTTTATACAACAATCAAGTGGGCTGAGAGGTCACTGAAGTCCTCATTGGTGACAACGTTGCCTGATTCATCAATCTTGGGTAATAAGTCCAATGGATTTTAATTCACAAGAATAGTAGATGGAGATCTTGGGTGGGAAGGAGTCAAATGGGCTGCTTGGGTTAAAATGGTGATCCAGGTCTATTTTTGATTGGCGTGGGTAAAATTTATGTGGGATAATTTGGGTGATTTTGGTAAAGGCTGATTTCCCACTCTGGCCCTAGAATGAGCTTCGTTGAGAGGGAGGGAGCAACAAAACCCCCACTTGGAATACGCAAAATATGGCACAGAGGCCACACCAGAGAAAGTGGCTTGGGGGAAGGATTTTTGGAATGGTTGAGTCTGAAACAGAGGGGGAAAATTTGGTGACCATAATACATCTGACAAAAAGAAATGTTCAGGCGACGCTGCAATATGAGCATGGTGGGTTTGTTGAACTATGGCAAGGTGGTGTGGAATTATGGTGGCAATGGCACGAGGTGCAGCAAGGCGCTCTGATCCAGAAGGAACGGCGAATACAAGGTTGGGCGGTGTTTCATATGCCAGAAGCCCGCTATCAACTGGTCATTTAACATCTGTGGTGGTAGGTGAGATGTGAGGGATGTGAAGGACACCACCAATGTGGTGTTTGAAGGAAGGGGAGTCTAGGTGGTAGGGATGGGAGTGTTTTTGTAAACTAGAGGAGTAGAAGACGCTGCTGCAGCATCCTTCTTCTCCAAATACTATGTCTGGAATGGTAAATCCTAAAATATAAGTTCATCCCTTAAGTTAATAAAGATAGGCCAATTTGACTTAAAATGGCAAGAAGAGAGTAGTATTTTATTTGCTTAAAATTCACAGTATAAGGGAGATCAGGGAGGTTTTTTTTTGGTAAATATCCAAGCAGTACAAGCTAAGATCTATAATTATCATGAATTGGTGATTCTTCAGCAGGCTAGTCATCTTGGTCAAATAGGATTTGCTTGCTGCAGGGATCAGGTTTAAACCTGAGGTTAGGAAGCTCTGAGAGAACAATAGTTGACCACATAACTGGGGGTTGATCCCCAACTTTTAGAGCCCATGAAACTTGTCAGAGATTATCACTAATAACTGTTTGGGTTATTTGGTTAGATTGGGATTGAATTCCTTTGACTGACACATCTGAATCTCCAATTTGGTTAGGAATCCCAAAAATGCCCCCTATAGATCTTGGCGTAGGGGAAAACAGATGCAATAAAGCAACTATGTATGTGGTTTACTAGATTACCCTTAACGACATCTACAATTGAGTGTTCCTTGCCCCACTTATGAATGATTTTTAAGGCACCAATCAGTTGGAACCCAATTTTGTTGTCACAACCTCCAGTCCAATGTGGTAGAGAAGGACTAGGTCATCTAATTGGAAGGATTGTTGGGGGTCATGCTTATCAGCAAATTGATCAGTTTCTCTACTAGTTGTAGCAGATAGGTTCTCAGAATCCAGGGCCTAAAGTCATATGATTTCATTATAAATACTTTGCATAGTGACTTCAGGGGCTTTGGGGGAGGTTTGGTCAATTATAGCCTGCACTTTAGAAGGCAGCTGGGGATTTCTTTCATACAACGCTTGGAAGGGCGACATTTTAGTTATTTGATGATAGATGATCTTATAGGCCAGAATTGCACTAGGAAAATATTGGGGCCAATGAAGGGGGTCAGTCATAGTCATTTTTTTCTGCAGGGTTGCAATTAGAGTACCATTTGCACACTCTACCATTCCATTGGTTGCAGGATGGTAGGGGGTGGAGAATACCATTGTGGTTCCCATCAGTTTGGATAAATCTTTAACTAACTTCAATTAGAAGTTTTGCCCATTATTGAAAAGAATGACGTTAGGGCACACATGTCTGTGATAATAAAATTATATATAAAACATGGAAGTAGCCTTTTCCAAAGCTGAGGGTAGAGATACAGCTTTGATTCACTTAGTTAAAAAGTCCGCGGCTATAAGGAGGAGCCAATGACCATTAGAGGCTCAAGGGAGAGGTCCTACAACATCATTGCTGATATTATGGAAGGATTCACAGGGTGTAACCACTCGATGTTGAGATCATGATTAAGTTCAGCTTGACTTTTTCACGCCAAGAAGGACTCTAATAATCCTAAATTGAAACAAAAATTCCTTCTTAATAAGATTGTGTATTAAGCCACTGGTAGGTTTTCCAAATTCCCTCATGTCCAAATTGCTGATGTCCTTTTAATATGACATTGGTTTGAGCCAAAAGTTGTACATAGAGTTCTCACTTTTTAAACACGAGTTTGTACTATTGGCCATCCCTGAATTTAAGATTTGCCGATTTTTTATAAGACTTTTGAAGGGCCAGGAACTCATCTTTCCATAAATGCAATTTTGTTAAGAGGTCTCAGAGTTGATCCTCCTCAGGGTTAGTTAAGGTTAATATGGGAAGCCAGGATAGGAAATATGCATTTTGGTGTATGGGCCATGGTCAATGAATAAAGAAATGTCATAGTTTTGAAGTTTTAATGCCCATCAGGTTAATTTCCCATCAGGGTCCCTCATTTGCTGTAAACATTGCAAGGAAGCATGGTCAGTAGTTATGGTAAAATGTTTCAGTATAAATAAGGTCAGAAATTCTTAATAGCCAGTTGGACCGCCAAGCATTCATGTTCCATAACGCTATAGTTGTGTTCAGCTCTTGTTAAGGTCTTGCCATAGTAGGCAATAGGATGATCCACTAAGTATTTGTCATGTCGAGATATTTATCTTTGATGGCTATATTGCTAGAATTGGTAAAGAGGAGAAAAGGTTTATAAAAATTTGGACGAATAAGTACTAAAGAGTTGAGAGAGAGACGCATAGCAGGTCAAAGGGCTGCTGTTTCTCTTCTTTCCGCTGGAAGGGTATCACTTTCTACAATAAATACACTAGAGGCATATAGGTGTCTGCAAAGTGTGGAATAAACTGGTGATATTATCTTACCATCCCTAAGAAAACTTGTACGTCTTGTAGGTATTTAGGGGGCATCCTAGAAATGACTAAGGCCTTTTCATCCATTGAATGTATTTCAGCTTTAATTAACTTATGCCCAAAAATCTATCTCAATCTGTAAGAAAGAGCATTTTGATATCTTTAGTTTTAATGAAGATTGCCATAACCGCTAAAAGCTTTACCTGAGGTGATCTAGATGTTCAGTAAAGGTTCTTAAAAAAAGTAGTATTTTCAAGCTAAACTAGAACATAGGAGCGTTATAGATCGCCTGAGAGTCCATCCAATGCGCGTAGGAAAGTAGCAGGGGCGTTATATAACCCCTGCGGCATCTGAGTGGGCTTAACTGATCCTTCACCTGAGATGAGAGCGCATTTTTCAAAATCCTCTGGTGACAAATTGACTTTCCAGTACCCGATGGCAAGATCCATAGCTGAGAAATATTGCGTTCTGACATCAAGTGTAAGGAATCATCTATATGCAGCAGAGGATAGCAATCTATCATGTGATAAAATTGAGGTGTCAATAATCCATGCCAACATGGTTGCCATCATCCTTCTTCCGCTTGATAAGAGTGAGGAAGCCCACAGGCTTTTAGAAGGCACTTAAAACGGGCCTACAACAATTGCTGTAACTCTAAGGCACTTGAGCTTCCTCCACTTTGAATTTTTGGTATGGCCGGGATTTAAATGGAGGGTGAGCCTCTGTCTCAATTTGGTGAATTACCCTGACATTTTCCCATAGTCACTTGGTCCCAAGGAAAAAATACTGCCATACTATTCAAGGAGGTCTTTGACGTTTTGGAGTTTGTTAGGGGTTTAGATTATCTCCAATTCTGCTTTTTTCAGAGCTATGGTGGATAGGGAATCAAATCCTAAATCTTGTAAAGAGCCAAAACAGCTCACATAGGTAATATTCTCAATGGGACATAGTTTTACATTAACAATAGGGGCATGCAGAGGGACTTGGAGGGTATGATTCATTAAATCATTAATAAGATAGAGATAGATTTCCTGTAGGCAGGATCCAAAACCTGGACAGGTCAAAAGTTAATTGATTCAAGGGTTTAGGTGTCTACTTAGCTCCATGAATCTGATTAGGAGGGCTGAGAATCTGGACCTCATATCCACAATAACTTTTGAGCCAAAGGATATTGTGATAGGATGAGGGGCATACAAAGGGATCCAATCTTTGGCAATACAGCCTCAGGGGGTAACTTAGTTTTTCCACCAAAGTTTTGATATTCAACTTTGCAAATGGAGGACGGTTATTTGAGGAGGCTTGTACATTTTTTGGGGCTCATTTACTTTGGATGGGGAGTTCAAATACTAATTGGATCCAATACCCTAGTAGGGACAAGTATTTTTTCTTTGTGTTTGATTGTACAGTTAAACTCCCGCATCAGTTGGACCTCAATAAGCAACTCATAAGTATCACTTTCTAATGCAATGGCAGGGGCAGTAATTTTAAGTTTACCAAATCAAAGAGGTAAGGCAGAATAAAAATCTTATTGCCTTAGCTGAATGATTACAGGCCATCCCATATTCAGCTTTGTTAATCAAGTCCAGAGCCATTTTTATTTTCTGGATAAGTTGGGAGGAGAAACATTAACCGGGGGCTGGTGTCAAATATCACCTGGACTTTAACCTTATGTACGACTCTCTCTACTCAAACCACCAAAGATCCAAACTGGGAATTAACAGATAGTAAACTGTCATTAAGGATTTGTAGCAATGCAAGCAGAGTATTCTACCGCAGCCATGCTTGGAGATGTTCATTGCATTTGAAAGTTTTATCTGCCAATGCTTGACTTTCTATAGAAGAGCTGACTACCAAAATTTGTTTGGGTATGTGCCCAACATAAAAATAAAAAGTCTGGAGATCTTTATTTTCTTAAATAGAAAGAGGTACGTCAACTTCTGCAGGCGCAGTTAACACAAAACATCTAAAAGTGCTGGGTCTAGGCTATAGCTGGAACAAGGGTCTTGAGGCACTTGTTTGCTATCAGCATAGGGAGCCTCTTGTCCAATACTAAAGATCTTTTGCTGACTTACGTTAAAGGATGTAACAAAAGTCTACATAGAGGTTGGATCTCTTGCAATGGGTGCAGTATAATTCAGGTGTAGGAGAATTGGGGGTGTTACAGCTAACACTTGGGGCTGGGGCTTATTGTTGTTAAAATGAGGTGGCTTGGCGGGTTTATGTAGTCTGGCAGGAATTTCTAAAATAGCTTCTTTAATATGGAGGAGGGACTTCAAGTTGGATTTCACCGCTTTAAGATAAAGTATAATATTAGGTATATTTTTAAATAATAAAAGCAAGATTATGATAACATCGGAGAAAACATGTGAGGCACAGCCCTCACTTTTCCCTCACACAGTGTACGTAGCCACCAACAACATGGGCCATGGCTGGATTGATATTGGTTTCAAAACAGCCAATAAAGCCAATGCTACAGAAAAAAATCTGCATGGAAATTGCCCTCCCTGAGGGCAAAAAAAATTGTGTGCACTGTGCGCACCAGATGGAACAAAGCAAAAACTTTGTTCATCTCCTTTGACTCACTCCCCACCAACCTTCCTCATAAGGTAATCAAGGAGGAGCTCCGCAAAGGTCTTGTGGCCTACAGAGAAATCCAACAACTCGAATTACAGCAATTTTGCTTAATGCCCAACCTGTGCACGGGCAAAGCTAATGCTGTAATTAACCCCTTCCCAGAAGTGGAAGAAAATTTATCCAGAATTCCCCGCGCAGCAGAATTTCACTTCACAGATGGGGGCCAGTTAGCTGCATTCCAAGTTACACCAGAACGCGCACCACCCATTTGCAACCACCGTGGCTCACTGGGCCACAAGGGACATGCATGCCCTATAAAAGAGGGCTTAATGGAAAATGATTTTTGTTAAGAAGCTATGGGTGAAGATAATGAAAACTTCGCCAAAACAACTGATGGCCACCACCCATTCCGCTGGGGTGAAGATGTACTATACTCCATCGTGGACCCAGTTACAAGTAAACAGCGTAAAGCAGCACAAAAAGCCCGCAAGAGAGCAGTGGCTGAAGCAGCGGCACACGCGGAATCCGCCATTAACCACGGACAAATTCAGGAGGATATTTCAGATATTCACTGAACCAACAAGTAAGAACAATATGCCCAGGTCGAAAATTTTCACAGTAACCAGACTGAGCCACAAAGCGTCATCAGTCATGCACATACTGAGGAACAATGCAACCGCAATTTGGGTGAAAATGCGGTGCACAATGCACAAAGTTGAACCTCAAAAATATAAAATCCAATCAACAACCCGCATCAAATCAACATGAGACCTGTGCAGGAAAAGTTGACGCAAATGCAAAAAACCGCAATTCCCTTGAATCATTGGGTCATATCAAGGGAACCAACAATGGCAGTGAAAGAGTTGGAGTACAGATGTGGAGCATAGCCAAAATGAGCCACGGTGGGATAGGACCAGAGGGTCCTCCCAACCGCTCCTGAGGCGCCACGTGCACCTCAGTGTCAATAGGGATGTTAAATATCGCGGGAGCCAAGGGCTCATATGTCCCAAGCCAAAAAGCTGGCATTCCTGAGAAAACCTCTTGTAGACATCTTGGCCATCCAAGAAACCCATTGCCTACAAGGGGAAGAAGAATCCTGGTCAACCAGGGTCGCACCATCACAATAGTATGGATGTCTCACTGTGGGGTGATAGTCCAAAACAACAAAAAATTCAAAATTACAAATTCATCATCACACTTGCACGGTCGAGTCCTGGTAGCAACAATCACATGCCAAGATGAAATAATTTTTTTAGCATGTATCTACGCACCGTGCACTGCAACTGAGAGAAAAAAAAATTTTGAAAAAATTTCTGCCCTCACCCTCCCACCAGATATCATCATGTTAGGCGATTTCAACTGCTGGGATAACCCCAATACAGATTTATGACCTAATCCCAGGGTATACCCACCTGGACACATTGAATATCACACAATGAAGGCATCTCTTGGATTACAGGATGCTCTTCCTCCCAATTCACCAATCCTTCCCCATATGACAAGACCCAACATACGTGAGGGACTGCTCATATCAATGAGTTGTATTGACCACATCCTCATCCCACAATCCCACCACTCAAGAATCTCCAAATTTACAACAAAAAAGATCAATTTTTCTGATCACCAATTAGTTATGGTGCAGTTAGCGCCAACCCAATCCCACACACAGGTGTCGCCTTGGAGAAAGCTTCACCCAGAAAATATAAGACTGCCTGAGATATCTGACTGGGTTGAAAACAAGGCTACAAACTCAGAATTCACAGCCCCATTCACTTCAGATCCCATCAGAACATGGGAAAATTTCAAAAAAGATTTAATAAACAAAACCTGACATATTGCATCACGCAAGTACACCATGGACACAGCCACAATCAAGCGTACCTTGGCAGAACTAGACCACCTGGAAATAAATACTCTGAGATCTGGCTATAGCCCTAATTGGGGATGCAAATGGGCAGAAATTTTAGCCTGACTTAACAATCTCATCTTTGAACACCAACTCAGAATCAAAGTATTGAACAAAGGTAAGTTCATAAAGGAAGGCGAAACCTGTTCAACATACTTTTTTCCTCCAATTCCACTCCCACGGAAACCAGCCCACATGCACACAGGTCCACAAGACCAACGGTACTGTGGCACTGACCCTGAGGAGGTCAAGGCGGAAATACACCGCTATTACACTGAATTATATTGCGATATGCCAACAGATCCACAAAAAATTAAAGAATTTATTCAAACTGCCAAGATACAAAGTACACCAACAAATTACAATATACTATCCCTTGTCATACGGGAGGAGCTTTGGGAAACAATTCGCGAAGCACCATGTAGGAAATGCCCAGGGCCTGATGGGATACCCTACAAATTTTACAAAAAATATTTTTAACAAATCGCCCCCCTCCTATTGGTGTCAATGAACCAGAGTTTGTTAAAACACGCCTATTACCAGGAGGCCATGAATCCTACGTTATAACCTTGTATAAAAAGGGTGACAAGTTGGACCTGGCCAACTGGCGCCCAATTGCACTCTCCAACACTGACACAAAAATTCTAACAAAAACTCTAGCAGCTAGATTAGGCGCAATTACATCTGACGTCCTATCACCCAACCAGTTTGGGTTTATACCAGGGCATTCAATCTGGAACAACATACACCCTGTTGCAAACATTTGCCAATCCAAAGCAACTGGTGCCCTGGTCTTCTTGGATCAGGAAAAGGCGTATGACCGTGTTAGCTGGCCATACCTAAAAGATTGTCTACATGCCTTCAAACTCCCACCAAGATTCATAAAATGGGCGATGCTCCTAACAGAATCTGCAACCATGGCTGTATGCGGCCCTGGATTCCTAACAAACAATATCAAACCACACAGAGGGCTCAAACAAGGGGATCCCCTCAGCCCACTGCTATACAATTTCAGCTTTGACCCGCTCCTCCGAGTAACTAGCTCACATCTCATGGGGATAACCGCACAAGGACAACCAACAGTCAAGATACTGGCCTTTGCAGATGACTGCGTAGCAGGTATAGCAAACAATGAAGATGCCCGACAGCTGGAACACACTCTAAAGGAATACTCCAAGGTGAGCAATGCATCACTCAACAAAAGGAAGACAGAAATCATTCTCTTAGGCAAATACACAAACAATTGGGCCACAACATCAGAACCTCACACCAACACTCGAAGAAAAAACCCAATTATATTACCCTTTGCAACACCTCCCACCACCACTCCTGTCCAACACCTTGGAATCTGGCTAGAATCAGGGGATATGCTAATGAGACAATGGAAAGTAACCTGTTACAACGGGTATCCAAACGCGTCGCCTCCCTCAAGGGAAGAACCCTAGGACTAACAGGACGAGTTACAGTTGCTAACTCGCTCATCCTCCCAATACTGTGGTACCAGGCCCATGCGATAGCCTTCTCACCTACCTTTATAACCTCAACTCGCGCTCATCCAGGGCTGGCTGTGGCCTGGCTCTCACCCTCCTTTACGGATGGAAACACTATTTGGCCCACGCTCAAGCGGAGGCATGGGACTAATAGATTTTGAGAGCCATGCCAATCACATCCTAGGTACCTGGATAAAGGAAATCCTTGCTCCAGACCTCCCGCAACAACATTAGTCCAGAGCAGCAAGGACTAACTTTGCACAGGCGCTCAAATTAACCAACCCACATAGTCCACCCAGACTACTTTCATACCTTGCCAAGCACCCTACTGCAACGGGTCCGCATGGAACCTCCCCTCATTTCAAACATATCCTCCAAACTATCCGCTGTATGGGTTGGACCATAGAGAACATGGGTACTATACAGGGAAGGGGACGACCCAGCCCCCAATTCAAATTAAGAAACCCAGAAAGCCACCCCCAGAGGGATATGCTCGCAACAACCCCAAGCATAGCTAGGATAGAATACCTAGATATGCTGGACATTCCCTATGATTTAACCACACAGAAAGCAATGTGGAAAATGACACACCACCCACTCCTACAACCAAGGATAAGAGCAAACGCCTGGCGCTGTTTGAGAAGGACCTATAGGACGGCGGACCGCTCCAACTACCTCCACAAAACATGTGCAGTATGTGGAGGGGAGGGATCCCTACATCACCGCCTAGAAACATGCCCCCCAACCAAAGCTATATGGAAGGAAGTCGCACGCCTGCTCAAGATTCAAAACGAACAGGAATTCTCAATATCAAAGAGCATCTTCGCGCTCCAGATTGAGTCACCAATCCCACCTACACTCCGCTCCCTAATAATATCCATTGCAATGTGGACAATACACACAATTGCATTAGATGCGTTCAAGGGCACGGTCCCAACCATTCATGGGATTATTAACAGACCCCATGTCCACTTACTAGAGCACTTCCAAGCCTGGCTCTATGGATATATGAGACCAAGACAAAAAGCGCTCATAGAATCATGGTTCCCACTCTGGTTCCTCCACACAGACCCTTTTCTTCACACCTGCTCCATAGCATAGAAAACCCCCTCGGAGTAGTGCACCAACCCCCCATACCTGGCAGTCCCACTGGCAACAGGGGTAACTTGAGTACCCTGGGGTGCCCAATTTTATATTTCTTAGTTATTCTCTTAGTTTCACATATATTCGGTAATGTCTGTCCCCTGGTCAGCTTACCTCAGTTAAATAAGATTATTATAACATCATCTAATTTAAGACAATTTACTGCAATTAATGTTTGAGCCTCGAGGTAATAATAATGGGAAAACTCATTGATAGTTTCTCCCTGATTAAGGCTTCTTACCATGAAGGTCTGTTTAAGGTTAGATAGGGTTAAGTCGCTCCCAAATTCCTGGAGCAAGGCATTATTGTCATCAGTCTAAGTACAGCAATGCATTAAGTGAGGGACCATAATGTGTTGAGACAAGTGACTAAGACATTTCATCAGGTGTTTAAGATGTTGATGATCAGTCGCTTCCTCAATAGAGCTTTCATAGTAATATAAGAAAGAAATGATGCATTCCTCTCTGAGGACATACTTTTCTTTGAATGAAGGTTTAAATGTACCACTTGGGGGCTGGAGGCCAAATGATATGACCAATACTGGAACTGTGCTTTCACCTAATGAAGAAATGGTGTCTCAGGAAGATGCTTGAGGATGAAGCGCATCCATTTGACTTTGCATATTGTTTTTATCGTTGATTACTAAATATACTCATTCATGAGTGGCACTAAGAGTTGATTTTGTGGTTACAAGTTGGTTTAATTGCCACATTTCATTTTTTTAATGTGTTAATGGCATCTTGGAGTTTGAGCTGATGTTGCTTGGTGGCAAGCACTCTTTGCTCCAACACACATACCACAGCAGATAGGGCTGTCAAGTTCCCAAGGCTTTCAAGATGAGTGGTTAGGAAAATTTTGGGGAGAGGAAACTCCATCTTAAGTGAGTTGGGCTCCTTGGGTAACACTTCCAATTGGACATTGAGGTTTTTAACTTGTTTAATTAACGCCTGGAGGCATTTTTCAGGGATTTCTGGGTCAGCACTAGGTTCTGGAGGCCTTTTTGGCCCAGGAGGTCCCCCTTCACCATCCTGTCCATCATGACCAGGGGTCCTCATTCACCATCACGCCTGTCATAATCAGGGGGTCCACGCTCACCAAGCACTCCTTGTGGCCCTGAAGAACAGTGTCTATGCTTGCTATTACGTACTTCATAGATCATTTCTTCCAATGACCAGAGGCGTTTGTCCGCAGACTTGATAGATTTATCAATTAAAGCTTGTAACTCAAGGGTCTGATCTATGATTTGATTAAGAATAACGACCTCTAGAGGACTAAAACAATTAGTGAGTTCCATTCAAATAATAATCATAATTTCTTGATTCAGATGGGTTAACACATTTTGTAAATCATTAATGAGCTGCCAATTTTCCAATCTAGCGTTTCAGTTTTCACTGCTGAACTGGGAGGCAGATTGGTAGAATTGGAGGAGCTACAAGTGTATTGTCTCTGATAACTGCAAATGGTGAATTTAATTCCTGATGGTGGAACCCAGCTACTTGGAGTAAATGGTACAAGGTGAGATGTAAAAAGTAACACAGATAACGTTTCATTGATCCAGCTCCAACCTGATCTATATCAATTAAAGAAACTTGAGCCAATATCATCATAGGGCTGGAATTGCAAAAAGCCTGTCTTCTAGTTTGGCCTCCAGGGACAAAGGCCTCAGATAGGAGGATTTGGCGGCTTCAGGGAAGTCTGAAAAATGCAAGTTATATTGCTCTTCAGATGGAGCATGGAGGGTCACCTTCATTTACAAGAGAAATAGAATGCCGTGGGTCACTGCTGTATCTCCTATGTGCATATTGATTTCCCAGTCAGTGAGATGGGCGGATTACAATCTGAGGCGTTTTCTGAAGCCAAATTGTTATTGTCCATTATATATTTAATTTTGTAATTTAACTGTGAACTTGGGGTGTGTCAAGATTTTGATATGACTGGACGATAAGCTATAGTTATGTCATATTGTAACTTAGATTTGAGGCAAGCCTTGAGATAGAGCAGAAAATTATGTGGATGCGAGGCTAAATCAATTAAAGTTTTATAGTTTGGATAATTGAGTAAAATTTCACAAAAACATCAATTATAAATGAAACACCAAAAACTTGTAGCCAATAGGAAGTTACTAAGCAGAAGGGTCAAGACTGATTAGGAATACCAAGTATTGATAGTTGAGCTTGAGAATGAGAAAGGAGGTCTTGATGAAAAAGGAGAGGAAAGAGGAAGAGTTAACAGAAGTAGCCATTAGTTTAATACTAAAGAAATTAGTATTTTTGGGGCAATCGCTCCTTATTAAATACTATATTATTATTAATTATTAAGGCCAGCAATCCTTATATCACTCATCCGTTACTCAGCTGGTTTTTACCCTGTGCAAACAGTTCAGCGGAATCAATCAAATCTGCCAAATGTTAACAATGGTGCTCACTGCAGGGGGCCCATTAATCAACCCTAAAAAATCTTCATATTTACCAATGCCATGGCGCAACCAGTCCCCTTGATGGGGTACTACCTAAGTTTATTGAGTTATCTCAATATGCGGAACTAAATCTTACCTAGGATACACTACTCCAGGATCAAAAAATGCTTTTCTGAGAAAATAAAAGTATAAATGATCAGCTTGCCAAGGATTTTCACCAACTGCACCTGGTGGGTGGCCAAACCAACCAACTTTCCAATCTCTTGGGTGACACTATAGAGCGACTATACTGTGCAGAGTGTAAATTAAATGAGTTTTTTTAGGGTGGAGGAGGTCTGCAGTGAAAAGCTGCCCTCATTTCACTGTGATGGAAACATACATAGATTTTTCAAGTGGTTTGAATTTTCCATGGAGGGGGCTTCTGATTGGTGAAGGGCTAAACTGTTGTTATCCGCTTTGGATGTCAAAAGCACAGACTAGGTCACATGTTACCTTAAGAGCAGTACTGTAGCCTATCAAGAGATGAAGGGGATTGTGATCCTCCTGTTTGGGGGCGTGCAAAAATGGAACGGTGCAAGGCTGAGTTTTTTATGATTCAGTTTCAAAAGAATGAGTCCTTGGTGGAGTTTGCAGAGCGGTTCATGGCTGAGGCTAATGTGTTGGCGGGAGCTTGTATTTTATTAAATGAGGAGGTGATCATAGCTATGAAGGCGGCTGTTAAGCCATAATGAGAACTGTATAATGCTATGAGCTTCATTAATCAAGATAGCGCAGAGTTATTAAAAAATATCAAAAGTTATGTCATCTAATTGTTACCTTTGCTCCCAATGTGAAGCAGAATTCTCCTGCAACTGCTACGTAATTCCTGATAAGAAAAGGACCCCAACAACGTGGGTGCAATATGTTGATTAATCCTCGTCCACTTAATACTCTGGTGGTTCCTTTCTGTCCCCAGCTAATCAACCAGCTTATTTTCGGCCAAATTATGACCCATCATTCAATTTTTGACCCAGATTTTGGGAATTGATACTGAGATGAGGGCCATTTATAATTGCTTATTTTTCATGCAGCCAAAGAGGCCAATATGCGACTAGCTGTCCATCCAGGATGAATTCTTATGTGGTACTGGCCTGTAATCAAACAAGTAAAAGGTCGAGTAAAGTAGAGATGTGACGCCTACTTCTTCTGATTCAAACCTAATTGTCCCTGACGATTCTCAGAGTCGCTTTGTGTCAGCCCTGGTACACACCCTGACGATTTATTATATCAGAAAATCCCCTACATTATATAGTACTCAAACTAAGGGAGATAACCCTATAAGTAGACTCAGATTTCCACTGAGATGTGTAAAAGCCGTACACCTGGCAAATCCTTGAGCGGAATGGTACAGTTGACAGCGGACCTTCAACAAATCTTGCAACCCTAGAGGGGGTGACTGTGGTGATCCCAGTAGAACAAGTTGCCCAAGATTATCCTCATGTTGGCACTGGTAATATTAATTTTCTGGATAACCTAAAAACCCTTGGATGTTCATGTAATTAACAACAACAGTTCATCTTATTCAGAGTGACATAGTGTGATATTTTTTGCAAAATACCAAAATCTGGGTGATTATAGATACTGGTGCTCTCATCAATATTATATCCATCAAGCTCATGGCTAATCTTTTGATGAAGCCTAATATGGAACACCAAATATTGTATGGGACTGTGGGGGCACAGAGCACTGTGTCAGAGGGTGCATACAGAATGTTGCCTTTGAGGTTCAGTTCTGTTCAGCCAGTGCATCCGCTCCAGTGGTGGTTCTGCATAACAATAACTACAACATGTTGATTGGGCCACATTCATGCGGCGATTTGGGGAAGTGGTTGATATGGCAGAGGGAACACTTAACATTCTGGGACAACGGATCCCCATCTATTTTACCTCCAACGGAGCCCCAGAAGACCTAATCTGCTCCAGTCAAATTAATCTCGCTTATAATGATGGGGTGATTCCTGTATGATATTGGCTGATGAAGCGGAGGATCTGAGAGCTCCTAACCAGATTTATGCGTACAATGATACTCTGCTATGAGCTGTGAGTGCTTTAAGCATACCTTCTGGGCATTAAATCATAATAGAGACAGAGCTTAAAAGAGATTTCCCAGAAGGTCTATATGGTGAGATTATGGGGCCTTATCAGCAATTGCGGCTCAAACGCCATGTGCTCCTGGGCTCCTGTTACCAGGACAGGGGGAAGTAAAGGTGTTAACAGCGAACCTGCAGAAGAGGTCTATGAAGGTCCAAAGGCCTCAAGTGGTGGCTTATTTGCATCTGATTCCTATCAATGAGGTCCACTGAATACATGACTTTAGGTTGTAGGAAGATCTTGGGCTACCTTTAAAAACCTCATCTGGCATAATTACTGTGGTTCCGCATGATGCTCTAACTGGTCTATCAGAGGACTAGAAAGACAGGGTAATGGATCTGTTTAAGAGAAACCAGTCCATTTTTGCATCTGACAATCATGACTTGAGATGTGCACACGTTATTGTGCATTAGTTAGACACGGGGATCACCCTCTTATCCAGTCACAGCCTATCCATCACTCCAAAGTGACGGAAGAAGTTGTATCTGCTGAAATATATAAATTGGTTAAATAGGGAATGTTAGATCTGTCAAAAAGTCCCTGGGCGTCCCCAGTGATAGTTGTCAAGAAGAAAGATGACACCAATCAAGTAGTAAGCAACTACTGGAATCTTAACAGCATTATAAAAAAAGACTCATACCTGCTTTCACAAATCAATAATTCTCTAGCTTGGCTGGGCAGTTCCAAATAATTCTCCGCTATGGACTTGATATTAGGGTACTGGCAAATTAAGATGCCAGCAGTGGAACATGATATTTGCAATATAATCACATTAAAGGGGTTGTTCCAGCATACATTTATGCCACAGGCTTTGTGTAACGCCCTGGCTATGTTCCATTATGCTATGGATATAATCTTTGGGTGACCTGGAGTTGTCCTGCATTCTAATCTACATTAAAAATATCAATGTGTTCTCACAGAAGTTCATAGATCATCTTGATCACCTGGAACAAGTGTTCCACTGACTCGCTGAAGCTAACATTAAAATTAAGCCCCAAAAGTGCCACTTTTCAAGGAGCTGTTGTGATACCTTGGGTTTGTGGTATATTATAAAGAACTTAGTCCTCAGCTCGAAAAGGTGGAATCTATATGCAAGATGACTTGGCCAGATAATAATCACAATATTCAGGTGGTTTGGGGATGGTCAGATACTACTGGTGGTTCATTTCCAACTTCAGCTGTATTGGGGCTCCGCTCTTTGAGCTATTAAAGAAGAATGTCACCTTGACTGAATGGAACAATGTCAAAACGCTTTCAATGTTCTACAAACGTTGTTGGCTAGTGCGCCCATTTTGCAATAACCTAATTTTTTAAAGGGATTTATCTGTACAAACGGATGCTTCCCTTTAAGCCACAGGGGCAGTGCTATCCCAAAAGGATGATGACAATGTGGAGCTTCCCGTGGCATATTGTACCCAAAGCTTAACAGGTCCTGAATGAAATTACACTGTGACCAAGCGGGAGTGCTTAGCGGTAATATATGCATATAAACAGTTCTGGTTTTACTCCCATGTTGTTAAATTCAAAGTGGTCATGGACCGTGAATCCTTGCAGTGGCTGCAGAATCTGCGGGAACCTTAAGGGTGGCTCACGCAATGGTCTCTGAAGCTCCATATAAATGATTTTGAGATTGTACAATGGCTGGGGCCAAACAACAGAATGTGGACTTTCTCTCACGATTACCAACAGTCACCATTATGGTGGATTTGGCAGACATAATGTACAAGAAGATGATTGTGGGAAAATATCAAGATGAGCCGCCACAGATGATCAAAGTTCTGGATGGACTGTGACAGGATACCTTTGTGCGTGATGGGGGACTATATAAGGGGATTATAAAATCGACGCTGAGTTTCCCAAAACCTTCCGCTAGACCAGCAATTATTATAGTGCTCATAGAGTGGTAGGTCATGGAGGGTTGCAGAAATATGACGGAGTTCTTGTGACCCCATTACTATTGTGAGAGTATGTACTATGATGTGCTTAAGACAGTTGCTTGTTGTCACCAGTCCCAGTGGAGAAACCATTCTACAAGAAAACCACCTACCAGATGGTTGAACCTCATTTTGCATGACATACTGTCTATCTGGATGTTGTGGGGCCTCTGCCAACTGGTGAGAACCGCTCTAAGTTTATAATAGTAGACATTGATCATTTGACAAGATGGGTGCGAGAAAGAGCGTTAATGATTTAGGGGCTTTCACCACCAAGTTCATCATGGAATATATCATACAGGGACATGGCTTTCCGCATTTTATCCTCATGGACAACAGAACCTATTTCACGTCACATATCCTACCCAAATTGAACAAACTAATGGCAATCCGTGGGGTTTTGAATACACCCTACTACCCTGAATCTAATGGAAGGTTGGAATGGGTCAATGGAACATTGGTGAACATCATCCATAAGCTTGTGAATGATTGGCCCGCTAACTGAAGTACCCTTCTATCCACCACCATCTTTGCCTATCATATCAGCTACCTTTTTTCAATAGGCAAGAGTCTTTTCCAATTGCTCTATGGTAGACATCTGGCTTTGCTGGAATTGTTTCACACCTGTGTGGTTGATACTTGTGGAGTGAGCTTCAGCGCTATTTGACTAACTTAACGGACATGTTGATTTAGCTTCAAACTGAAGAGTATTCCACTATTCTGGCTATGAAGATTCAGGATTAGGTGGCTGACCATTGCTGGTGCAGCAGCCTCCCACAGTTTGGGGTAGTAGACCTTGTCCTGTTCCATGACCAACATGGGTTTGAAGAAGGAAAAAGCTTGCCAGCATATGGATTAGACTTTTTGAGATAATTGAGCAGACTGGCGTCAATGTCTACACCATTAAGGAATCCAAGGGTGGTCAGATTATCAACCAAGTTCACCAAAGCACCTCTGAGCATACAATCAAATAGAGCTTATCATCCAGTCAAGGGGGTAATGTCAAGATTTCAATATGACTGGACAATAAGCTATAGTTCCAGTGATCAAAATTTAAATTTGAGGTGAGCTTAAGATAGAGTGGAAGTTATGTGGATGCAAAGCAAATCAATTGAGTATTCATAGTTCAGAAAATCGATGGAAAATTCTAATAAAACTTTGACAATAGAATGAAAACCCTAAAACTCATAGCCTATAGGAAATTACTAAGTGGAAGGGTCAAGAATGATTAGGAATACCAAGGATTAATATCTGAGCATGAGAATGAAAAAGGGTCTTGATAAGAAAAGAAGAGGAAGTAGGAAGAGTTAATGGAAGTAGCCATTAGTTTGATATTTTATAAATTGGTATTAGTGGGGCAATCGCTCCTTGTTAATACTTTTTATTATTAATTATTGAGGGCCAGTGATCCTCATATCACTCGTCTGTTGCTTAATGGGTTTTTACCCTGTGCAACCGGTTTATCAGAATCAACCAAATATGCCAAAAGTTAACAGGGCTCACCTAGCAGGGAACTCCAGTTTTGTTAGGACTATGGAGGTTGATACCACATACCCTTAATATTTGAGGCCAGGGGACCAGAAGCTCCTGGGTGTTTGAATATACATTTTTGATTTTTTGGTCAAAAAGTCTTTACTACAAATACTATGTCTGGAGTGGTAAATCCTAAATATAAGATTTACCCATAGTTGATAGAGATAGGCCAATTTGACTTAATGGCAAAGAAGAGAGTAGTCTTTACTTGCTTAAAGGAAAAATATAAGGGAGATAAGGGTGGTTTTAGTTAATTGAAGCATTCCAAGATAAGAAATATAATTATTATGAATTGGGGGTTCTGTGGCAGGCTAGTCATATCAGTAAAATAGGGTTTACTCACTGCATGGATTGGGTTTCAACCCTGAGGTTAGGAAGCTTGAGGGAGCAATAGTTGGCTACATAAGTTGAGGTTGTTCCGACTTTGAGAGCCCTTTAATTTCTTTAGGAATTACCCCAATAAATATTTGGGCTATTTGGTCAGATTTGGATTGATTCTCTTTGGCTGACACATCCAAATCTCCAATTTGGGTAGGAATCCTGACAATCCCTACCATGATCCGCAGAACACAGGCGGTGGAGAAGGAGTTACATTTACAATATAAAGATGTTTATGCAATTGCTAAAGATATGATGGGATATGTTACCTCAGTAGTAAGGGTGTCTAACTATCTCCTCCATTTTTTGATGCAAAGACGTACCCTGAAGGCATGCTTATGCCAGATGAAGGATTTTCTGGTGAAGTGCTGGCGGTTTCTGCTATGAATAAAGTCCATTTTGGATGTTTTTTGTTGACTGCTACCCTTTCAACCCTTTAGGGAAAATCAGCACAACTATTTAAGTGGATAAAGGAGTCTCTTGGAATTTTATTGACCAAAACCTGGCCGACTACCTTGAGTTGAATTATTTACCAGGTGGCATGGTCAGGGGATGGGCTTCCCAAAGCATTCCTACGCTGAAGGTTCTAGGGTTAATGGATTATCAAGTTGGCAGATATCATATGGCTGACCGTTTCCAAACAATAAAAACCTCTTGTACCCCATTATTTTGGGAGTATAGTGGTGGAGAAAGTTTGACGTCAGAAACAACTTGACAGACAGCTTGTCCTTAACTTTGAAGAATGATCATCAATTAGTTGTCCCCTTGTCTAAGCTAAATCTCAGTGCGAGTTGCACATTGGCCCCAGGTCCACACACTCAGTCTTGCTCCGTTTCTCAAGCCCTCTTTAGTGGTAACCTTAACTTCCTGTTTGGAGGGTCTGGAGCTCATTTCATGCATCTTTAGCCATTGTATACCAGCTCATTCATAGTCTGATTGTGAGTTTAAACTCACCGTTGATCTGGTGCGTATATCTTTTCCCATTTATCACTGACTGTACGGGAGGAATCATCATCAGATGTGTGGGACAGGAGCAGTTAGCCAAAGACGTGATATTTTAGTGTGCCTATCTGGTATGCTCCCCACTTATTTATGTGGAGAAAGCTGAAGGTACTCTATGACAATGCATAGATTATGAGAATATCAACAACGTCACAATACCATACTTGCATCCCATCCCGTTAAAATCTAGATTGCTTGCTATGTGGAGAAGGCAAAATTCTTCTCTAAACTGTATTGCTTAAATTTGTTCAATCAGATCTGGATTAAGAAGGGTCAGGAGTGGCTAACCGCATTTCATACCAGAAAAGGAATTTTCCAGTTTTGTGTTATGCCCTTTGAACTTAAAAGCCCCATCTACCTTTCAACACTGTATAGATGCGGCCCTGGGGACCTTCTGATTGTGTGCGCGGTGGCTTAAATATATGATATCCTGGTGTTTCCCCTGATCAAGAGTCCCACGCTATACACCTTCAGCAAGTGGTGGAGAGTTTAAGGTTAGCCAACCTTATGCTAAAAATTAGTAAGTGTGAGTTCTTTAAGTCCCAGGTCACTTTCCTGGGCAACATTGTGTTTGACTAAGGCTACATGATATACAGAAAAGGAGAAGGAAGAGAGGAGTGGCCCACCCCAACATTGGTCTTGGAATTGAGGAGGTCTTTAAGGACGTGTACATTCTACAAGGATTCACACCAAATCTTTCTGAAGTGGCGGCGCCCATGTATAAGGCGAGTTAAGCTAAAGTGCTTCAGTGGTCCCCTCATTTTTTAGGATGCTTTCAAAGCAGTAAAGTGCATCCTGTTGTCTACGTCTGTCCTTCGCCATGTAGATCATAAAAAGGAGTTTATTGTTGCTACTGATGCCTCCAACTTCGCCATAGCGGCTGCCTTGTTACAAGTGGGTGGAGATGAAATAAAGCAACTAGTGGGATATTTTCCAGGAAGATGTCCTTACCAGAGTTGAACTACGCCATTTATGACAAAGAGTTATTAGCAGTGATTGAGGCGCTGACCTATTGGCGTCATCACTTGCATGGCTCATCCCTACCATTCTGCGTTTGTACTGATCACTGTGCCTCTTTGTACTTCCACGCACCTCATGTCTTGACTCCATGGCAAACCTGCTGGCATGAGCCCTGACCCAATTTGCTTTTTCTTATAATTTTACAAAAGGCAAGGAGAATGGTTTGACAGATGCTTTGAGCCAAAAACTCTGCACTAGCTCAAGACTCAAAGGAGGTAAAGGTACACAACACCCACTTGATTCCAAAAAGTAAGATTGTGTTTTCAACATCCCTTCCCCTTGGCCTACAGGTCAGCGCTTGCTCCTTTATGAAGATGCGAAAGAATATGGTACCATCAAAAGTAGTCCTTTCACAGCCTTTGTCAGCCAAGTATACTATGGTCCTTGCCAAGGGCGAGTTAAATCAGGAGGACATTACTAGATTTACCATGTGAAGGACTGATGGTGTGGTTTCAGGGGCTTCTATGGGTTCCCAATAGCCAACTTTGCCTGAAAAGCATCCGGGACCATCATGAAGGAATCACCATTGACCACCCTGTGAAGGTGAAAAGTATGGAGCTAATTCTCTGCACTTACAACCGAAAGGGGTTAGTTATGCAGGTGGCCAGGTATTGTAAGGAGTGTCTGTTCTGCAACCAAATGAAGCCAAATTTCCAGATACTAGTGGGTTGTTGGTACCATTTAAAAGGCTGAAGGGACGTGGACTTTTTTATATTGGTGGATTTTGTTGAGGAATTACCTCATCGGATGGCTACAATGTCATCTTGGTAGTGGTGGACCATTTTAAAAAGTTCTCCCACTTTATTCCCAAAAGAATCACGGTAACTGCAGCTGAGATGGCTAGGCTCTTTGTCTCTCATGTGTTTGCTCTTCACAGAATCCCCCAAGAGATTATTTGTGATAGTGGGACCCAGTTTACCTCTGTCTTTTGGAATATTTATGTAAAACTCTTCATATTTGCCCCTGCTGTTTGACTGCCTATCACCCTATTAGGTGGGCAGAATAAACGAGTGAAACAGTGCTTAGAACAGTTCCTGCACTGTTACAATGCCACAGATCTTTCAGATCGGGTTTCCCACCTCCCAATGGCAAACTCAGCTATAACAACGCTTAAAACGCATCTATTGGTTGTTCCCCCTTTATCACCAACTATAGCTTCAACCCCACCTTTAACATGTAGCCCAGTTGTGGATTACAGGTGAGCAGTAGTGGATTTTTCAAAGATGATCAAGAAAGAACACCAGTGGGTGAACATGAACTTGGATGCGGCTATACAAGCATATAACAAGAATGTGGATGGGCAAAGACAGATAGGTCCTGCGTACAAAGAAGAGGATATCGTGATGATTGATGCTAGAAACATCACTATCAAGAATCTATGCAAAAAGCGGGACTAAAGATATTGGGCTATACCGCATTGCCAAGAAGGTGGCCATGACTTGTACTAGTTGAATCTTCCTTCAACATTACAGAACAATGCTGTCTTCCATGAAAGTAAGTTTATGTTGTTTGAGGGCCCCTAAACAGAGAATCCTGAGGTTTTTCGTGGATGGGGCGCCAGAGTGGGATGTGGAGGAGATTGTAGCCTCACGCTGAGTGAGAAGAAGGCTTTTAGTACCTTGTATCCTGGAAGGGATTTGATGCAGCGGAGAACAGTTGGGTACCAGCACACAACTGCGCCAATTCCCAGGATCTGATTGAAGCTTTTCACGAGCGTTTCCCTAAGGTTGCAGGACCTAAGTCAAAGAAAACCTTTGCTACAATGAAGCTAGCCCCAGCCCTTAAGAACTTTTTCTTGTCAAAAGCCCTTGGAGGGGTGAAGCCAGAAAAGAATGAGAGGATAATGTCATGGCTCCATAACATAATTGAGGTCAGATATTGCAAGGTTAAAGTTGAACGTCAGAAGGACAAACCGGTTAAGTTGGCAATCTTCTCTGACCTTAAACATACCCTGGACCAACGCTGGGTACAGACAATATATGCCCAGGTTGGTCTTGGGAATGTGCGTGATGCTTGGCCTGATGTTACAGCCAGGGCGTTATAATGCACCAGCTACGTTATTAATCCATACAGTTTATTACAGTTGCTGGAGGAACAGGGTTTAAAAATAAATTCAAGTTTTAATATAAAAAAATCAGGAAAGTGCAGTTAGAATTTATAACTTGAGTTTGGTCAATTTCAAGTTACAGGACACTGACTAATGTTAACGTGCGCATATTGGTTCACTTAGGCTTAGCACCTCTTCCTCCAATTGAGACTCACCCCCTATTGCTTAAGTATGTTTCCATGAGACCAGCTTTCCTGGTTGGGTGACATTCAAAATAAAGAATTTCCATTAGTTTACATTTTTAATAAGGTTACTTGTGAAAACAATGTGCAGACCTCCTCAGGGAGGTCTCGAATAACTTTGGACATTTTATTTCAACAAAAATATCTAACGTATCTGGTGCACCGTTGGGCTGCTCTGGTCCCCTCTGGATTGAGGCACCCAATCATTACAGCACAGATCTCCACTATGTTATGGACTCCCCTTTGGGGTCCCACTAGATTTTTTGTTTATTTGCTATCAACTACTATATACAACGTTGTACACCCTTGCCCTGGGTTCCTCTGGCTCTGAAACCATCCACAGTGCTCTATGCACAATCTTACTAAAAGCTAGTTCCCTGGCGGTGTGGCTGTGCTTCCTGCACCACCTCTTAGGGAACAAGAGAGTTACAGACACTCTATTGACAATATCATAATAGTAAAGTGCAAACAGGGTAATTGACCAGACAAGGTTATTCATACGTGCTGATTATTTATATTCAGCATGAGGAGAACTTCATAAATTTTAATTGTAAAGTAACCTTTATTGGGATTTAGAAATGACAATATTATCCCACCTGACCAAGACTAAAAATCTGCTTATCCGTTGGAGAAAAGGTCCTCTATTGGATATAGGAGTTATCATTCAATAAAAAAGACTTTGGTGAATTATTATGAACAAATATATCAATCCTTGGTTTTGATCCACTAGATTATTAATGTTTTATTAGAATTGAACACAACAATAAACAAGAAATTAAGCTGTTGTTTTCATAAGTATAATACTAACTACTTGTAGGAGTCAATTGGGTTTTATTGTAATGGCCTGAAAATATAATCAAGGGGACCAATTATAAAGATAAAGCTTATTGTCATGAGGCCAAAAAGGTAAAATTAGCAGGGCTTCCTGACCTCAAACACACCCTAGACCAGCGCTGGGTTTAGGTCAGATATGCTCATGTCAGCCTAGGGGATGATCATGACGCTCAGCCTTGTGTTATGGCAAGGGCATTAAAACGCACTAGCTACATTATCAATGGCTTTGGTTTAGTTTGGTTGCTCAGAATATGAGGGTTTAAAACCCATTTGATTTTTTTTCTGAACTGGATTTGGCTTTGCCTACAATCAATAACTCAAGTTTGGGTAATCTTGGGCTATAGCATGTAGGCCAATGGAAGCATGCACTTATTGGTGCACTTAGGCTTAGCACCACTTCCACTGATTGATGATTTCACCCCAATTGTTTAATTATATTTCCTTAAGACCAACCTTTCATGTTGGTTGACTTCCTTAATAACTTATCCATTAGTTTACGTTTTTGGCTATGGTTTCTTAGACAACCTGTGCACGGACCCCCTCAGGGAGGTCTAAACAATATTGGCCATCTTATTTTTACAAAATTATCTTTAAGATTTAGTGCACCGTTGGGCCTCTTGTTCCCCTTCAGTCTGAGGCACCCAAACCCTCCAGCAAAGATCTTCGCTTGGTCATGGGCTCCCCTGTGGCGTCCACCCAAGTGTTGCTGTTTACTTGTTACAAACTACTCTACACCATGTTATGCATCCTGGCACTAGGGTACTTTAGCTCCGGCATCCTTTGCAGTGCCTTGTTTACATGTATCCCAACAAATAGTTCCCTGGCGGTTTAGAAGTTCATCTCACGTAACTTCTCAGGGAACGGGAGAGTTACAGACACTCTCCTTACATCTATCACCAATTAACTAAGGGAATATTTGTGTTGCTAGACAATTGATGACGCAATATTAGCAACTGGCGTTTTAACCTTTTGGGTATCATGACTTGCTGGTTATGGGTTAGTGTCTTATTACATAAGCAGGCTACTAACTTGATGAGAGTGAATTGCTGAAGTTGAACAAAGGCGTTATGACACATTCTTTGTTTCAGCTCATAAAAGGGTCCTAATTGAGTATGTGAGAGAACTTGACCAAACTGATGAGGAAGATCATAAATTTTTGCGCTACCCTGGAGGGTAAATTCATTGGATTTGGTGCCAATTCCAAATGTGGTGCCAACAGAAAGGTTGGACGCTAATCTCTTATATATTCACTTGTAATTAATTAAATAAAGTAGATTTTTTTAGATAGTATAATACTAGTTTATCTTATATTTAGTGTATTTTTTGTACTTTTGGGATTAGAAAAGAGGGATCAAATATCTGGGCTAAATCTACTATCAAGTTCTCTACGGTTTCTGCGTCAATAAAAGAACCTCTGAACCTAGTCCTAGGTTTAGTTTTACCTGAAGAAATAAATTAAAATTTCACCAGGAAGACCACTGAACTAAATTTCCAGATAAATCAAAGGAGAGAACTCTAAGTCAGAATTAGGATTTAAGTCAAAAGAGTAGAACTTCCCTTATAACCTTTGAACCTGCTGCCAGTAGATTAAGTTTTGTTGTTATCCAGTAGTTTCCAACTTCAAAAGTTAAGTTGAATGGAGAGGATTTCCATTGTTATCTGTAGAGATTATTTAGTATCCTCAACAATGAGTGAAAGAAGATTAGTGTACCTGTTTTTTTAGGAAAATCCTGAGTAGGAGGTATATTTGGTTGTGAAACGCTCAATTGGATACTAGTCTATGTACTAGTATCAAACACCCACATAATTTATTAGAATCTGTCTAATAATTTTAATTGCACGTATATAGAACCTGTGCAAGGAAATCAAGGAAGCTGAAGGGAGCTATAATCAAGAAAGAAATAGCCTCAAAGTTTAGTAGTGGCGCTCATTTTAGAAGAGATTTAAAAGCAAACTCCTAAAAACTTCACATTGTTGCTCACTATAGGGGTAGTTGAGTTTTCAGACCAATTATAAAGAAACTATCTTCAATTGTCCTACAAGAACTCTAAGGAAGCTTTGGATGGTACTAGAAATTGTCAATAAGAATGCGCTATATTCAGCATCATAGGCCAATCTCACTATATTAGAGGAATGGGTGATGAATGCCAAAAAAGAGATTGTCCAAATTGAAAAAGCCAACATTGTGCTTAATGGAAAGGTCACCTCTCTGAATAGAAGAAAGAAAATAAGCTTATTAAGGATATTCTATCTCTGAAAGCTGATTGCATAATGGATAGATAGTGCATTTGCCAGATTCAAAGAGACAGAATATACAAGTTGAAACGTATGGAGGAACTAGATAATCACAAATGTAATTGCGTTCATCTAGAGGCAAATGAAGCCAAAGATACTATGCCTGAAGTTCATCTGGGAAATCACAAATATTGAGAAATATTGCCATATTATTTGGTGAAATTTTGGAGATAAACCCCAAAGTTACTCTTATGCTTTTTCAAGTCATTGGGTATGAATCCCCTGCCAATGAAGCGTCATTTAACTTTTAGAGCACTCTGAAATTACCCAAATTCTATTGGGATAATGGTCCTGCATTTTTACGATCTTTTGATAAATTGTTTGATTTTAGTGACTGACAAAAGGCAGTGACCATAATGAACTGATAAATTACCATTTGTCAGAATCTGGTGTTTCCCCATATTAAAGGGAACAATTGGACTTATAATGAGGCCAAGGAGCTCATTATAAGCTAGTTAGCAGTCCTATGCGAATGTCTAATTGCAAGCGGAAATGATGGACATTCAATTTGAAAGGTGAGACTTTAGCAGCTTTTGCCAACCAATTTTTACCAAAATTTACAAGTCATGGCCTGTGAAAAAGTGCTATCAGATTCTGATGCACGTATAACAATGCAGTCAGCAATTTAGCCCTATGAAGTTCTAAACAGGGCCATGGTTTTGTTTCTGATGAATACAGAGTTCCACATCACAGATTTCAGGTAGCTATTAAGATATTAGGCTTGATGTTCAACACGCCTAATCAAATTGATAAAGAAATTCTGACCATGCTGATCAAAATATGGTAGAATTTGAAGATGGTGTTCTAGCAATTAATGAAAATGTCGCTGATCAACAAATTCAAACTTTGATGGGAAGAAACCTGATGGATCGAAGTGGATGGAGAAATCAAAAAACTACTACTGGAAAAGTGGCGCAATTAGACATCTTATTGCCTAAAGTCAGGGGAAGATGTGAAGAGAGATGTGAGTCTTCTGATGCCTCAGAGGAGGTTGAAGATATTCATGATTTTGAAAAAGAAATTGTAATCTAGATTCATAAATATCTAGCACTAGAAGAGAACCTGTTCCATTGGACATCAGCTTAGAATGAATAAGCGTCAGCAGGGCCAGCTCAGGTTAAAATTGGGTCTACTGGAAGTATCCTGAGGTCTGAGGTGTCTAGATGATGCATTAGATGAATATGGAAAGTAAGGTGATTAATTCAGAGAGTTTAGAGAAAGTTAATTAACCTCAAATTAATCAATTGATAAAATAGAACAAGAAATGTTAAAGATGAAGATAACCAATTCAAGTTGAAATTGGAGGAAGACAACGTTACTATATCAATAAGTGTGAGTAGGGAATCATTTACTAATTAATTGGTGGAATTATTTCAGACATTAAAGATGGTGAAGAATCACAAAAAACAGTTTCAAGAGAAAAACGAAGAAAAAATTTAAACAGAACTAGCAATGAGTTATAGAGTCACCTTTTATGAAGTCTTAAAGTAGGAAGTGCTAACACTCAAAAGATGAATATGTATTAAGACTTGTCAAAAGCAATGACAAGTCAGGAACAAAGGCTCAATGAATGAGACCATTTAAGTGTATCACCATATCAGTTAAAGTTGCCTATATGCAAAGAAACAGCGCTGCAGGATATATAGGGAAGATGATCAATACTAGACAATTGAAGTATTGGATCTAGAGAAGAAAATTGCATTGTTCCCATGGGACTGCAGAACCATGAGAGTGGTCAAAACCTGGTGTGTTGGTCAAGTCCCATGAGGGGATCGCTAAACCATGATATTGACTAAGGTAAAAAATAACCTCTGAAACATGATACTTGGTTAAGTTCAAAAATAAACCACTGAACCAGAGAGAATGGGGAAAGATGGATCTTTGAACCTATTTACAGGTTAATTCTCATTTCAAGGGAAAAAATACAAATATTATATAAAATATAAAAAGATGAAAAAGCAATATATTTTTCAAGTATTAATTTTTATTTTACCATGAGCAAATGCATCAGCAGTATTCAAACCTATCCAGTGATGAGGAGGGGGATAAGCTACAATGTAGAAGATTGGTATCATTGACAGAGCCAGCTCAGGTATTCCAGGGTCCTCCAGGAAATAGTCCTAAGGCGCTTATGAAAAATAGCATTGGTAGGATAAGGATGACTGAAACTAGATCCTCCAGGTGTAGTCCCTAAGAGAAAAAGAGATTTTGTTCTAAGTTAAAATGGAGAGCCCATCCTGGGGGACTACAGGAATAAGATCTCAGAAAAGCCAAATGTTGGAGTTTGGTTTGACCACATTATTCAAACTATTGACTGATTAATAAATTTGACAGTTAGTTACAATTGTATAGTATCAGCAACAGTCACCAACTGATGAGATTATCATTGGGGATCATCCCCAATGATATTAATCACAAATTCAATGAGGGAACAACTCCCAATAGGAGAATTATAAGGAATTGTTCAGAGCAGAACAAATGAGGAGTTGTCAGAAACTATCCAAGCATTTTAATGCTAAAGGTAGAGAGTAGGATTGTCATCAGCCAAAACAATAAGTTTTGAGTTCCTAATACCAATTGTTTGGTCACCAGCACAGATGAGGATTATGCTGCCTAAGAAACTCAAGTCAACAATACTCGATGAAATTTGGTGCCAAACATTTGAGGGTCAAACCAGCAAAGGAGCATAAATAAATACTAGAGGACAGCTGAAAAGTTGTGTGTTAATTTTAACTATATATTACCCCAAAATATTCCTTAATAAAAGATGATGAAAACTTGATAATAACTAAGTTTTTTTAAATTGTTTGTTTAACATTACTCTTAAAAAGAGTGAAAGGATCAGATATCCTTAGATTGGTTTTATCAAGTCTCCAATTAGCTCTGCCAAAAGAGAATAGGGAAAGTGTTCCCTATCAGTACCATAATAACTCCAAGAGGAAGAAGCACCTGTCTAGAGTTGGACAATTCACTCAACGTGGCTTTTGGGCAATCAACCAAAATAATAGTATTCATACTATTATTGCCCCAGTTCATATTACTAATCAACACAAGTATCCACGAATCTGTGCAGTTAAAAATCAGGGCGCAGAAGCGAGCAACTATCTAGTGGTCCAGATTTTAACAATTGGTGCTCACTAAAGGGTGTAGTTGAGTTGTCTCTAGCCAATCTAAACCATGATGTCTTATAAGGATGAGATTTGGAAGCCCTGGGCGAAATTACAGGCCATCAATCAAAATGCGCTTAGCTCAGCATCCTAATCCAACATTAGTACCTTGGAGGAGCGTAATTAAGGCAGAAGAGGTGCTCAAACAAGTTGGAATGGTGAATAATGACCTGTGTGGAAAAGTTGCCTCTTTTGAAGCAGAAAGAGGGTGAACTTGATAAAGAAATTTTATTCCAAAAAACTGAACATGAATTGGATTGAGAATGCATCTGGTGGTTTTATGAAGAGATGTAGAAAATGACAAAGCATATTGAGGAATTAGAAGATCACAAATGTGATTGTGTACAATTTGAGGCAGATGAGGCTTATGAAAACGAATGCATTATCCAATTGGGGAAACCTCTCCACCCCAAAGTATGCCCAAATAATTCGCTGGTATGTCAGAAATGACTCCTGAAGCAACGCTAGTGTTACTCGAGGATCTGAGTAAGGATCTTCTATGAATGGAGCAACAGAGAAAGCTGAAATATGCCAAAATTGCCCATCTTTCACCAGGATAACGCCTCGCGTTTTCCTGCGTATTTGAGATGACCATGTTTGGTTATGCAGACCATCAAAACAGTGATGACCATAATGAACTGTCTTATCACTGATTGCCAGAATTTGGTTCTACCCCACCTCAGTGGGGACAACTGGTCATATGTGGAAGCAAAATCAGCGATTATGTTGGAGTTTGGAAATCCTACTCTGATGAAAAATCGCAAACAAGAATTTATGGGTATACAATTTTACAAAAATGAGACCCTGGCTAGTTTTTTCAATCAGTTTTACCTAGCATACCTGATCTTGGTGGGGTCAAAAGTGCTTACAGACTTTGATGCACGCATAGCCATGCAGGCAGCACTTCAGACCTACCACAAATTGCATTAGATTATGGCAGCAGCACTAGTAACTTAAATAATGATCTCTCAGATGGTGGACTATCTGAAGATGTTGGGAGCAACTTTTGATGCGCTCAATCAATTTTATGATGAAATTCAACTGAAAACTATCAATCAATAGTGGAATTAGAAGATGACATTTTTTTATTTGAGGCAAGCTGACCAGGGAATGGACATTACCAAAAATAGAGAAAGTATTGACATGAAACCTGAGCAGGGTCAACTCTGTCATAGAAAGTTTTTTTTTCACCTCCAGATCGGGACTCAAATTTTTCTGGTTACATCATGGGTAAGGTTTTTGTGTTATTATACCTACTAACCGCCAATAGCTTCCTTCAGCTGGCACCCCAATCGATGTGCAAAGGGTGGGAATCAAACCTGCAACCTTCAGGTTGATAGCCATATGCCCTACTGACTCGCCTTCCACCCCCCAGAAGATGACATTTTTAAAGAGCATTGAAAAAGTTGTTAATCAGCAGAATCAAGTAATAATGGGGAAAAACCCTAATGGATCCAAGTGGAAGGATAAATCAACTAGCCACTATTGAAAAAGTGGGGCGATGGGACAATTTGCCACACATAATAGGGAGAAGAAATCATGACAATTTGTGAATAATGTGATTCCTCAAGAGGAGGATGAAACTGCCCAAAATTTGGTAAAAAGGCCTTGCAGTATAGATGCAGAATTATCTAGCAATGCAGGGGAACCTGTTCTACAAGACATTTACTTGGAATAAAGTCATCAGCAGGACCAGCTTGGGTTGCAATTGGGTCCACTATGAGAAGTCACAAGGCGTTGGAAGAGACCAAAGTAAAAAGCAATTAATCTAGAGAATAGTGGATGAAGTCAGTCAAACTTGAATTAGTCAATTAGTAAGAAAGCAAGGATTTCCAAAAAAATATGATCAGATCTAGACGAATTTGACAAATAAAATTGTTGCCAAATTAATGCATGCAAGTAGTGGATCATTTACAGATCTATCAGCAGAATTAATCAAACGTTTGAGTTGGCAATTAAAGCTGAGAAATAGTATCAGATCAAGACAAAGTTGGATAGGGAAACGTACTAAGTTAATTCATACACATAGGGGATTATGTACAGATCTATTGCAGAGTTAATCTGAATATTTGAGTCAACATATATTGATGAAGAAAAATTTAAAGAAAAAGGAAAAACGAGTTGGACGCCCTATGGATGGGACCATTCAAAATTATTGCCACGTTGGCAAATGATGCCTATATGATCAAGAATATTGATGATGGTCACATAGTCAATAGAGTCCACACAAAAATACTTAAAGTATTGGACTTAAGAGAAAAAATATAAATATGAAAAAGATAAAAAAGTAAAAAGATGCATAGAAAATATAAAAAATAAAAAATATAATAAAAAAATCAAATTTATTTCTTTGAGCAGTGATACATCTGGCGATATTCCCAACTACCAAGAATAGAGGAAGGGAAAAAATAATGGGCATGAGTCCTGAGCTATTGGCAGGATCAGGACGGTCTGAAACTAGATCTGCTGGAATAGTACCTATCTACAAGATATTGAAACCCGTCCTAGGGTTGGTACAGGCGGCAAAGTGCCAATGAGACCCATCCTGGGTTTTGTACAGGTTGATTATGGAGTCACAGAAACCCCTTCTGGGGTTGGTACAGGTTGAATGGCAAGATGCCATTGGGACAATTCCTGGGGTTTTTGCATGTGAACCAGTTAATCTTTTAACAATGATGTAAAGATGGGACTGGCGTGGCATGGTATTGTGGGAACCACGCTTGAAAAGAGGTGGCAGTGGGTAGCAACTAAGGATAAGAAGTCATCAAAACTGAGTAGAGCATATGGCGTTGAGTGCAGACAGAGCTTCACTTCGCTGAGGACATAGATATATGAAAAACCAAATATGAGCACAAGCTGAGGCAGCTTCCATCCCCAAAGGGTTCTATCTTCTGCTGGATGATCTGGTCAAGAGGGGGATATGTTGAAATTTGAGTTGACCACATAATCCAATCTATTGACTGCTTAATAAATTTGATGATTAGTTACAATTGTATAGTATCAGCAACAGTCACCAACTGATGAGATTATCATTGGGGATCATCCCTGATGATATTAAGTATGAAATTGATGAGAGAACAACACCTATTAAAAGAATTATTAGGAATTGTTCAGAGCGGAACAAATGGGGAGTTGTTAGAAATTATCTAATCATTCTAATGCTGGAGGTAGAGAGTAGGATTGTCATTAGCCAAAACAGTCATTTTCAATATTCTAATACCAATTGTTTGGTCACTGAACAGATGAGGATTACTCTTCCTAAGAGACTCAAGTCAACAATACCCAACGAGATTTGGTGCCTAACACTTGAGGGTCAAACAAGCATAGGAGCACAAATAATTTCCAGCGGACAGATGAAAAGTTGTGTGTCAATTTTAACTATAAACCCCCAAATATTCCCTAATAAAAGTAGGTAAAAACTTGATAACAAATAAGTTGTTTTACATTGGGTTTTTAACATTACTCTTAAGAAAAGAGTGCAAGGATCAGATATCCTTAGATTGGTTTTATCAAGTCTCCACTTGTTTCTGTGAAAAGAGAATAGGGAAAGTGTTCCCTACCGGTAACAGAATATCTTCAAGATGAAGTAGCACCTTTCTAGCGTTGAACAATTCACTCAACGTGGCTTTTGGGCAATCAACTAAAATAATAGTCTTCAAACTATAATTGCCCTAGTTCGTTTATTAATTAACACAAGTTTTATGAATCTGTGCAGTTAAAATTCAGGGCGCAGAAGCGAGCAACCATCTAGTGGCCATATTTTAACACCAAATGAGAAGATCCTGTGAATGATGAGGAGTTGTTGAAGCCCAGCATGGGGAAATACAGGGATAAAAAAATTGGGGAAGCCACCTGAGGATATTCTTTTAGCAATAAAGTGTCTTTAAACCTGAACCTGGGGAATATAGATCTTTTTAGAACATATTGTCAGCATAACAATTAAAATAGTCTGCCATGGCATGAGGCCAGGGTAATTACGCTCTGAGGATGTGGCAGCGGGTAAAAATCATGGAAGAAGAGCCACAATGATGAAATCCCCCCTTGGGTTGGGACCATCTACTACTAAAAAAAAAGATCCACAATGCTGAACATGGCACAAAGCATTGAGTATGGGTAAGATCATGTTCCATGAAAGTTGTACTCAATTATAATGGCCAGAAAATGACCACACCTGAGGTTTCATCCACCTTAAAGTTTTTATCTTTGACTAGAAATTTTGGTCAAGTTGAAGAATATGTTGGGATTTTGGATATGACCATATTATACCGCCTGACTAAGATTATAAATCTGCTTAGCCGCTAGGGAACAAGGCCCTCTAGGGGATTAAGGGATTGCATTCATTATACATTGACTTAATTTGTTGAATAGTCCTGAACAAATACTATCAATCTGCTGGGTTTTGATCCTCTGGATTGATAATGTATTATTGGGATTGTCTCCAACAATAAACAAGCAATTAACCTGTTACTTTCTATATTTTAGTTTAACTACTTGTAGAAGTCAATTGGGTTCTATAACCAATTGACTAAGGGATTAATGGAGTCGCTAGGCAATTGAAGACGCATTAATAGCAACTGGAAATTTAACCTTTTGGGTATCATGACTTGCTGGTTATGGGTTAGAGTCTTATTACATAAGCAGGTTACAGACCTGATTTTGGGTGAATTGCTGAGGCTTAACTAAGGCGTTATGACACATTCTTTGTTTCAGCTCAGAAAAGGGTCACAATTGAGTAGGGAGAGAATCTGACCAAACTGATGAGGAAGATCATCATTTTTAGCGCTACCCTGGAGGGTAAATTAGCTGGCAATGATGCCAATTCCAAATGTGGTGCCAACATTAAGTTAGACGCCAAAAACCCTATATAATTACATAAATGTTATAAATAAAGAAGATTCTTATAGATGTTTAGTACTAGTTTATTTTACATTTGTTATATTTTTAGTAATCTTGGGACTAGAGAAATGGGATCAAATATCTGAGATAAATCTACTATCAAGTTCTCTACAGTTCCTGCGTCAAGAGAAGAACCTTTGAACCTAGTCTTAGGTTTTGTTCTACTTAAAGGAAGGAATTAAAGTACTTTAAGACGACCACTAAACTAAATCTCCGGATAAGTTCAAAGAGAGACCTATAAGTCAGAATCAGAGTCAAGTCAAAAGAGTAGAAATTCCCTTATAACCTCTGAACCTGCTGCCAGTAAGTTAAGTTTTGTTGTTATCCAGAAGTTTTCAAACTTCAGAAGTGAAGTTGGATAAAGATATTTCCATTGTTATCTAGAGAGATAATTTAGTACCTCCAACAGTGGGTGAATTAAGATTGATGTACCTGTTCCAAGCAGAATTCTGAGCAGTAGGAAATTTGGTTGTGAGAAAGCTCAAATGGATACTAAATTTTATGATTAGTATCAAACATGCACATAATTTATCTGAATCTATCAACAAATACTAATTTCACATATAAAGGATCTTTTCAAGAATTTTGAGTGAGCTGAAGGGAGCTATAACAAGAAAGAGATAGCCTCAGAGTTTAGTAGTGGCTTTCATTACAGAAGAGGACTTGAGTGCAAAGCTCCCCAAGTTTTCATACCCTTTTTTCAGCTTGATGACTCCTTCAAATTTGATCATGAATGCATCCCAATTTTTATACCATACTAACTATTGTCCAAGGCAACTGTGGAAGAAGAGAAAATTTTTACCAGCTTGAATTGACAGGAAAGAATATGCACCTATTGCGTTGTAATACCTGGATTGGCAGTGCTGGGGGTGGAAGGCGAGTCGGTAAGGGCATATGGCTACCAACCTGAAGGTTGCAAGTTCGATTCCCACCCTTTGCACATTGATTGGGGTGCCAGCCAAAGGAAGCTACTGGCGGTTAGTAGGTCTAATAACACGAAAACCTTATATATGATGTAACCAGAAAAATTTGAGTCCCAATCCAGAGGTGGAAAAACTTTCTTTGATGGAGTTAACCCTGTTCAGGTTTCATGTCATTTCTTTCTTTCTTTTGGTAATGCCCGTCCCCTGGTTGGCTTGCCTCAATTAAATAAAACCTGGATTGGCAGTGCTATACTCCTGGATGTATTTTAAGTTAGGGGTTTATTGAAATTTGGGTTTGACAAACCATAGGATATTGCCACAAGCCTTATTACCCTCAATACCCTATAGACCTCACCTTTACCCTTGATCCGCTATCTACACCCTATGGCAGATCAATACCAATTGATCTGCCATCAGAAATGTTGCTAGAAAAATTTAACCTGATATAAAGTTTTTTTAGGTATAAACCATAAACTCCTAAATTTCAGTGGATTGAACCTTATCTGCTCGCTCAGTCCTTCAAACCAGTTCCGTTCCCTCAATCATGATTATCAAAATTATTCTGTCAAATGTATCTTGAGCATTGCTAATCAACTGATACCTGTGGAATTACTGCTGAGAATGAACAGACTATACTAAGATGTGCCCAACTTTGGACAAAGCATCATTATGCTTAAGAGAGCTTATTCCGCCAATATTAGTGGACCATAATAATGAAACTCAAGAAGGTTTGGGGCTGGGAGTAAGTTAAATGATTAGAGGTCAAGGTATAAAGGGTTGAATAGCATGATGAGGGATATATGTGGTGACAAACATTCTGAAGCACATTATCAACAACGGACCACCAAGCTGGCAGAACCTAACAAGATTACAACAGATTTGGAAATCTATCTTTAATGAAGGATTATATTTTATCAAGCTTAACTTTTATTTGGAGGAACTATGTCTTCACAAAGTTATACCTATTTAAATTGCAAACAGAACTACGCCTATATTGCCCAATTTCAGTCAAATATTGCAATATCTGGTTCTCACTAAAGGGGGCACTTTTGATGACACCATAGAAAAACATAAAGATTGCAATACCATGAGTAAGGATCCCAACCACTTCACCATTGACTTCAAGGACAAGTATCATCCCAACCCATGAACGCAGAAGAGCCCCTTCAACCACTTATACCTCAGCAGCTTAGATGAGGAACCCAAAGCTCCCACCTTGAAGCTCATCCCCGTAGGTCTTCTGGACTCTCAGTCAGTAGATAGATTAGTCAACGTACAGCTTGAATATGTCAAAGAAGTCATGTAATGTTCCTTTGCAGATACCATCTCCATGCTGAAGCCTTCAATGAAGCACACTTTGGAATGTTCCAAAAAACTGAAACAAAGGCAACATCTATTTGAACTATCATTTATTCTGGGAGATGTCAATAACCTCTGTGATTAAGAAGCTCTCTACCACAAGTGCAAATCATCAAATGATTGTGCAATAAATACACCCTTTGATCTTCCAAGCCATGTGCAAAATATAAGTCTCAGGCTAAAACCCCTCCGCCTGGAGAAGGAGCAATTCCCATTACTCTCAAAAAGGGCGAAAATCAGCACCCAAATCTCTTATCTCCTAGGGCTATTTGGCCCGTGTTGTGAATGAGAGGTGGGTCATGACTTACCCTCTGAGAGTTGCCATGCCCCTCCCATCATTATCTTCCGCCAAGCTGGTGAAAATTATTCAGAGGGTTTTCCAGGAGGTGGTAAAATCGCGCAAAACTCCCCAAACCTGCCAAGATCCCACCCTTTTGTCTGTGCCACATATGTCTCCAACAGGTACAGGGGCTAATCCCTTCCCCACCAATTGGGTCCAGCTTTATGTAGCCTGGCCCTGGGCGCTATCTACCAACCACCCAAAACGTCGCCATCAGCACAAAATGCATGAATGAAACAATTAATTAAGTTCAACCTATAAGCCCAAAATGAATTCAGCTTATCGGCCAGATCAGAGTTAGTTGCAAAATAGGTCCAAGAACCCAATCCAACAGTTTCTTTTGTTTTTATTCTTGTCAGCAGTTGCATATGAAACAAAATTCCACAGTGAGCTTTTAGGAAGTGATTCCCAACAAATACCATAGTTGCTCCATTTTACCAATTTTTCAATCTTATATTTTTAATAAAAATCTGCAAAAGACAAAAATAACCCCAAATTTTAGTCTCCAGCAATTATTTTATAAAAAGTGAGATGCTCCCGCTTACAAGAACCTCCTGACTGGTCTTCATGGCCAGTATGTTAATTTCTAACATGTCATCTTGGACGGCTGTGCCCACAGCATTTTAATGTGGATTTTGGGTGGTAACTCACCTGGAGTTCCAGGCCAGTCTAAAAATTATTATTAGAACTCTCCATGACATAAATTTGCCCAGCATCACATCAAGATTGCTAGACTTGCAAGTTTGTGGAAGCTCAACTCTAGGACAACCAGCATCTAGAAATTCAGTTGGAATGTACCTTCTAAGAATTAATGCAGTCATCTTACATATCCAACTTCATATGGGTGAAGCTCATCAAGTGGACGAGCTCTAAGACAAACTAAATGTCAATCTGGCCCATATTATCAGTGAGGTTCTAGATCAGCGCAGGGCGCCTTCTCATAGGATGTCTGACGTGACCCATCACTGCAGCCAGGTCAAGGATTATTTGAAGGCAGAGGTGGAATGGCACACCGTGGTAAAGCCTTTGATTAGGACGCTCACGCCAAGACTGGTCAAACCATTTGGCAGCTGGTGGAGGAGCTGAACCAACAGTTTTTTTGTCTTTTGGGAGTAATAGTCAACCACTTTAATTAGATTCAGGACCTCAAGAATAGCATCTATCTCAGACATAACAGAATCAGTGACCTCAATGAATGCTGACCAAAGCCATGCATTATCTGACCAACTGTATGGTGAGATCAGATCAACAAATGACTTGGTCAAAGCTCAGTACCTAAGGAATACACGCCTCTTTGAGGAAAGAGTCTCTCTGAAATCCTGACTCACCATGATGGAAATAAAATTTGTAGAGTTCAAGAAATCCTTGCAGGACAAGCTTTAATACCTTTCTGACAAACTAGACCAGTTCTGGGAAGAGATAAGGGTGAATTCTGTAAATGCTGACAGGGCCTTCCACACAAAAATTAGAGTATATGTTCACTGATGCACATGAGTCTAGCCTAATAGACTCTGAATCTGATAACAATGAAGCGTCCTTAGAGCAAAACATTCTAGCAGTCCTGACCTCCATAACCACACCTGACAGATCAACTCAAGCTTCTATTCCAATAACTCCTCTTGTGCTACTCTCAATATTCCGTACAGCTGTGACAAAACACCCAGTTACCCTACCCCATCTCTGGCCCATACTCTTCAAAATGCTAAACTTTGACTTGAGAACCAGCGGGGCTGATTTACCAATCATGCCATGAATCCTCAGCTGAGCATCTGAAGACTCTAACAAATTCAGGGTAACCTCATCAACTTGCTGGAGTTTTACTAGAGGGGAGACATTAACACCTTCTTGTCATTATTCAAAACTAGCATGGACAGTGTGAGTAACAAAGATAAACTGGTGACGCTCATGAACTCACTGGACCCAGAGAGTCAGGAGTCAGGAGTCAGTCATATCCAAGATCAGCAAATCTGGTCTGTCCTACAAAGAAACAAAGAACATCATCATAAATGAATTTGGTGGAGTGGAGATGTTGACTACCAGAAAGACCGCTTTCCTCAACAACACCTCCAAAAAGAATGAATAAATACTTGAGTTTTCTGATCACTTCTACCTAAAGGCTTAGGTGCTATTTAATGCAAAGGCCTTGAACAATTACAATGTGAAGATCTCTTTGAGGAACGCCTAAAAACCATACAAAGAGCTGTACTTAGTCATGCTTAACATGTTGAACGATGAATACATTATATTGCAGATGGTGAATTATCTTTGCCACTGCATTCCAACCTTTAATACACTTAATAAAGGGTATTGCGCTATATGGAAAAATCAGGGCAAGCCCTCCAGCAGTACACCGAGGAGAGCTGCCTAACTACCGTCAGACCTGGACAAACTGAAATCTGTCAAATCACATTCCACCAATGGGGCTAAAAGGTAATTATGACGATCAATGCCACACAAGGGCCCCAAACTCTAAGGTGCATCACGTGGGAGCAGCAGATACTGAAGACCAGGGAAAAGAATGGCTGGAATAGAATTGGGATATTATACTTACAAGGAATTAAAACATATCACTAATCCTAATCTTCACATTATGAAACCCTTAAACTCACCATTGCTAATCGCCAAAGATGTACTAGCAGTCATCACCCAATTCCGTTAGGGGGACGCTATAGACCAAGCAGCTGAAGTAGTATAAAAACATTTGCACTGAATTTGGAGCTGTATGATTTGCCAGTCATTTCCAGCAATATACCAAAGTCAGAAGGGTTTATGTTTCTATCACCATTAGAGCTAGAGCTGAATAGCCCTCTCCTCTGCAGTAAATTACAGTCCTACCTGGTTCAGTCCAATAAGATCGGTGAACACTTAATAAAACTACTTATTCTTACTATTCTGTTTGCATGTGCATTGATATTAATGTGATTAAGGCAGGTTCTGAGCTATAGTAGATAGTGGGGCCCTAATGATATCATTTTAACTAAACTAGTCATAAAATTGGGATAATTACCAGATATTGATGATTGTAAAAGTTACAGGATGACGTGATTTAACTTAACTACCTCACTAAGTGCCTACAGCATGCTGCCACTGAGATTTAGATCATTTGTTGTGGCAGCCTCCACTATCATTCTCCTTGGCACCCATTATAATTTACTCATTGGAACCTCCTCCATTAGGACATATGGTGTAAAAACCAATTTTTTAAGAAAATAGTCTAATGATTCTTAGACAGAACCTTCCATTGTATTACCAAAGAGATCAACAGATTGAAACTAAAAGTTCCATTGTTCAAAATCTAGCCTTTAAGCATGAGGATATACCCATCAGTTACTGAAAAGGGCATAGTCACACTCAACATCTAACACATCATTTTTTTAAAAAGGATGCCATTCCATTGAGGGCTGGCCATATGTGGCCATTCTACCTGTCCACCAAGTCATAATTAAAATGGTTTTGACCTGAAGATACCGCAGGTTTTATATGGTAAAGTGTTCACGCCCTTCAACCAAACATGTCAAGAACCAACTGCAGTGCCATGGCTTATTCTCCTGGAGCATGAATAGATTAGTGTATTACTAGCTATCCTCTTTCCATACCCAATCCAGGTGAAGTGGCACCAAACTATTGCATTTCTCCACATTCTATCAATGGAGGAAGTGCAAGATGTGTATGAGTTTGGAACATTAAAGGAGTTTAGGCTGAATGAAGAAAATTGTGAGGCCATTTGTTCAGTCATACCAATCAAATCCCTGGTCAGTCTTATGGAAGACGCAAAAGTTTGGCTAATGGCCAATTCAAAAAAGTAAAATAATTTTTACAACAAACGACTTCAATTTGGGATGCTTTAAGGATGTATTACATCATATTGACACAGGGAGCCATCCGCTGATACGCCTCCATACCATACACTGGTTTAAGATAGCAGATGAGATCGTCCACAGAGAAAATAATCAGCCAGCCCAGAAAGGAATGTTCATACCATCCAAAAGTTCATAAGCGTTATTGAGATTCTATTCCATTTGAATATTTAAGCAAAACAAAATTATGAGATTTTATCCCAAATTTAAGATTGGATTATAATTAATATTGGGGATAATACCTAATTAACCTTACCTCAATACCCCAATATTGTGATACAAACCCAATCTAAAAAGCTCAGCTATTATTCAACCAAAGTGACCAGAACGTTGCAGAATCCCCAAAGTAACAAATTAAGGTTATACCTTTGCTTGGATATGCTTGACGATTGCCCAAAAGTACTGGCACTCAAATCCTTAATTGTTAACACCTTTACTCTTAATACAAGTAACCTAAGATGACAGTTTTCGCTAAGTTAGGCAGCTCACGCCTAGTAAATTTATATATACATCCTTCCACTCTCCAACTGCTGCCTATTATGAATTCCCTTTCCTACCCCACTTTTAGCCTTAAGGTACTATAAATACCTTAAGGCTCTATTCTAATAAATATATTTAGCAGATCTATATTTTTAAAAAGTCATTTGGATATTCCAACCTAGGAGTATTTCCCTTGGTTGAAGACTTTAACGTATTAAAGTATACTTTTTATCTCAATCACCCAGATCTTTGGATACCCTGGCCTTTTTCTTCAATGACAAGTGGTTCAATACCTCCTCTATGATGACAGGCGTCGCCATCTTGTTTGTAAAGAAGAGTATGGATTTAACTCTGTGTAATCAACTACTGGCAACTCAACAATGTAGCAAAAAAACTCCTACCCCCTTTCAAGGATCTATGATGCACTCAATTGATTCAGCAAAGTGAAGTACTTCTCTTCCATGGATATTATTTCCAGTTACTAGCAGATAAAGATGCATCCAGAGGAACTAGAAAAATGCGGCATTATTATGACTTAAGGGTTGTTCCAACTAATGTGAATGCCACAGGGGTATGTAATGATCCTGCCACGCTCTAAAGAATGATGGACAACAATCTGAGGGGACTTAGATATTTCTTGCAACTTAGATTTATTAGATGACATAAACGTCTTCTTAATGATGTTTAACAAACACTTGCAGCACCTGTAGAACTTTTTTTAACAGCTCACTATTACCAACATGAAAGTCAAGCCCAAGAAATGTAACTTCTGAGAACAACTCATCTATTTATGTTTCATTGTTGATAAGGAAGGCCTGCAAACCCAAACCACCAAAATAGAGACAATTGAGAAGATGATGACATCAGCCAAAAAATGAGACATCCAGGTATTCCTTGGAATGGTCAGCTAACAACAGTAGTTCATAAATAACTTTATTAAAACAAGGGATTCGCTATTACATCTATTGAAAAGTGTAACCCTATTCAAAATGGCTGACAAATTTTCAGCTGGCTTTCAATAAACTTGCACCTGTCCTGAGACAGCGCCAGTACTCATGTACCAAAAATTTTGTAACAGTGCATAAATCTAATGGAATCCTTTCTCACCGCTGTAGGAATGTACTTTCCAAACTCAACGACGAAGTTGTAGAAACCCTATAGCATACTGTAGCTGGATTCTAGGTGAATATGAGCGGAATTACACCCTTACCAAAAAGAATGGTTAGTGGCGATCTACACATGCAAGCAATTTAGGGTAAACATCCACAGAGTGCACTTCAAGGTTGTAATTGACCACTCCTCGCTGCAGTGGCTGCAGAACCTTAAATATCCAAAGGGACGCCTAGCTCACTGGGCGCTGAAGTTGCAGGTGTAAGACTTTGAGATTTAACACTGACATGGTGTGGATAATCATAATGCAGGTGGTCTATCTAGACTAACTACTGCCACATTAACTGCCCTTATGGATAACAGCCTTTACATAGGATTTTGGTCAAGGAATATGATAACAAACTAGAATAATTACAACGCGCCCAGGACAAACTAACAAAGTTCACTGCTTTCAGGGACAAAAAACTTTTTAAACAAAATAAAGGCTGTGAGTACATCATACCACAACAAACCAAACATACGGATCTGATTATTAGCGCCCACAAAGCCATGTGCCAAGGTGGATTCAAGAAGATGTACAAACAGCTGAAACAGCACTATCACTTGGAATTGATGCACTTTGACGTTCATAAAGCCCATAGCTGCTGCTGAGAATGCTAAGCAAAAGCGTTGAACTTTAAAAGCACTTGGTAACACCTGGTAAAACTGAACTTCACTTTTCACAGTATGTCAATTGCATAGTGGGCCTGTTAACTGCCAGTGGAGGATATATATATATTGTGGTGGCATTAATCACCTTACAAAAGGGATGAATCCAAACTGATCCAAGACTCGGGGACCATGATGGCCACAATTTCTTTTGGAAAACATTATCTACAAAAGTTTGATGCCCCCAATTCCTCATAATATATAATGGTACTAACTTCACTTCCTAGACGATTGCCAAACTTAAAGACCCTATGGGGCAGCGGGGTCCTGTAGATGCCAAATCACCCCGAAAACCTATGGTATGGTTGAGCGTGTCAATGGTACTCTAATTGATATTCTGCAAAAACTAACTTCTGGCAAACTGGACAGTTAAACACTTACTGTATTTTGTTGTCTTTCCATATAACATAGTGTTCCATTTATCCATGAGGAGGTTACCATTCCAACACCTGTACGGGTGACTGTGATAGATCAGGACCAGCCTGATCCGCACATTGACCTTATGAATATAGTTTCAGCTTTGCCTTCAAATTTGGAGATCGAGCTTAGAGGGTTGGAGCATTCAGAAGAACAATTTGAGATGAAAATTGTATTTTTGGATTCACCTGTGAATTGGAGGTTGATTTCAAAGGGTTGGAGCAGTCAAAAGAAAAATCAGGACAGAAATTGTAGGTAAGAATTTGGAGATTTAAGAACGTGGGATGATCCAGAGTATCAAATTATTAGTATCTCAAATCATTTGAATTTCCATAATTTGGGATGTGGGGATTTTGCAAGCAATAATTTGGATGTCTCTTGAAAGTCTAATTTATGATTTTAATTATTTAAACTATTACAAATGCTTTAAAATGAGGAAACAACAACTGAAGATGCAGTTTCGTTTTCTCAGAAAGTCATAATAGTATTTTCAGTATTCTTACCTGCCTAAAAACAGTTTAAAGTTTAATTTAAAGGAAAAATATTTAAATCAACTAGAACGATGAGCTCAACTGATGAGCTAGGCCAATAATTGGCTTCATTAGCAGTTTTATCATGGAGCCAGACTTTGCTGCTTGCATGTAGCATTGTTGGAAGCTTGGTCCGCAAATATGTCACAAACTCTGGTAATGGCACGCGGGTTCTAGGGTGGTTTTCTTCTGGATTGTCAATCATGTGGTCAGTGACATGGCTTGTACTTCATAACTACTTTGTTGCATATTGGCGCAAACCCATGCGTTACATAAAATGAAACTCAAATGCATTTTTCTCCATCTTGTGGGGGCCCCAGGGGGAAGCGGTGGTCCCCAATGGAGAGGAATGGAAATGACATCTCTTGACTGTGGTTATGGTAGTGTTCTCAATTGCATTTTTGCTTCACAAGGTGGGACGATTATGGGGGTTGGCAAATCCACAATTCATAGTAGTCCAGGCAAACCCCAAATCACCCAACGGTTGGGTGACATTGTTCATGGAGGCGCCAGACAAACTTCACCAAGTCGTTCCATGTATCCGCTTCCAAGCACAGCTGGTGTAGGCAACAGGGGGCTCCCCTCTCACGCTCCAACTAGCCCAGGTGGTGGATGCATTACCCCCAGAATTGGTGGGATGGTAGCAGGAACTTATTTAGGAACAAGAGAGTTTGCCAAATTTATTGGAAGAGTGTGTGATGTTGATCAACCAGGCAACATGTCCAGATGAGGCAAAAGATGAGGCATGGTCGGCCCTCTTAACTTTTAGCCAAGGTCATAGCTCAGTAGAAGAATATGTGCGGGTTTTCCTCCGCTGTTGAAGGCAGCCCAGGTTGCAGATTTTCAAGCTCTGTGTATGTTCCGCCAGGGGTTGCAAGTAGATTTTCTAGTAGCTTTGGCAGCAGCAAATGTCCAGGCCATACTAGGGAGGAAGTGCCTTAGTTTACAAGTTGAAAAGCAATTGGAGATGGCACAGGACTGGTATGAGGGATCAATATCACCATGTAAGGGGCAGTCTTCGGTGAGTGGCCGTTCTAGTCAGGGGGCTGGCATCCAGCCCCAAAAAACTTTGGAAATGTACAAGGGGGAGGGCTTCAAGGCAATGAATATGAAGCATGTAGATCAGTGAGCCATGGGCAGGGAAAGGGGAATATGCCTAAATTTTCATCAGCCAATTCACAATTGAAAGAATCATTCAAAATCAAATCGCCTTCTTTGCTTTATCCTTGCCTGTTTATTCCCATAAAGTTGCATACAGATGGTGGAACGTAAGGGGCAATGGCCCTGGTAGATACTGGGGCAGAAGAGAACTACATTGAACTTGCATTGGCGGAATGCCTGAAGTTTCATTTGCAAAGGGGACCAGAGGTGGTGTTCGCTGAAGCATCATTGAGGGCGCCATCATGCTGAGTGAGCCCTTCAGTGAAGATACAGCAGGACCCATTTGGGTTCTGTGAGCAGATTTTTTCAATTGAAATCCTGGCACACTCAGTAGTGCTAGGGATGCGGTGGTGGCATCAGTTCAGACCCCAGATTGATGTGCCTTTCAGTACTATAACCTTGAACCCAAGGATGGGTTCCCTAATGAAGTGGAGGCTATTGATGGGAAACCATGAGTCAGATGAGCATAGAACCCTGGGGGCCATGCAGGAAGAGGATTTACCAGCATATTACCAAGATTTTGTATCGGTCTTTAGTCCAAAAAAGGATTCACCATTCTCTCCCATGGGGCCATTTTCATTCTCATTTCGGTTTAAGTAAGGGTTGCTACTCCCCTATAGATGCCCAATCTATCCTCTAAATGAACGAGCCAAGGCCGCTCTGTAGGAACATTTGAATTCAATGTTGAATGGAGGTTTTATTGAGCCGTCAAAGTCATCCGTAGTGTCCCCAGTGTTTCTGGTGCCTAAGGCAAGTGGAGAGTTACAGCCATGTGTGAACTACTGGAGTTTGAATGCAGTCCCAGAGCCAGACCCTTACCCGATGCCCTTAATGGAAGATATTCTGCCAATGGTCATGGAGGTGCAACATCTTCACTAATCTCGATTTGGCATATGCGTTCAATCAGGTACCCGTGAGGCCAGAGCACCAGAAGCACACAGCATTCTAGTGCCACCTTAGAAAGTTCAAATACCAATTTAAGCCATTTGAGCTGCGCAATGCCCTGGCGGTTTTCCAACGTATGATTGGCTATGTACTCAGTTGAATGATTGGCCAGCGTTGAATCGCTAATATGATTGACATCCTTGTGTTTTCATGTTCCATGGAGGCACATGTACATAATGTGCGGGAGGTCCTGGAGGCATTGGCTGCGGCAGGATTATGACTGAAGCCTTCAAATTGTGAGTTTAACTTGGAGTTGGTTACATTCCTAGGGAGAGTTGTGTTTGGGAAGGGTTTCTGTATGACAGACAATATACAGGCGCTGCGTGCATGGAAGGCTCCAATGGATCAGGTAGGTGTGAGAAGTTTTCTGAAGACAGTGAACTTCCTTCAGCGGCTCATCAAAATATATCAAAGTTGGCCTTGCTACTTACAAGATTAATGCAAGATGTACCATTTTGTATGGGAAAGAAGAGGAACAAGATTTCAACCTACTGAAAGTGAAGCTCATTTCAGCACCTGTTCTTGCCCATCTGGATCCTGAGAAACTTTTCATAGTTGAGATGGACGCCTCATATTTTGCTGTGGAAGCAGTACTCTTAAAAAGGGGGCGGTTGGGTTAGAGCACCCGGTGTTTTATTCCAACCAGAAAATGATTCCAGCAGAAAAAAACTATCTAATATATGACAAGGAGCTATTGCGGTGGTTGCGGCGCTGCAGGAGTGGCAGCACAACTTGTTGTATGCCCGTCATCCTTTTGTAGTTTGGATAGAACATTGGGCACTGGAGTATTACTGGGAGCCCAGGAAAATGAATCAGCGCCAAGCCTGGTGGCATGTGATGATGGTTCAATATGATTTCTAAGTAGAGTACCATCTGGGAGCTGTTAACACCATAGCAGATTGATTGAGTGGGATACGGGGCTAGCATATAAGAAGGCTGAGTTGGAGGAGTATAACACAGCAATCATGTTCCAATCAGACCAATTTGCAATATGGTGAGCGAGGAGGATGAACTGGAGGGGAGATCCAACGGAAACAAAGGAGGTCAGCATTCAATCATTAGTTAAGGGTGGAAATGGCGGAAGGCAAACAGCACAGCCATCATCATAATATGGGAAGAAAGACAAATTTTTGTACATGACTCACGAGTATGAGTTCCAAATCCAACACTACAATGGTAAATGCTGCAGACATCACATAATTACCCACTTAGTGGGACATCCTGGTGTCGAGAAGATGGTTAAACTGGTGCAGCATAAGTATTCAAGGGCTGAACTATGGTAGGATATCACAAAATATGTGGCGGAGTGCTTAGTTTGTGCATGTTTTAAACCTTTGTGAAGGCAGCCTGCGGGTAAGTTGGTCCAACTCCAGATTCCAATCCAGTCGTGGGGGTCAGTTAGAGTGGATTTCATTACAGGGTTACCCAAGATCCAGAGGATGGATGCGATAATTGTTGTTGTCAATCAGTTGACTAAATATGCCAAATTTTTCCAATGTACCTCAAAGTTCTCAGTCAAGGACACTGCAAGGGTTTTCATTGATGAGATATTTGCCCATCATGGCCTGCCATTAGAGATCATTTCCGATTGTGGATACCAATTTGTATCAAAATTCTGATCAAATTTGCTCAACAACTTGAAGATTCGCCCATTTAGGGCTTCAGCATATCATCCCCAATCTGATAGACATATAGAGAGGGTAAACAAATGTTTGAACAATACCTTTGATGCTATGCTTCATATTGGCAAGATGATTGGGTTACCTGGATCAGACTGGCTCAGTTTGCCTATAACATCCACTACAGCTGTCAATGGGGAGGACGTAATTCTTTACAAACCATAAACAAATCTGGCGTTGAATGGGGGGTCAGGTGGTGGAGTATGCCAGGGAGCGGACAAGTTATCTTGCAAAATGACAGGCATTGGAAGTGAGTTATGAAACAACCTGGAGCGCGCCACAGCATGGAAGAAGCAATATGCAGATTGCTAGAGAGTGCCAGACCCACTGTTCACCCCAGGAGATTGGGTGTTTGTGGTGGCAAAAAATTATGCAGTACCGGTGAAGAGCTGAAAGCTTAGACCAAAATTCTTGGGACTGTATAAGGTGATTTGTGTTATTAACAAGGTCACATTTGAACTAGACCTTCCAGAAGGGTCAAGGGCCCATCCAGTTATCCAAGGCTCACAGCTTTGAGGATTCCAGGGGAGGGACCAGAGCAGCCTGTGCCGTTGAGCCCATAGGGAAAAGGACCAACCAGGAACATGAGGTTGGACAAATCCTGAATGAGCAAAAGGTGAGAGGTCAGCAGCAATTCCTGGTAAAATGGAAAGAATACCTGGTGGAGGATATGACCTGGCAGACGCCAGAGGAGTGTGCATGCTGTACAGAGAAGATCAAAGAGTCCTTGGATTTTCAAGGGGGTTATGTGACGGATTGGGGTCAGTCTGATCTGCACATTGACCTCATGAGTATAGTTTTGGATTTGCCTGTAGATCTGGAGCTCAAGTTTGAAGAGTTGGAGCAGTTAAAAGTACAATTTGAGATGGAAATTATAGTTTTGGATTCACCTTCAAATTTGTGGTCAATTTCAAAAGGTCAGAGCAGTCAAAAGAACAGTTCAAGAAAGAAATTGTAGGTAAGAGTTTGGGGATTTGAGAACGAGTGCTGATACAGCGTATCAAATGAACTGTATCTCAAATCCTCTGAATTTCCATAATTTGGGAAGTGGGGCTTTTGTGAGCATTGATTTAAATGTTGCTTGAAAGCTTAATTTAGGATTTTAATTATTTAAACCATTGCTTTTTTTTAGTACTAGATGGTCCCAACCTGAGGGGGATTCATCGATGTTATTATTTAAACCATTGCAAATGCTTTAAAATGAGGAAACAACAACTGAAGATAGAGTTACGTTTTCTTAGAGAATCACAATAAAGTTTTCACTATTCGTTCTTACCTAAAAACAGATAAAATTTAATTAAGAAAAAATATTTAAATTAACCAGAACAATGAGCTCAACTGGTGAGCTAGGCCATTAATTGGCTTAGTTTGCAGTTTTATCATGGAGCCAGACTTTGCTGCTTGCATGCAGAATTGCTGGAACCTTGTTCTGCAAATACGTCACAAACTCTGGTAACGGCGTGTGGTTTTGGGGGTGGTTTTTTTCTGGCTTGTCAATCATGTGGTCAGTGACATGGCTTGTACTTCATAACTCCTTTGTTTCATATTGGCTTAAACCCATGCGTTACAGTGACAAACCGACTTTCCACCAATCCTGTACTCATGTGTTTATTGAGATGGCTTGATTTCTAGTCAGTAATTGGAAAATCTCGTCCAAACGCTTAAATAGCTTTAAACTGAGGCCTATTATTATGCATTTGTTTGGGTAATGAAATTCAGTGAGTGCAAAAATAAGATTTGCCACACCTTTCCTTGTCTTGGTGTAGGGAATAATGCTCTACTATAATTCCTTGGGTTCGATAGGATGGTTAAGCTGGAGCACATCTGTTAGGGGCTATTTATTATTATATCAAAGACCTTAACCAATATGTATACAATAGAGTCTTTGTCAAAGGACTTAACATCAACCTATACTAGCCAAGTTCAAAAAGCGTTTCCAGCAATTCAAAGAGACACCAAGACCCTTAAACTTTTAATCTGATGGGGTAGCTGATAATTTTTAAAGTCCTAGTGTTTGGTCAAGTGAGGGAAATGTTGAGATATGGGTTTGACAAATCATAGGATATCGCCACAAGCCCTATTACTCTCATGCCTTATAGACCTCACCTTTACCCTTGATCCGCTATCTACACCCTTTGACAGATAAATACCAACTGATCTGCCATTAGAAATGTTTCCAGAAAGTTTGACCTGATATAAAGCTTTTTTTAGGTATAAACCATAAAATTCTAAATTTTGATGGATTGAACCTTATCCACTTAATTAGTCTCTCAAACTAGTTATACTCCCTCAATTGATGATTATCAAAATAATTCGTTAATTTTATCTTGAGCATTGCATTTCAACTAATACCCATAAAAGTGCTACTGCAACAGAAAAGACTATACTAAGATGTGCCCAACCTTAGCAAAGCAACATTATGTTTCAGACAGCTTAATCCAACAATGCTAATTGACCTTAAGGAGGAAACTCTAGAAGGTTTGGGGCTGAGATTAATTTAACTGATTAGAGGTATAGGTACAAAGGGTAGCCCAACATGAAGAGAAATATATGTCGCAATGTACATTCTGAAGCACACCACCAATAACAGACCTTTAAGAGGGAAGTACCTACTGAGACTATGGCGGATTCAAAAAAATCTTTCAATAGAGGTTTATTTTTTATCAAGATAACGTTTAATTATTGTATTCTGTCTTCACACAGGTGTAACTATTTGAAGTGCAAACATACCTGAGCATATATTGCCTAGTTGCTGTCATGGATTTAGCTGATAAGAATTAGACTGGGCTCCCAGTCAGGGTGCGCGAGCACCCAGTGGAGAGCTCAGAATGCCATAGGCACAGCGGTCTGAGTGACATGTGAGAGTGGAGTTCTATTGAGGACGTGAGGAAAGTAAAAGTTAATTAATGTACTGAAGGCCCCCAAGGCAAACCAGATGGTTGCATTGAGGGCAACTGCGAGTCTTGCAGGGGCAACCCCCAAGGGTGGGAGAGGCAGGGAAAATGACAACTACTACAGGGCTCGCAGTTTCTAGCCTTCAGTTTCAACGGTGAGCTTACATGCCAGCAAGGGGTGACACAGGTGCCACTGCATGATCAGAGGTGAGAATGGAGGGGGAATATGACCTGCAAAGGGGGTAGGGACTGAGCTTCCCCTGAAAGGGATGCTCCAGGTCCCACAGGCGGGATGAACCATTAGCAGCTGAGCTGGATGTGGACCCCGAGTCCACTAGTGGTGGGGCAGGGCTGCTCCAATGCTGCTCCACCAGGGGAGAGGTTTCAGAAAACTTAGCAGTAGAACAGATTAGAGGCTTCACATTAAACTGACACTTGATAACAAACAAGACAGTGGGTTTGTCATTGGGGCGAGGCAGTTTATTGAGTTTATGATCTGTAGTCATGTGGTGGGGTCAAGCGACTGGATGATCCAGTTGTCAAAAACTGGTATGAGAACTTGATCAATGGGGCATTTTTCTGGATTGATCAGCAGAATTTTTAGTTAAAAGTAAGGCAGATGGAGGCTACAGCAAGCTGTATGGAGTATTCAAAATTTTATTAAGTGCAAAGTGCGAAGATAAAGGAATGAACCAACAAATGCCCCTGTGCAGGGCAGTTTCCTTAAGTACTAGATAAATCGCATAGGGGAGGTATCATGGGATTGGCCGTTTGGGGTTTGGAAATGGGATTTGGTTGGCTGGCAGGGAGGGAGGTAGAGGGAAACAAAAAAGAGTGGCAAAAATCAAAAAAAACTTTTGCAAATTTTTCCACATTCTTGGGACCAAGCCAAGTTGATAGTGCCAATCTGGGTCCTGGTCATCCAAGTTGGTCTGTTCGCATGATTCAGACTTTCTGGATTCATCCTGGGAGGCAGGGGCCATTGGGCTGAGTTGTTCAAGACCTGGTCAAACTCTTGATTGGGCTATTTTCATGATCTGAACTTCCCATATCCAACATGAAGAGTTGGGGCAACTAGTCTGAGTTGTTTGATGCCTGGTTTGAGATCTGAGTCATGACCTGACCTGATTTCCAGCACCATCTAGTCCAGACTGACTCCCCCAGACTGGAATTTGCAGGCTGTGCTTCAATGTTATTGAATGTTTTCTCCAAAATTTTGACATAGTTTGCCTGAGGAGTGAGGGACCCAGGTGCCTGTCCATGGCCTCTTGTGTGCGCAATCTCTCTGCAGACTACCTCTATTAAACTTACCAGGGTAGAGAAGGGGAATGGTGGTAGTGAATTATTCTTGGGGGGAGATCAGTCACCCAGCGCTCATCTAACACATGTGCCAAGTCACTCAACTGTGACAGGGGGTCCACTTGGCCCTTAAGACCTCTTTTGTTTGGAAGGGTTGTTGCTCATTATCCAGTTGCAGGGGCTGGTCTCCAGGACTTACACTACCCTTTCCTTTTTGACAAGGAGGATTCCACCGCTGGGGCATGGACCAAGGCATTGTTTTTGTGCCACTCTGGTAGCTTTATGGCCAGGATAACCGCGATCTTCTGGGGGATGGGGAGATGCCAGGAGGGAAAGTGTAGAATTCCTCTATCTGTTCCTTGCAGTTTGCACAATAATTCGCATTCACCCAGCTCTTCTCCTATGAGGGGTAGCCTTTCCAGGAGACAAAATATTAAACAGATTGTCAGGACCTCTGGGAAGCCAGGTTAGCCTCCACCTCCACTTCCTAAGGTTCCAGAACAAAAATTGGCTTCAGGGATATTTGCCTTTCCCCTTTGAAGGGGGTTAGGATGGAGGTATGTAAGATATCATGCTGCTTCCAATGCGTAGGCAGTCAAATGGTAGGCCACATTGCCTAAACTCTTCTCAACCTCAAAGGTACTGAGTGTTTGACTGCTAGATTATGGGTTGGGCTTTCAGGGAAAGGTTGTGGGTGTCCAACATGACAAGAGAATCAACTTTAGTCTCATGTCCTGAGAGGTGCTTTCAATCAGCAAACTTCTTGTAGTCCTCAGTAGACTTTGTCAAGTGTTTGTGGACCAGGTTGTGTGTCTTGCGAAGTGAGATTATGTAGTCCTCGGCTGCAGGAACTGTTGAGAAGAGCTGGGGAACATATTTGAAAGGAGTGGTTGTACCCCAGAGTGGCCTCAAAAGGGGGAGAGGTTGGTCAAGGAATGGAGGAAAATGTTGTACGCAAACTGTGCTAGGGACAATCCTTGGCCCAGGTGTCTTGCGATGCTGTCACATAACAACGCAGGTACTGCTCCAGTACCTGGTTCACCCGCTCAGTCTGCCCATCAGGCTGGGGGTGGTAGGCGGTGGATCTTCAGGGCTTAATGCTGAGGAGGGTTACCAGCTCTTCCAAGAACTGGGCAGTGAGCTGGGGTCCCCTGTCACTCACTATCTCCTTGAAGAGACCAAACATGGCAAAGACATTGTTGACAAACAAATTTGTGGTCTCCACCACAGTAATAGATGAGAGGCAGGGATAAAGATTCAAACTTGGTAAATCGGTCTACAACTACCATGAATTATCTGAGCCACAGAAAGTTGGGAGCTCCATGATGAAATCAACTGAGACTGAGGTCCATGGGCCCTTGGCCTGCTGCAGAGGGTGTAACAGCCCTTTCCCCCCAGAACGATCAGATTTTGTCCAGGCGCAAGTGACACAATGGGAGATCTAGGCGGGGATGTCCTTTGAGGATCCAGGGCAGTTGTAATTTCTCCATGAATTCTGCATACTCTTTGAATCTGGGGTGTCTAACTATCTGGGGGACATAATGTTCCTTGATAATATGGCTATGTATGGAGGGGGACCCAAACCCAATTGCGGAACCAGATTGTTCCCTCCTGCAAGGTATATGGAACTCTATTATTACTTTTGGACTCTAAGTCAGCATAAAGTATATTCCTTCAGGGCAACAGGTTTGGGAGGTGAGGACACGGAGGAGGAGTGGGACATCTGGGTCCAGATCAGCAAAGCTACTGTAGGGGGGCCAATGAGAGTTTTGGGAGAGGGCACTACAGTCATGAGATCTATTGGTATTCCTTTATCAGGAGACAGGAAGGGATTTTGACTGAGCATGTCCAGCAAAACATTTGGTGAGCCTTTATGGTATCATACTTAAAATGAAACCCACATAGATCCTGTCAAGAGAGTGTCTGCAACTCTCTCGTTCCCAGAAAGGTGATGTTGTATGCAAACCCACATTGCTAGGGAACTAGCTGTTAAGAAAAAGGGTAAGAAGACACCTCAAACGGTGCCTGTGCCAAAGGTACCCCAGGCAAGGGTGTAGAACGCAACATATAAGACCAGGTAAGATAGAAACATAACAACTTGAGTGGACCCCAGAGGAAAGTCCATAATCAAGTGTAACTTGGCGTCAGGGAGCTTGGGTGCCTCGATCTGGAGGGGACTTGGGCGACCCAAGGGAGCAACTGGGATTTTGGTAAATTTCAATAAAAATAGTGGCCCACATAGTTGGAGACCTCCCCAAAGAGGTCCGCCACTAGGTTAGCCCAAGGAACCATAAGTAAAACGTAAAAATGGGTATTTTTATTTAAGAAAAGTCGACCAACAAGGAATGTTGGTCGCAAAAACATATTTAAAGTGGACCGGGGAAATTCAGGTTCTGTGGAAGTGCACCCAAGCCTTGACGCTCCAATAAACAGATGCTTCCATCCGTTTTATTGAAATACAATGAAAGTGCCTTCACTCAAGTAATTGATTGAAGCCATATTTTACCCGAGCTCAAAATTTCATAATTTGAGTGGGACTTGAACCCTTGCTCTTCTATAAACCAAATCAAACCGTCATCATTTATAACGTAAATCATTCATTTTAGTGCCTGTGCCGAGATCAGAGGCTGGGCATTTTGCACCCCATTAGTATCAACCTGGGCCTGCTTGGCTTGCATCCAGCGTTGATCTAAGGTGTGTTTCAGGTCAGGAAGAGCCTGAAGTTTCACCTTCTGGGCCTCCTGTCACCCAGACTTATCTCTAGCATCAGTTCCTACTAAGATGTCATCCAACCATGACAGATCCTGGTATGTGAAAATTTGCCAGTGCCCCAGCTTCTAGGGTTTGTGGTAGTATAGTAAAGCCTTATGGTCTGTCCAAATGGTGATTTCATGTTGGGCACCCTGCAGGAGGTATAATTAGTGGGTGAGATACCACGCCACTGCCTCTAGCTCCTTATCATATATTGGCCACACCAGTTCTGTTGAGGTGAACATGCAGGAGTAATAGGCCACCAGGTATTTGACTCCCTCATGCTCCTGTAGCAGCATGGCGCCCACTGCCACTGATGAGGCACCGCAGGCTACTATAAAGGGGTGGGGGTGTCAGCATGCCACAGGACTGGGGCTGTGAGGAAGACCTCCTTGATAGACTCAAAGGCCTGCTGGCACTTGGGGACCATTTGAAAGGATTGTTCTTCCCAGTGAGGGGGTGGAGGTGTGCTTCCAGTTGGGTGATGGCTGGTGTAAAAATTATAGGGTTTCTGGTTGTTCTCAGCTAATAACCCCTATAAATGTATTAACTGCACAAGTTTGTTATTGCGCAATTCTCCATGTTGTTTAATAGTAAAATATATCATTCAATAATGGTATGGAGACTATTATCTGTAGTTGAAGTAAAGTACTAAATTCAGATCAACACTTAGCTAGTATTTCCTCATAAAATACTTAGGATGTTCTTAATAGGGATTTGTTCCCTGGTATCACCTCAATCCACGCTCAGATCCCTGTTCACTGTTTCTCTCTGTGACTCCCAGTTGGCAGAAATCCCCATTTTGATTCAGCTTCTCTTTGCTGGATCCCCGCTCAGATCCTTACTCTTTATCTTAAAAGAGTCTCCAAATTAGTGCACAAAGCATAAATTTCTTAAGAAAGAATAGAGCTCAAAATGGATTCTGATAAAGTATATTAAGATTATACTAATTACTGGTAAAAATGTTTTTATTAGTGAATTCTTAGGAGAATCTATAGTGGGAACCAGCGCCCAACCCTCAGTTGGCACCTCTTCAAGGAAACGGCAGCCGTTTTCATTGAATCACCCATATTTGTCTCAGTAGTGATGGTCTTCCCCATCCTGGCTAGGATTCCATCATTGGACATCCTTAAGACCTAAAACAGAAAGATTCAGAAAACATGTCCCTAACATTTTCTTCTAATCCAAGCGAACCAACCATATTTGGCAAGAGAACTGCTTAGGTAATGAGACTTGATATCCATTAAGGCAGGTTGCAAACCAACTGATCAATTCGCTATTTGCAGGAAGCATCACTCACTTTGCAACTTGATCCTTAAATTCCCAATTGTTCAGTGATGAAACCCAACCAATCCCAATTGGTACACCTGATAGTTGATCAACATGAGATTCCCCTGTTTCGTTGGCAATTCTGCCCAACATTATCTTAAGAATTTGTTCAGATCAATCCTCAATGGATCAGACCCAGGTGAATAACCTAAAATTCCCCAAACATCGTTACACTGAAATCAGGGTCAACTAATATCCAATTAACTTCATTTTATGGAATTATCCACTAGTAATCCCCGGTAATCTAGTTGGATGGGAATATGGGCAAAAAACCAATCAGCTGTGGAGAATTTTTCAAAAAGGTGATAGTACCAAGGAAGCTGAAAAGTTGTTTTTGTGTAGTTTGGGTGGTCCAAGACTGGATAACCTTAGAGCTTGCAGGGGGGACAGCATAGCCATCCTTCAGGATAATATTACCCAAGAAGGTAACATCATCCTGAAGAATTCATACTTGGAGGGTTTATGAAGAGCCCTGCCTTGTGGAGGGCTGCCACCACCGCTTCTAGATCTTTGGCATGTTTTTCTGGAGTAGGGGAATGGATCAAAATATCATCGATATAAGTCACAGTGCATGAGAAGCGCAAGTCCCCCAGCACATCATTGATGAGGCTCTGGAAGGTGGCTGGTGCATTCTTCAGTCTTAAGGGCATCACCTGAACTGTAAAAGACCTCGGCGGGTGCAGATAGATGTAAGCCACTCCTGTCTTCTCGCCACCATCACCTGATTAAAGGCGTTCACCAGGTTCAACTTTGAGAAGATGCGGGACTTGGTGATAGCTTGGGCAATGATTTTCTCTAAGGGTAAGGGGTATGGGTTGGTTATGGTAATGTTGTTGAGGTGGCCATAGTCAACACAAGGGCGCAAAGAGCCATCTACTTTCTTAGCAAAAACTATGAGGGAGGCTACAGGGGAAGATGTTTAATGAGCCACCCCTTCTCTAACATCTCATATAGCCAAATACCCAAAGATTATCCTCTTCTTCAGCGTAGGTGTTGAGAATCCTACCTAAACTGTGTATTCAAATACATCAGATGATAATCAATTACTAACTGATCAAAAATCCCAAATTCCTGTTGGGGATAATCCCTGACGAAAATTGACAGATATCAAAATTGTAAATCATGCCTGATTAAATCATTAAGTCCAAACTTTTGTTGGGCATTATCCCCAACAAAAGTCAACTATTATCGAAATTAGCGAATGACCTCAACCAATATGGCTGAATCATGCCCCCTTGGAGCCACATAACGTGGGGGTTCAAATCTGAGCCATGAGACGAGCACAATTAATTCAACTGAAATGATTGGGCTTGTACCAAATCCCCAATTCATTTAAATTTATTAGATCTAGGCTTGGGCTGCTTAGATTCCCCCAAAAAACCTCCCTGAATTACCTTTATATAGCTGGTATTAAGCTAATAAACTGGCGCTTTTTCCTCTTTTCACAATTTTAAGTTAAAATTGGTTTGTTTTTATTAGGAATTGCTTATCTAGACGTAGCATCAGGAAAAAGTCTTCTTGAGCAAGAGAAGCACAAATAAGCAATCCAACACCTTAAAACTTTGGGTCCCCTGGCCTAAAAATATTAAAGGATACGAGGTATACACCCATGATCCCAACAAAACTGGTGCTCCTTGTCAGGTACACCCTTAGTTCATGGTAAAATATAATTAAAAACCCAACTATGAACAATAATAATTTAGCATCTGATCTCATTTTAGATTAGGAATTCCTTAAATTTTTGGATAAGTTCCCTGCTATGATGTGCGGGATTAAGCAGCAAATTCTCACCCTTGAGAAACACCAACTCGAACTTCAAGATGTGACTACCAAGCTTAAAAGCAAATTTCAGCAGTTATCCCCTACTGTTGCCACCAAATTGGCCCTTCGTGCCACCCATGATCAGGTAAATTCAATAATTGAAGATATCAGCATCTTATAACATAAAGTGGACGCCCTTTATCCTTAAAAAACATCCAGCAATAACAGTTCCTCTTTAGGTGAAAATGGTCCCCCTATGTTAACAAACGTTGCTTGACCATCAGCCCCCCCAGTGACATGTTCAAACCATCTCTCGAAAAAAGTATGTCCCTGGCAAAGGGAGCATCTTTTCTTTCTTATTTTGTTATGAAAATGTTATGGAAAAAGCCACTGACACCCAACGACTCAAGCATCTAACTAACTGTCTTAGTTGCATGGCTCAAGACATTATGGTCCCCCATCTGACGCATTGCTGTACTTGGGTTGATGCCAAGACTGCCTTGATTCAGGAATTCTCGAGCAACTTAACCTTAAACAGCCAAAAACAGACCTTTATGGGTATTATCCTTAATTGGGAGGAAACTATTAGTGAATTTGCATACCGTTTTTACCCAAAAAACAAACTCTGGTTGTAGGGAATCATCTTACGTTAGACTATGCCATCACCTCTGCATTATCAGCGTTTAAAAATATGCCTAATACTGTACTTTATCTTAAAGCGGTGAAGTCTAACTTAACGTCCCTCCTCAATATTAAAGAGGCTATATTGGAAATTTCGGCCACACTACATAAACCCGTTGGGCCACCTCATTTTAACACCAATAAGCCCCAGTCCCAAGTATTGGCTGTTACACCCCCTCGTTCACCTAAACCTGACTTATAATGCTCTCATTGAAGAAGAAATAATCACACTGTAGCTGACTGCCACATCCTTCAACGTAAGTCAGAAAAAGATCAGTCATTATAGGGCAAGAGGCTCCCTATGCTGACGAAAAACAAACACCTCAAGACCCTTGTTATAGCTCTAGCTCTATTACCAGCAATTTAGGTTCTTTAGTATTAACAGCTCCTGAAGAAGTTGAAGTCCCTCTGTCTATTAAAGGAATAAACATCTACTGCTTTTTTACTTTTATATCGGTCAGTTACCCCAACAAATTTTGGCAGTCAACTTTTCTATGGAAAGTCAAGCGCTGGCAGGAAAATTTTTTAAAAGCATTGAACATCCCCAAGCTTTGCAATAACAGAATCCTCCACTTGCTTCATTGCAAATCCCTACTGACAGTCTATTAGCTATTAATTTTCAGTATGGACCTTCAGTGGTTTGAGACGAGGTAGTTGTACATAAGGTTAAAGTCCTGGAAATAATTGATACTGGCTCACTGGTTAACGTTATTTCCTCCCAACTTATTCAAAAGATAAATATGGCTCCAGACTTGTTCCAAGAGGATGTATATGGAACAGCAGGTATTCAGTCTACTAAGGCGATTGTAGCATATTCTTCCTTAATAAATCACTTCAGGAAACTCTTAATTACTGCCCCACCATTGCATTATGAAACAATAAATATGAGTTGCTTATTGGGGTGCAACTGATGTAAGAGTTTAACTGCATCATCAACAACAAGGAAAATATCTATTCCTACTAGGGTATTGAATTCCGTTGTTATTTGAACTCCTCATCAAAAATAAAAAAGCCCCTAAAAATGGACATGCTTCCTCGAGTACACATCCTCCATTTGCAAAATTGAGTACCAAGTTTTAGGGGAAAAACTAAGCTACTCTCTGAGGATGTGGACGACGAAGAGGGGATCCCTCTGTATGCCCCTCATCCTATCACAATACCCTCTGGCTCACAAGTTATTGTGGTTACAGTAATCTTGATTCACATCCCTCTTAACCAAGCTTTGGAGCTAAGTGATCACCCAAACTCTTTAATCAAAGAAGCGTTTACCTGCCCTAGGATTTCGGATCCTGCTTATGGGAAATCTATATCTATTCTATTAGGAAACTTAACAACTGAAACCACCCAAGTCCCTCATTATGCCCCTATTGCTTATGTAAAATTATGACTTATTGAAAATATTGTCAATATAAATTGTTTTGGCTCGTTGCAGGATTTAGGATTCAATCCTCCACCCACTATAACTTTGTTTGATAGCATAATTGGGGATAATCTTACTCAGAACGAAAACCAAGATGTAGAAAATATCCTCAAGGATTATGGCAATATTTTTTCCTCAGGACCAAGTGACGATGGGAAAATGTCTGGGGTAATTTATCAAATCAAAACTGAAGATCACCCTCCATTTAAATCCCAACCATATCAAGAATCCAAAGTGGAGGAAGCTCAAGTGGCCCTAGAGTTACCGCAACTGTTGGAGGCTGGGTTACTTGTGCCTTCCAAAAGTCCATGGGCTTCCCCACTCTTATTAATTCAGAAAAAGGATGGTGGTCACCGGGTTGTTATGGACTATCACCACCTCAACTATATCACTGGAAAAGAAAGCTACCCCCTGGCGTATAGATGGCTCTTACACTTAATGTTGGGGTCCCACTACCTCTCAGCCATGGATCTCGCCAGTGGATATTGTCAAGTAGATTTTCACCAGAAGGTCAGGTAAAATGTGCTCTTGTCACAAGTGAAGGACTATTTGAGCCCACTCAAATACCTCAGGGGTTGTGTAACGCCCCTACTACCTTCCAACGTGCCATGGACGGACTACTAGGCGATTTAAAACGGCTCCTGCGTACTAATGTATCTTGATTATATTACCATTTTCTCAAGGATCTTTACTGAACACCTAGATCACCTGAGGCCTGTCGTTCATTGGTTATGGCAATAGAAGTTAAAGCTAAAGCTTTCAAAATGCTCTTACTTCCAAAGTGAGATGGATTTTTTTGATCATAACGTCAGTAAAGCTGGAATATCCCCAATAGATGATAAGGTCTTGGCTATTGCAAAGATGACCCCCCTAGATCCCTATGAGATATACAGGTTTTCCTAGTAATGGTGGGCTGTTATCGCCAATTTATCACCCATTTTGCAGACATCTTTGAGCCTCTAATGTATTTACTGAAGAAAAGAATACCCTTTCAGAGGAGAGAAGAGCAACAGCAGGCCTTCAACCTACTATACATTTCTCTCCACAGCTCCAGTACTGATTCATCCAAATTTTGATAAACCCTTCTCCTCTTTACTGTAGCTAGCGATATTGTCATTGGGGCCATACTATCTCAGCATGATGAGAAATTAGTGGAACATCCTATCGCCTACTACAGCAAGACCTTATCAAAAGCTGAACATAATTATAGCGTTACAAAACATGCTTGCCTGGTGGTATTATTGGCTTTTAAGCATTTCCAACCTTATCTATATAGGAACCATTTCACTATAATTACTGACCATGCTTCCCTGTGATGGCTACAGCAGATGAAGGACCCCAACAAAGTTAGTCCAATGGGCGCTAAAACTTCAAAATTATGACTTTTACATTATCCACTGACTAGGGGCAATCCATCAAACACAGATTGCCTATCTCAGCTTCCCATTTTAACTATAACTGACCCAAAGAGGATTGACTCTACAACCTCCTAACCCAACCAAAATTATGGAAGGATGAATCTCAGACCATCCAAAAAAGTATTATCAAAAATATCGACAAATCTTTAAGTCAAGAATGGCCAACTGTGCAAACTTGTGTTTAAACGATGTGTGCCTTATGTAAGACCATTGGCTAAAACTGATGTCATATTAGAGGGACATTGGCAAGTCGGCCATTGGGAATTCAGAAAGCCTACCAGTGGCTTGAAACTCATTGTTATGGGAGGGAATGCTTGTTTTTAACTAGGATGTACAATAATCCTGTTTGGTATGTAAAAGCCAAGCCAGACCTAATCCCCAGTCTCAACATCCAGTGGTCCCACCTTGTGAACCATTACATACTATTAGCATTGACGTTGGGGGACCTCTTCCTAGAGCCTCCAATGGACATCAGTTCCTCCTACAAGCCATGAGCCGTCTAATTAAGTGGATCAAAGCTGCATCGCCCCCCCGCTTTGGCAAAGGCCACCACCATCTTTTTGTATAATAGGGTTATCACCCAGCATGGGTGCCCTAATGACATTTTTCCGATAATGGACAAAATTTCTGTTTGATGCTGGTGAAAGATTTAGCTGACCTGATGAGAACCACTCAGGTATTCTCCACCCCCTACCATCCTTCAACAAATGGAATGGTAGAGTGGGTAAATGGCACTCTAACTGAAACCCTTTGGAAAATGGCTATGACTGATCCCCTTCATTGGCCCCAATATTTACCTAGTGCAATTCTGGCCTATTAGTTTAGTCACCATCAAATTACTAAGATGTCGCCAAGACAAGTGTTATATGGCAGAGATCCCCATCTTCCTACCAAGGTACAGGCAATGCTTGATTAAGCTTCTCCTGAAGCACCTGAAGTCTCTATGTGAAGTATTGCAAATGGAATCATAAGACTTTAGGCCCTGGCTGTTAACACCCTGTCCGCCATAACCAGTAGAGAAACAGCTCAATTTAATGACAAAAATGATCCCCTACACACCTTCCAACCAGATGACCTTGTCATATTCTACCATCACCGTCCTGGAGGTTGTGATCACAAACTGAGAACCAACTGGTCAGGGCCCTATCAAGTCATAGATGGGGCAATGAACACTCAATTGTAGAGGTCATTCAGGGAACAGTCAAAAACTGCATATATAATTGCTTTCTCCATATGTTTATCCCCCTGCACCAAGATCTAGAGGGGGTATTGTTAGGATTCCTACCCAAACGTGGATTCAAAAATGATAGATGATAGTAATTGATCCTAAACTGATCCAAAAGCCCAAATTCCTGGCGGGGATAATCCACAATGAAAATTGACAGCTATTGAAGTCATAGATCAACCCCAATTTGATCATAAACTCCAAACTTATGTCAGTCATATCCCTGATGAAAGACAACTATTATTGAAATTGGAGATTGACCCCAACCAATATGGCGGAATCATGCACCCTCAGAGCTACCCAACCTCATGGTTCAAACCTGAGCCATGAGATGAGCACAAACAACTCAACTGAGATGTTTGGTATTGTACCAAATCCCCAATTCGTTTCATTTCAATATATCTAGGCTTGGGCTGCTTAGATTTTCCCAAAACACCTCCATGAATTACCTTTATATAGATGGTATCAGGCAAATAAACCTGACGCTTTTTCCTCTTTTCACAACTTTTAGCTTAAAATTGGTTTGTTTCTATTAGGAATTGCTTACCTAGACGTAGTATCTGGAAAAGACTTCTCAACCAAGAGAAGCACAAATAAGCAATCTAACGCCAAAAACTTTGGGTCCCCTGGCCTAAAAATATTAAGGGATATGTGGTAATACACCCATGATCCTGACAGTAGGGGTAGAGGGAGCAGTTAGTTTTGACTATATTGACCATCAGCTGGAATGGAAAATCATATTTAGTGTGTAAAGAAATCTTGGATTCCAGTGACATATTGTAGATAACCTTATAAGGGTTAGGAAGGAAGAGAAGCAAGAAGGGAGGTCAATTGGAGTGGGTTCATGAGGGGAGATGGAGCCCAGGGGATGTGCCCAGGGGAAGGGTTTTATCAGGGTAAACTCTCCGCTCAACTTAAGGTTCACTAACAACAAGGAGATATTCACAAGTTTAATGTGACCTGCTGGCCGCGCCACCAGTCCACCCCAGAATTATGGGATAGAGCAAATCCTGTACGACTGAGAAGTGGTCACTAAACCCAAAGTCATGAACGGAGAAGTGCAATGGTCCCAGATGCAGTAGGACTTCATGGGCTATGATGAGGCGCCCAGGATAGACGAAGCTTCCTCCATCTCCAGGTCCAAGGAACATGCCATACTGAAATCAATAAAGTTACCCGCCGCTCTGGTGTGAAGTAGGGCTTGTACAGTGATTTTGGCTGACTCTGAAGGAAAGGAAATAGAGAACAGAATTAGGCTTGATCCACTTTATTGGGATGAGCAAGAAAGAGAGAAGCCAAGGAGGGGGCATGACCCATTATCAAAAGAGATTGACCAGGTGGCGCTGAGCTGACTTGTAACTGGGGAAGGATTTTTTTCCTCCTTGTCCCAAATGGGAGGCAAGGGTTGATTCATACACATGCTCCACTCTCTTCAGGGGGAGTTGGGGTCAATTAAGGAACAATAGTGCCAAGATGAGCAGACTCTGAGCTCTGGGGGCCCAACGGGCCACCCTTCTGATCAGGGGTGAGGACAGGGGGTGCTACAGGCAGGGGTTCCCCAGGGGGAGATACTCAAGATGGGCACAGAGGGGGGTCAAAGGGCGGCCAGCCCAGGGGGATGCTTCCCTTGACCATGACCACTGGCAGGGGAGGGGTGGTATGCATTACTTTGAGAGCTGTGACAACACATGCATTGATGAGGAAGGGCCTGGCCCTAATTGTGCGGTCCACAGAGAATGCAATTTGTAAGGACCTGGGAGAGTATCCCATTATGCATGAGAAGTCGCAGTGGAGTCCAAGGAAGCTCAGAAGGTGGAGATGGCGATTTTGGGATGGATGGGCACAGTGGGAGCCGGGACCACTAATGCTTTGATCAGGGAGGGTGTCCATGGCTGTCTGTTCTAATGTAAAAATATGGAGAAGGCACATTGGTCTTGACTCAGGGGCCTGGACCACTGAAGTGACCAGTGCAAGCAAGGGGGTGAGGTTGCCAGACTTAGCAGCAGAGCGGAGTACTCCCCAGACCTAATAATGGGTGTCCCCCATCTAGGGTATCGAGGAGAGTCACACTCTGCTGGGCTTTATAGGAATTGGGGATTTCTCACTATCAACAGTAAAGCGCACCTTGATTTCCACCAGGATGCCCATGATTTTATTGGCCACTTCATCAGAAGGGTCGGGGAGGAACCCATCCCTATCATGTTAACTGATGATGACACTCATTTCTGGGTCTCAGTGGGGTGGGGGCCAGTTTATCAAAGCCTGGATGAACAAGGCCACTGATCAGCAAGAGAAGGCCAGATCACAGATTGAGATCATGTTAAGAGTAAGAGCGTAGGCCAACGCTTCGCCAGTGCCAGCGAGGAGGGTGGAGAAGGCTGAGATTACTGGTTGGTTTATTATGTCATGTATTTGGCTGATAAAAATTAGACTGGGCTCCCAGTCAGGGTGCATGAGAACCCAGTGGAGAGCCCAGAATGCCATAGGCACAGCAGTTTAAGTGAATTGTAAGGGTGGAGTTCTATTGGGGATGTGAGAAAAGTATAAGTTCATCAATGTACCAAAGCCCCACAAGGTAAACCAGATGGTTGCAATGGGGGCAACCACGAGACTTCTGGGCCACCCCATGGGCGGGAGAGGCAGGGAGGATGATGACTCCTCCAGGGATTGCAGTTGCTGGCCTTCAGATTCAACAGGTGATCTTACATGGCAGCAAAGGGTGACACAGGGGCCACTGCATGATCAGAGGTGAGAACGGAAGGGGAATATGACCTGCAAAGGGGTTGGGACTTTGCTTTCCTTAAATGGGATGCTCCAGGTCCACAGGCAGGATTAACCATCAGCAGCTGAGCTGGATGTGGACCCTGAGTCCACGAGCGGTGGGGAAGAGCCGCTCTGGTGCTGCTCCAACATGGGAGTGGTTTCAGAAAACTCAGCAGTAGAACGGATGGGAGGGTTCACATTAAATGGATGTGTGATAATGAACATGACAGCAGGTTCATTATTGAGGGCAAGGCGGTTTATTTAATTTATCTGTCATCACGTGGTGGGGTCAAGCGACTGGATGATCCAGTTGGCAAACATTGGTATGAGAACTTGGGCAATGGGGCACTTTTCTGGATTAATCAGCAGAATTTTAGTTAAAAGTAAGGTGGATGGAGGCTGCGGCAAGCTGTACAGGGCATTCAAACTTTATTAAGCACAAAGCATGGAAGATACGAGAATTAACTGACAACTGCCCCTGGGCAGGGCAGTTGCCTTAAGTACTAGGTAAATTGCATAGGGGAGGTATCATGGGATTGGCCGTTTGGGGTTTGGAAATGGGATTTGGTTGGCTGGCAGGGAGGGAGGTAGAGGGAAACTCAAGAGTGGCAAAAATCAAAAAAAAACTTTTGCAAATTTTTCCACATTCTTGGGACCAAGCCAAGTTGATAGTGCCAATCTGGGTCCTGGTCATCCAAGTTGGTCTGTTCGCATGATTCAGAATTTCTGGATTCATCCTGGGAGGCAGGGGCCATTGGGCTGAGTTGTTCAAGACCTGGTCCAAACTCTTGATTGGGCTATTTTCATGATCTGAACTTCCCAGATCCATCCTGGAGAGTTGGGGCAACTAGTCTGAGTTGTTTGGTGCCTGGTTTGAGATCTAAGTCATTACCTGACCTGATTTCCAGAACCATATAGTCTGGACTGGCTCCCCCAGACTGGAATTTGCAGGCTGTGCTCCAATGTTGTTGAATGCCATTTCCCCAAAATTTTGGCATAGTTTGCCTGGGGATTGGGGGTCCCTGGTGCCTGTTCATGGCCTCTTGTGGCGCAATCTCTCTGCAGACTCCCTCTATTAAACTTATCAGGGTAGAGGAGGGGGAAGGGGTGGTAGTGGGTTATTCTTGGGGGAGAGAGCAGTCACCCAGCGCTCATCTAACAGATGTGCCAAGTCACTCAACTGTGACAAGGGGTCCACTTGGCCCTTAAGACCCCTTTTTGTTTGGAAAGGATGTGCTCCCTATCCAGTTGCAGGGGCTGGTCTCCAGGACTTACAGTTGCATTAAAGAATTGCAGCAGGAAAAGTTTGATCTTCTTAATGAGATGGGATGAAACACCGTTGGAAGATGATCATGTATTTAAGATAACATTACTTTACTTTTTGTGTAACTACTTCTACTTTGTTAGATTGCTTTTCTTTCCTGTAACTTTAACATTAGTACCAAGATTCGATTTGAGCAGATAGATTTTGATAATCACATAGGTGAGATGAGCGAATTTAATAAAACCCAACAAAACTTGGCAAAAGTTGTATCAGGCAATGTCCAAAATGGTGCACCCAAAGGCAAAAAACGCCCTGGAGGGGGACCGGGAGCCAACGCCACCAAGAAACCCCAAACCCAAACACCGCCCAGGTTTGTGGAATTTACAACAAAACAAAACCAATACATGGAGATACATTATGTGAAGCCCCTATAAAAAGTGGAACATGGGCTCTTGACTTTTCTTAGGGGTTGATTCCCCAACTCTGTGGGAAAAGGTAGGTGAGGCACAGTCCTCCCTCCTTTCCCACACAGTATACGTTACCACCCACACCATCCACTTCAGCTGGCTTGATATGGGTTTTGAAACTGAAGAGGACGCAGATGCCGCAGCAAAAGTCTGTGTCAAAATTGCCCTCCCCAAGGGCAAACGAATTGTGTGCAGCGCACACCAGATGGAACAAAGCAAACACTATGTTCATCTCTTTTGAATTGCTTCCCACCAACCTCCCCCATAAGCTCATTGAAGACAAACTCTGATTTGGCTTCCAAAGCTATGGAGAAATAAAACAACTCGAATTACAGAGTTTCCACCTGATGCTGAACCTGTGCACAGGAAAGGCAATTTCTGTAATTGACCTTGTCCCTGACATGGCCAAGAATTTAACTAAAATCCCAAGCACTGCGATTTTCCACCTCCTTGACTGGGGAGTGTTGAAAACTTTCCAAGTCACACCAGATCACGCACCCCTCATCTGAAACCACTGCACCGCACTGGGGCACAAGGAGCACGCATGCCCCATAAAAGAGGGCATCATGGCCCCTGACTTTTGTGATGACACCATGGACGAAAAAGAAGAGTCCTTTAGAAGAATGGTTGACACCAACCACGCTTTCCTCTGGGGAGAGGATGGACACTACGTCCTCATCGACCCAATCTCAATCAAAAAATGCAAACAGGTACAGAAGGCCCACAAGCAGGCAGAGGCCAAGGCTGCATCTCTTGTGACCTCCTCCATCGACCTGAGCTAAATCCATATGGACAAAGAGGAAATTGGCCAAACCAGCCAATAAGAAACTAATTCCCAAGGTGGAGCAACCATGGAGAATGCAATCCAAACCAAACATATGGATCAGACAAACCATATAGAAAATTTTCTCAAGCTGACAGAATCACCATGTGATCCCAAATAAATAAACTTTTGGGACATTACAAATCCACTATGGATGCGCCAACAGGGACCAGAGCGCCAGAATCAAACCCCAAAATATTGGGAGCCAATTAGAACATCAACTCAAACCAACCAAAATCATGTGCAGAAAAGCTCAATATATACCCCAATTAAAACGATATCTGCATGAAATTATCACAAGGTAAGGAGTTGGAAGCCTTGGAGTGGACTGGCCCAACCACATGGAGCAAGTCCAAGGCAATGAGTGGGGGACTAGGGCCGGAAGGCCCGCCCAACCACTCCTGAGGCGCCGCGGGCACCTCAGTGTCAATAGGGATGCTAAACATTGCAGGAGCCAGGGCTCAAGCATCCCGAGCCAAAAACTGGACTTCCTGCACAAACCCCTGGTAGACATCTTGGACATCCAAGAGACCCACGTCTACGGAGGGAAGAGGGATCCTGGGTGGCCAGGGTCTCACCGTCCCAGTCAATATGGACATCTCACTGTGGGGTGGTCATCCAAAATAATAACAAAAAATTAAAAATCCTTAAATCCTCATCACACTTAGATGGCATCATCCTAATTGCAAGGATCGCAAACTGAGAGGCTACACTGTCAATAGCCTGAATCTACACACCATGCACTGCGTCCAAATGAAAACAATTCCTTGAATCCATACTGACGCTCAACCTCCCACCAGACACTATCATATTGAGCAATTTCAACAGTTGGGATGATCCCACCATGGACCAATGGCCCAACCCCAGGGGATACCCACAGGGACACTCCAAGTTTTGTGCGATGAAGGCATCCCTTGGGCTGTATGACACCCTCCCTCCCTGAGCCCCACGCCTCCCCCAAATGACCTGCCCCAACATATGCAATGGTACGCTCATCTCAATGAGCTGCATAGACCACATCCTTGTGCCAAAATCCTGTTGCTCGTTCATTACTAACTTCACCACAAAAATTAATTTCTCTGACCATTGTCTAGTTTCAGTGCAGTTCATGCCAACCAGGACTCAAACATGGATGACGCCCTGGAGGAAGCTATACCCTTAGAATATAAAAATCCCCAAAATTTCTGAATGGGTAAAACACAAAGCTTCAAACCCAAAATTCACTACCCCATTCACATTGGATCCCATTGAAACTGGGAGAAGTTCAAATCTGAACTAATAAACAAGAACTGCCATATTGCTTCACGAAAATACACCACAGATACCGCCATGATCAGATGCACCCTGGTGGAACTTGACCACCTTGAACTAAACACCCCAAAAACTGGATACAGCCCAAACTGGGGGCGAAAATGAATGGCAATTTCCACCTGCCTCAACGCCCTCATCCATGAACACCAACACAGAGTCAAAGTATCATGGAAAGGTAAGCATATAAAAAAAGGCGAGACCTGATCGGCATTCTTCTTCTGCCAATACCACTCCCAAGGCAACTTGCCTCAGTGCACACAGGTCCGCAAAGCTGATGGAATCATGGTAGCTGGCTCAACGGAGGTCAAGGCGGAAATTCATCACTATTACATTGAACTTTATCTTGACACCCCATCTGACCCTTAAAAATAAAAATAATCCACTCTGCCAGAATATAGAGGGCACCGCCAGACTATAGTCTCCTAAACCTGATAACGCAGGAGGAGCTCTAGAATACAGTCTGTGGTGCACCACATAGGAAATGCCCAAGCCCTGATGGGATACCCTATGAATTTTACAAAACATACTTTAAACAGATCGCCCCCCTCCTCCTAGCATCTATGAACCAGTGCTTACTGGAGACACGTCTCCTCCCATGAGGCCAGGACTCCTATGTCATTACCCTATTTAAAAAGGGCGACAGACTGGACCTGGCCAACTGGCGCCTGATAGCACTCTCTATTACTGACACTAAACTACTCACAAAAATTCTAGCCACCAGACTGGGAGCACTAGCCTCAAAAGCCCTATTATCCAACCAATTTGGTTTTACACCAGGGCGCTCCATCTGGTCTAACATACACACTCTGTCGTCAATGTATGCCAATTTAAAGTGACGGGTGCCCTGGTATTCCTTGACCAGGAGAAGGCATATGACCGCATTAGCTGGCCATACCTAAAAGAATTCCTACATGCTTTCAACCTCCCACACAGGTTTGTCAGCTGGGCAATGCTCCTCACGGAATCTGCTTTGATGGCGGTATGTGGCCTGGGTTTTCTGACTAACAGGATCACCCCGTGCAGAGGGCTCAAGCAAGGGGACCCCCTCAGCCCGCTACTGTACAACTTCACTTTGACCCACTCCTCCATGTTGCTGACTCACGCCTCAGGGGCATAACTGCGCCAGGCTAGCCCCCTGTAAAGTACTAGCCTTCACGGATGACTGTGTAACAGGTATAGCTGACAACATTGATGCCCAACAGCTGGAGCGCACCCTAGAGGAATACTCCATGGTGAGCAGTGCGTCACTTAATAAATGGAGAACCGAAAATATCCTCCTTGGCAAATATACCACCAACTGGACCACATCCCCCATCACACACAACCTAAGATGCAAAAACTTGCTCGCCCTACCCTTTGCATTACCCCCACCACCCAGGTCCGCCACCTTGGGATATGGTTGGAAACAGGGGGGTATGCAAGCGAGATGATTGAAAATACCCTGCTACAATGGATATCCAAAAGAATCGCCTCCCTGAAAGGGTAGATCCCCCAGGTTAACGGGGTGAGTGGCAGTTGCCAACTCGCTCAACCTCCTGATGCTGTGGTTCCCAGAACATGCAATCCCCTTCTCCCCCACCTTTATAACATTGATCCATACGCTCATACAGGGTTGGCTGTGGCCTGGATCCCGCCCACCAGTCCGGGTTGAGACGCTGTATGTCCCACGCTCCAGTGGGGGCATGGGCCTGATAGATTTTGAGCACCACGCCAACTGCATCCTGGGCACCTGGATAGGGAAGTGCTAACCCTGGACCCCCTGCAACAGCACTGGTCCAGGGCAGCGAGGACCAACTTCGCGCAGACACTCAAAACACCCAACCTGCACCATCCTTCCAGCTAACTAACATACCTTGTTAACCGCCCAAATGCAATGGGCCCACATGGAACCCACCTCAATTTAAGCGCCTCCTCCATGCCATCCACTGCATGGGATGGACCATCGCTACCATTGGTATAGTGCAGGGAATGGGACGACACAGACCCCACTTTGCGTTACAAATCCAGAAGACCACCCCCACAGAGATATACTCACATCAACCCCATCCATTGCCAGAGTCAACTACCTAGATGCTTTGGATATTCCTTCGACCTATCCACACAAAGGGCAATAGGGAGGATGACGCATCATTCACTCCTCCAGCAGAGGGTAAGGGCCAACACTTGGCGCTGCCTAAGAAGAACCTACAGAATGGCGGACCACTCCCACTCACTCCACGCAACCTGTGCAGTATGTGGAGGAGAGGGCTCCCTACACCATCGCCTAGAAACCTGCCCTCATTCAAAGCCATATGGCGAGAAGTCGCATGCCTGTTCAAGATCCAAGAAAGCCAGGATTTCTCTATCTTGAAGAGCCTCCTCGCAATCTGACTTTCATCCCCAATCCCATTTACCCTGCTCACCCTAATGATACCCATTGCAATGTGGATGATCCACACTATTGCCTTGGATGCGTTCAAAGGCATAGTCCCTACCATCCTTGAGGTTGTCAATAGGTTTCACGTCCATTTACTGGAGCATTTCCAAGCCTGGCTCTATGGGCATATGAGACAAAAACAACAGAGACTCATACATTCATGGTTCCCACTCTGGTTCCTTCACACGGACCCCTTCCTCCACACCTGCTCTATAGTGGAGGCAACCCCCTGGAATAGAGCACCACTCCCCCACCTGGAGGTTTCAGCCGGCAACAGTAGTAACCTGTGTACCTTGGGGTGCCCAATCATATCTAGTCATCACTTGTCTTCCCGCCACCCACCATTTCCACACACATTTCGGTAACGCCCATCCCCTGGTCAGCTTATCTTGATTAAATAAAAATACTTCTACTTTGGTAATGGTTACTCCAAACTTTGGCGGGAGGCTAACACCTCATAAGGTGGAACGTCGCATTAAGCTTTTGGGCAGTCTCATATTATTTCTTCTTAATCTTCATTAGTCTTTGCACGCTCAAAATGGGTCAAATAAACAAGGCAAGGTATTGATTAGCATTGCTAGCCGTATCAATTATTCTGAGTAACCCAATGATTTGTTTGAGGTAAGTGTCCTCTAGAACCTGGGTGTCTTCAATATTTGTTATTCAAGAAATCTGAAATGGTGATCTGAGAAGGTGTACATAAAATATAATAATCTGTCTCCTCATAACCCTCTTTAAAGTCGTCTCTAGAATCATTTTCAGTGCATTAAAGATACGAAATTGACAATCTTTTGCCTTCTAGTTCTTTAGGCGGTATGGATTTAGAGGTACCTGATTCTAAGCCAAATGCCCATTTCCCTACTAAGCAAAAATGATTCTTCTTAAAACACATATCTTTGGTATGGTTATTCTTCTTGCAGCAGTTACACTTTGCCTTCTCCACCTTCTTATGCTTCGCTTCCTCCATGGTATACACTCTGGGCTTTAATTGAAGCCTTTCAGGAGTTTTCTGGAATGTATATTGGGCACATTGAGAAGTGCTTCTTAGATGTTTAAGATAGAATTGAAGCTTCGTTTTGCAGATGTAACGTTCATGGATGGGTCATAAATACTATGTAAACCTGCAACAACGGCAGCTATGGCATCATTGAATGAGAGCATCTTCAAGATCATTAGCGTTTGTTAGATATCCAGATATCAGATCTGATGGGAGGATTATTTACTATTTGACTCCCTCAGCTGAATTTTATCTAGACCCAAGAAGGGTTTAAATCCATTACCTCAATTAATTACCTAGAGAAATTGATAGTCAGCACAGCTCCAGTAAACTTTAGTAAATCTTTGACAAACCAAAATTGAGCCTAAAATACTCCTGAGATGAATTCCTGACTCGTTGATCTGATGGATCAACTGAAGGTCAGATGACAACTACTTGTAGTGGCACTCAAGGCCATAAATTAAGATGAACCTGAAAAAGAGTAGGAATCAATAAGCTGCCAATTGATCAACCTAAGTGACACACAGTCTCATCTGACTTGGGTTTCAACTCACCATTTTTTCCCTATCAAAATTATGGTACAAAGGCATTATACCATCCAGAATGTATCATCAGACTAAAAGTTTCCCTTCTGGATTTCCACCTCTATTATCTTTATTAATCCTTTTTCTTTTGGGGTTTATATTGTTAATTGTGGCATATAAAAACCCTTGTTTTATACTTTAGAAAAGTTGTCATTATTTCTATATCTCGCTTTGGTACTTGACTTCAACAAGACTATTTTTCCGTGCTTAACATAGGGCGGATACTCTAGATGACAGGATATAAGCGGTAACTTGAAACCCTTTTAAATAAAAAATATACTTGTCATGTGGCTTAGTCGACCTCAAGTATTGACTGTTGGGATTCTTGGGCATAGAACCATCAAGCTCAAAAACGGAAGCCCTACAGCGTTTGAGTCTTGATATAGAAGTAATTCGCACTTTTGACCAGTATTTCATTTTGGTGTAGCGAATTTTTCGTAAAGACCTGATTCTTCATAATCAAGCTCTTCTTGGAATCAAATTCTTTAATGAGCGCTTCTTTTACTTCACTCCATGTGTTTAGGTCATCCATATGAGGTACCACAGCCTCTTGAGCCATATGGTTTAAACAAAATAGATTATGCTTAACCTTTTAGTTATTAGGTGCACCTTTCATTGCAGCTTTATAGATGTGGAGGAAAGATGTGATACTCCATTCTCCAGGTGTAAACTTGTCTTTGAAGGTAGGATTAAAGGTATTGTCTTTAAATCCTATGATGATTTGTACTTTAGAACTTCAGATTCAGTAGTTCAGTATATGTGCTGCTTTGGTTAACCTTACGTGAGAATTTAGCATCTTTGATCTTGTAAAAATTGTGATATTGCTCCATTTCCTCTAGTGTAAGCTTTTGCGTAACTTCCAACAGATTAATTTATCATTTTTATAACAACTTTATCACTTTTAAAGTTCTCAAAAAAGATGTCCAGAACATGAAATTGTTGATAAGCGGATGTTTGGTAAGCTTACAAAAGTTTTTTATCATCCTCTGATACTCCAATGGGCCAATTCAAAGCTCCTTAATTTATTGCCATTTGGGGCTCTGAGGATGTTTATCAGTCTTGGAGTTCAGCCCTTCTGTAAGAGTAGTCTAGTAAATTCTCAGTTTTGTTGAGGAGATGGTAGGTTTAATAATTTCTTCTCAATTAGGTGATCTGCCTCTCATATCACTCTCTAAAATTGTTGAGTTGCTTTACAAAGGGGTAAGTATGCACTTGGGTTTTTATGTAATGAGAGTGTCTGTAACTCTCCTATTCCTAGAGAGGTGGTGTGGAATTCATAGTTACACCACGCAGGAACTAGTCATCAGTATGATGGTAAACAGAGCACCGCTAAGGGTGCTGGAGCCAAAGTAACCCAGGGCAAGGGTGTAAAACGCGGTATATAGTAATAAATAGCCACAAACAGCAATACTTGGGTGGACCCAAAGGGGAGTCCTAACCAAGTGGAGTTTCTTGCTGGAGTGTTTGGTGCCTCAATTAGGAGGGACCAGGGCGGTCCAGTGGTGCAGCAGATACAGTAGATTGTTTTTCTAAAATGAAACGGCCAACGTTGTTAGAGACCTCTCCAAGGAGGTCAACGCACAGGTTTTCACAAGGAATTATATTAAAAACATATAAATTAGAAAGGAATTTTTAAAAAAGAAATTTGATCCTTAAGAAAAATTGGTCTCATAGAAACATACTTAAGCAATGAGGGGCGAATCATCAATTGGGGAAATACTGCCAAGCCTAAGTGACCCAATAGGCGCACCCTACCATCGGCCAGGATAATGTAGCTCAAGATTGACCAAACTTGAGTTATTGATTGCAGGCAAAAATGACCCAATTTTATAATATCAAGACATAAATGAGTTTTGAAACCCCATTACCAAGCAACCAGGTTGAACCGTCATTATTTGCAATATACCTGGGTATTTTAACGCCCTTGTTGTAACGCAGGGCTGAGCGTCAAGCACATCCCCAGGACCAACCTGGGCATTTCACGCCAAAACCAAGCGTTGGTCCAGGGTATGTTTGAGGTCAGGGAGGCCAGCCAACTTAACCTTTTTTCCTCCTGTGACCAGCTTTATCCTGACAGTTGGTTTCCTTAATCATGCCCTTAAGCCATTACATTACCCTCTTGTTCTTTTTGGGGCTCCATCCCCTCCAGGGCTTTCTCCAGGGAAAAGTTCTTGTGGGCTGGGGCCAACTTCATAGCGGCAATGGTTGCCTGAGCTGAGGTCCAGCAGCAATGGGAAACTCTCGTGAAAAACTTTAATAAGGTCTTGGGCATGGGCACAGTTATGTGCTGGTACCCCTAATGTTCTCCGCTGCATCAAATCTCTTGCAGGATACAAGGTACCCAAGCCTTCTTCTTACTTGGCGTGAGGCTACACTCTCCTTCACTTCCAACTATGGCGTCCCATCCACAAAAAAGCCTCAGGATTCTCTGTTGAGGGGCCCTCAAACAACATAAACTTTCTTTCATGGAAGACAGCATTGTTCTGGAATGTTGAAGGAAGATTCAACTAGTACAAGTCATGGCCCACCTTTCTGACAAAGCAGTAAGGCCCAATCTTTTTGGTCCCAGCTTTTTGCATGTTTGCTTTATTGAGATGTTTTTAGCAGCTAGTATCACAAAATCTCCTCCTTGTACGCTGGACCAACTCATCTCTTACCATCAGTGTTCATCTTGTAAGTTTACATGGCCGCATCCAAATTAGTGTTCACCCCTTGGTGTACTTTCTTGATTTTCTTTGCAAAGTCCACCACAGCTTCCACCTTGGATCCATAGCTAGGCTCCATGTTGAAGGCGGGGTTGAAGCCTTAGTTGGAGAAAAAGGGGTATTAACCAATAGATGCATGTTGGGCGTTGTTATTGCTGAAATTGGGCCATAGGGAGATAAGAAACACAATCAGAATGATCTGTGGCAGTGTAACACCACAGGAACTATTCTAGGCACTGGTTCACTCGTTCAGTGTGCCCATCTGATTGGGGGTGATAGGCAGTCAAACAACAGGGGCGAATCTAAGAGTTTAAACAACTCTACATAAGACAGAGGTCTATTGGGGCCCACAATTGTTAATAATTTCTTGGGGACCCCATGAAGAGCAAATACATGAGAGACGAAAAGACTAGCCATCTCAGCCATAATACCATGGTTTTGAAAGGAATAAAGTGGGAAAACTTCAAAAACGGTCCGCCACTACCATGTAGGCATCATAGCTATCAGATACAGGTAATTCCACAATAAGTCCCCCAATAAAGAAGTCCAAGGCCCTTCAGCCTTTTGAACTAGTACAACAACCCCACTAGTGGCTGGCAATTTGGCTTTATTTGGTTGCAGACCAGGCACTCCTTACAACACGTGGCCACCTGTATGGCAAACACCTTAAAATTGTACGTGTGGTGAATTAGCTCCATATTCTTTACCTTCCCAGGATGGTCAACGGTGATTCTGTAATGATGGTCCCAGATAGTTTCCAGGTGAAGTGGTCCAGCAGGAGCCCATATGCGCCCCTGAACAAAAAACCCATCTCATCTTTCACGTGGTAATCCCTGGTAATGTCTCCTGATTTAACTCACTCTTGGCAAAGGCCATAGTATACTTGGCCGACAAAGGCTGTGAAAGGACTATTGGAACATACCATATTCCTCCACATTTTCCAAAGGAGCAAGTGCTGTCCCGTGGGCCAAGGGAGAAGGAAGTTGAGCCACAATCTTACCTGGCAGAATCACTGAGTGGGTGTTGTGTACCTCCACCTTTTTAGGATTTGGAGCTAGTGCAAATCTTTGGCTCAGAGCATCTGCCAAATCATTCCCTTGCCCTTTGTAATTTCATAAAAAACATAAATGGGCCAGGGCTCATGCCAGAAGATTTGCCGTGGAGTCACAATATTAGGCGCACAGTAGTACAACAAGGCATGGTGGTCTTTAAAAATGTGGAAGGGCTGAATGAGCCATGCAAGTGATGAAGCAGATAGGTAAGCGCATCAACTACTGCCAATGACTCTTTGTCATAAACTGCTTAGTTTAACTCAGGCATGAACATATTGCGAGAAAAATACCCCACTGGATGCTCTATTCCATCCTCGCTACTTGTAATAAGGCTGCCGCTATGGAAAAGTTGAAGCATCAGTAGTCCTAATGAATCTATATAGGATCTAAATGGAAAAGGACAGAAGTGGACAACAGGATGCAATTTGCCGCTTGGAAGGCATCCTGCAAAATGGGGGCCACTAAAGCTTTTTTGCTCCACTCGCCTATACAAAAGCGCCACCACCACAGCAAGATTTGGTGTTAATTTCTTGAGGAAGGTACACTTCCCCAAAGAACTCAATTCCTTAACCAAAGTTAGTGTGGGCCAATCACAGGTCGCTTTCTCCCTTATATGGAGTTATCATGTGGACTTGGTCAAACATAACGTTGCCCAAGAAGGTGCCCTGAGACTAAAATAATTCACATTTACTGATTTTTAACCTAAGGTCAGCTGCCCTCAAACGCTCCACTACCTGCTGAAGGTGTACTGCATGGTACTCATGATCAGGGGAAAACACCAAAATATCATCCATGTAGGCTACCACGCATACCCCAAGCAGGTTCCCAAAGCTGAATCTATACGGCATTGAAAGATAGCTGGTGCATTTTTAAGCTCAAAGGGCATAACCCAAAACTGAAAAATTCCTTTTCTGGTATGGAATGCGGTTAGCCACTCATGGCCCTTCTTAATCCATAACTGATTGAACGCATTTAAGCAATCTAATTTGGAGAAGACTTTCGCCTTCTACACATAATGAGCAATCTGTGAGTTCAATGGGATAGGATGCAAGTCCAAAACTGTGACATTGTTGAGATTCCCATATTCTATGCATGGGCGTAAGATACCATTGGCTTTCCACAAAGAGAAGTGGTAAATACTGGGAGGTACGCTGAAATATTGCGCCTTTAGCTAACTGCTCCTTAGCCCACATCAAAGGGCGCTTCCTTCCGTACAGTCAAAGAGTAAGTTGGGGAGGATATATGCACCAGATCAATTGTGAGCTTAAACTCACAATCAAACTCTGAATGAGCTGTTAGTACATTGGCTAAAGCTGCAACAAATGAGACTCCAGACCCTCCAAACAGGAAAGTAAGGGTATTTCCAAAGAGGGCTTCAGCAACGGAGCAAGGCTGAGTGTTTGGATCTGGGGCCAATGGGGCAACTTGCCCTGAGATTTAGCCTCAGACAAAGGGACAACTAATTGATGATCATTGTTCAATGTTAAGGACCAGGTGTTGTCTTTCAAGTTTATTATGAAGCCAAACTTTTGCATCCACTCTACTCCCAAAATAATGGGGTAAAAGAGTTTTTTTGATTGCTTGGAAGTGATCAGCCAAACGATATCTGCAATTTGATAATACACTAACTCTAGAACCTTCAGCGTGGGAATACCTTGGGATGCCTATCCCCTGAACATGCAACCTGGTAAATAATTCAACTCAAGTTAGTCAGCCAGGTTTTGGTCAATTAAATTCTCGTAGGACCCTGTATCCACCAAAATAGTTGTGCTGATTTTCCCTAAATGGGATGAAAGGATAACAATCAAAAAAATATCCAAAATGGTCTTTATTCATAGCATACACCGCCAATACTTCACTAGAAGATTCTTCATCAGGCATAAGCATCCCTCCAAGGTACGTTTTTGCATCAAAAAATGGAGAGGGATAGTTGGCCACCCTTACTAATGGGGTCACATATCCCACCATATCTTCAGCAATTGAAACATTTTTATATTGTAAAAGTAACTTCTTCTTCACCGCCTTTGTTCTGAGGATCATGTTAGGCTCAAATGCGGGTTCTCTGGGGTGATCTGGTATAATGATATTGGTTCCAAGCTAGAGCCACAAGAGATGATATCTGGCTTGTTTTTATATAGTAAATTGGCGTTATAAAACGCGTTTTATAATGTGAATGACCCTATACCCAATTTGGCAGCGGGTTGTGCATCGTTATCCAATGCCATCACCACCAGGCTCTTTGTTGATGATCCTCCTGCACTGTCCAAACGTGGTGCTGAGAAAAATTATTTTATTCAAACTGTTTTTGTCAATTTTGGGGGAAAATTGGGGAATCATGACACTAGGATTGCAAAGCAACCAAATCCACCAAGTACAAGAAAGGAGGGTGGGTACTTCCCAATTTAAAGCTATTGAAAATTATGCTAAGATGCATTAAACCTTGGCCATATGAGAAAATGGTGGTGATCCCCATTGAGGTTGTGACAAACGGCAGGCGCACCCAATTTAAACTTTGCAAAAGCCCCACACAGATTATTCTAGTGCACGTAAAGATAAAGTGGTTGGTCAACTAATGTAAGAATAGTGTCAGTAACTCTCTCATTCCCAGAGAGGAGGTTCAGGATGCACAGCCACACCACCCAGGAACCAGTCATTTATATGATGGTAAACATAGCATCGTGGATGGTGCTAGAGCTAAAGTAACCCAAGGTAAGGTATACAACGCAATATATAGTAATAAATAGTCCATAAATAACTTGGGTGGACCCCAAAGGGGAGTTTATAACAAAGCGGAGATTTGTGCTGGAGTGCTTGGATGCCTAGATCTGGAGGGTACCAGGGTGGCCCAGCGGTGCACCATATATGATAGGTTTTGTTAAAAATGAAATGGACAACATTCTTAGAGACGTTCTCAAGAAGGTCCACACACAGGTTTGCCAAAGTAATCATATTTAAAAAATGTATACTAATGGGGAATTTTTTTATTAAGGAAGTTGACCAACAAGAAAAGTTTATCTCATAGAAACATACTTAAGCAATGAGGGGCAAATCATTAATTGGGGAAATGGTGCTAAGCCTAAGTGCCCAATAGGCGCACCTTACCATTGGACAGGGTAATGTAGCTTGAGAATGACCAAACTTGAGCTATTTTATTCAGACAAAGCCAACCCAATTCTCAATATTAATAATTGAATGGGTTTCAAAACCTCATTCACCAAGAAACTGAATTGAACCATTGTTATTTGTGATATAGCTGGTGTAAAAACCGTGAGGTTTTCACTGGTGCACAGGTTTACTTAACTACTGACTCTGGAAATAAACATAAACTTGCTAATTGTATAAAGACAAATTAGCTAAGTTGAGTTCAGATTATTGGGTAGATTCATTCCTACTCTGGCAGATAACAATAAGTGACTTTGGCCTCACTTCTGGCAATATATAAGAATTCTAGTGACTTCAGCCTCACTCTGGCGTTGACACTTAGATAGGAAGTACTTCTAAACAACTTTGCATTGAAGTAAATAATCAATAATAGAAAAAAAGTATTCACAGTTCTAAGGTTTTTTAATATTAAAATAAGGGAATATTTATAAGCAAAGTATGGGAGGACATGTGTTAGGGGTAAAATGTGGCAACCACAATGGTCTCAGCACACCTAGCCAATTAAAAAGAGACATTGGTTCAATTTCAGGAATTTTTCAGCTGATATTTATGAAATAGCGTATTTAAATTACCATTCATATCAGCCCAAATGTTGGCTACCAAACCCAACAATTTCCCATGAGTGATTGCCCATTTTTCATCAATTTACTCATCTCTAAATCTTTGGCAACATTCCCTAACAAAATTGTAACTGTCATTATCATTGTATATGATCCTATGAGAATTATGATTAACCATTCAGACAGTTATTATTGCCAACTAGATGACATAATTAAATTGTCATCCAAAGCTTAATCAATAAGCTAAATTAAAATAGGTGAACCATTTATTTAAATAAATTAAAGCTTAATTAATCCCAAGCTGGATGTTATGGTTTTTTAAAATTCCCACACACACCCCCACTTGACCAAATTATCAGCTATAAATGTCCTCTTCCAATACTTCACACTACAAGCAAATACTGGCCAATATATCTGAAATGGACGCCTCCCTTTTTTATGTGATGTCACAAACCACATGAAGAAGTATTTTCCCTTCCTGCCAGGTCTAACGCCCCAAGTCAACTTGATTCAATTATCTCTTTTCTTCTCTCCCCACAACTGTACCTATTTTTTTGTAAAAATAGGGTTGTACATTTCCTCAATAAATTCTCAGCCTTTAATTTCAATTTCCCCTTCCATCGAGCTCAATTTGAATCATTATTGGACTTAACTCCATCAGCTCTAAATTCAGGGATTGCTCTTGAGCCCAATGAAGCAATTTACCTTGATTTAGATCAATCATTCCTAATTGATTCAGATATTCTCCCTGAGTTCCTTTTTCAGATCAGCCAATACTATCAACCAACAATCTTGTTGACCAAATTGCAATTAGTAATGATGAGCATGTTGAGCTTCAATATCAGGAACTTAGGGGGACATTGACTGAAGCCCTTAGCATTTCTTTTGCTTCTCGTGATCTTGATAATTTGCTTGACTGAAATACTGCAACTTATGCACTTCAGTTTTCAGGGCATGTAATTTGCATATGGGCCACCCCACTCCCTGTATTGCTGAATTTCTACAGTCCTTTTTTTTGCTTCCAGGAGGCCCACAGCCGCCACCTCCAAGATGCTGTTTGTTGCCTGCATCACTTCATGGTGGGGGCTATCCAGAAATACCTCCCATTAATGGCGATAATCAGGGGCATGGTTCAACAGCCATCTGCATATCTTCCCTGTTTCTTATTCTCTCTTATGGCAAGTGTTCTTGATGAAGCTCAGCATCAAGAACTTCTCACAGCTTTCAGTGCCTGTGCCATATAGAGATTACTGGGACTTATTTGCAGATTGCATTTTCTTGCTTTTCTGTTTTCCCCCACGAATCAGTGTTTCTTGCCTTGCTAATTTGTACATTCCATTTACTCTTCCAATTTTTGCATATTCTCAAAATTCCCCTTGGGTCCAAAAAACTTGGTTTTTCATTGCTCTAATCCTTGCTAGCATCCAATCACAGATTGACTTCAGTAGCCTCTTTCATAATATTGTCATTCATCCTCCCTCCCCCAGAGGCATCAAAGAAGAGCTTGCAATTTATAATATGAGGCTTAAAAATAAAAAGTACTTTAATTAATTTCTTTTTTTCTTTTTTTCTTTTTTCTTTTCTCTTTTTATGAAATATAATAAAACTTTCTTTAACATATATATTTATTAAACTTAGTTATGGTTATTTTTTTATTTTAGCTTATTATTTTTTCTCTTTTTTAATATAGTATAATATATTATTATTATTTCCATTTTTATTAGAAATTTTCTGTGTACTCTATTAATCACATGATCATTGGACACATTTTTGATTGTGTAGGCATCATTTGCCATTTTGGAAATAACCTTAAATGGTCCTGACCATAATGCATCTAGCTTATTTTGGTGCCAAACCCATGTGTATCACAATAGGCTACTTGTTCTCCAACGGCAAATTCCCAAAGTTTGGGTCAACTCTTATCATCAGCTTTTTTGGCCTGAACCCTTCTTTTGATTGTAGTATTATAAGCTTGAGTTTGGAGATCCACTATTATATTCATGAGCTGATATAGGTATATATCTGTACTCATCCCTGGAGTTGAATCCACTGATGAATAGAGATTGGTGGCAATGATGCCCTAAGACCATATATTAATTCAAACGGCGTTTTCCCATAGCCAAATGAAAACTGATGTTATATGAAAAGGTTACTGAACTTAAATAAGACGCCCAGGATGACGCTTTACCCAAGTTCAACCTTCTTAGCATAGCAGCAAGCATTTCATTGACTCATTTAACAACTCCGTTCATTTCAGGTTGTAGGGTGCAGACACCACCCAATTAATTCTCATTAGATCACCTATGTGTGGAATTACATGTGAGGTAAAGTTGTCCTGTTGTCGCTTAGTAACACTTGGGGACACCTGTGCTGATATATCACTTGAACCAAGATAAATTTGGCGGTAATCAGGGCATCTTTTTAGCTTAAGGCTTGGGTTTCAACCCACCTTGTAAGGTGGTCAGTTGTACTATGATTTATTGTACCCCACCCGTACTTGCACTCAATGGTCCCATAACATCAATCAAAAACTATGTGCCATTAAAATCCTGGCTTCACCAAGTGATAATTTGTAACGTTCTTATGTGGATTGTGAAGTTGACAAACCATGCAACAGGTAATATAATCAGCAACATCATAACTTAGGGATTCCCAATAATAGTATTGCCTGATGTGTTCAAGCGTTTTCTTTAACCCACCATGTCCAACAACCTTGTGGGCAGCTCAAATAATTTCTGTACACTCTGAGGGTTCAGAAATAGAAGCCTTTTTTGTCCATTATTTTAAATTATTGGCCATTGACAAATTCAGTTTTCTCCATCGCCTTTTTCAGCGCTTTTTTGAAGTTCAACTGGTTCTTATTGTAACTCCCCACATATAATTTGCTCAAATAAGTCATCAGCACAATTTTGCACAGCAAAAATGACAGGTAACCTTGATAACCCATCAGCGTTTTGATTTTTTTTTCTCCAGACAAATGTTCTATCTCAAAGTCATAGGCCTGGAACTTCAAAGCCCACCGTGCTAATCTCCCTTCTGGTTCTTTAAAATTATGGAGCCAATGAAGAGAGGTGTGGTTGGGTACAACCTTGAAATGTGTTCCATGGATATAAACTTGAAATTGCTTGCAGGCATATATAACTTTGAGATACTCTTGCTCCATAACTGTATATTTCCTTTCAGCCTTTGACAGATTTCAGCTGACATATGCCACGGGGTGGTCATCCCCATTTTCGTCTACTTGGCTAAGGACGGCTCCTATTTCCATCAGCAATGCATCCAATTGAATAATAAATGGTTTCTCAAAATTAGGATATTTTAAAATTGGACTCATTGTCAAATGTCTTTTTAAATTCATCAAATGTGATCTGAGCCTCATTATTCCAGATGAATCCCTTTTTTGGATCCTATAATAGATGGAAAAGTAGATCAGCTATTTTTGCAAAATCCTCAATGAATTGGCAATAGTAGCCAACCATTCCAAGAAAGACTTATATCCCAAATGCTCTTAGGGACTAACATCTTTATAATCGCTTCTACCTTCTGTTATTGGGGCTTGAGTCCCTCTGCGTTGATTACAAACCCCAAATACTAAAATTCCTCCTAGAAGAAATGACACTTCCTTGGCTTATTTTGAGATTCATGGAAGCCAGTTGCTTGAATACTTCCTCAAGATGGTGTAGGTGTTTGGTGAACGTTCAGCTAAACACATTAATATTATCCAAATAGACAAGGACACAGGACAGCTTCAGATCAAATAAAATTGTGTCCATTGACTGCTGAAATGTCGCTGGGGCGTTACACAAGCCTTGAGGCATCCTCATCAGCTGATACAACCCCTGTGCTGTGATAGTAGCACATTTTTCTTGATCCTCTGGGGGCATATCTATCTTCCAATAACTGGAGAGTAAGTCCATGGCTGAGAAAAACTTGGCTCTTCCTAACTGGTCCAGTGCATTATCAATTCTCAGCAGGGGATATGAGTCCTTTTTCATGATTTTATTCAACCTACGGTAATTGATTACAACTTGATTCAATCCATCTTTCTCTTTTACAATTAATATAGGACTTGCCCATGGGCTGGGCAATGGTACAAGCATTCCATGCTCTATGAGCTTTTCAATTTCTTTGGCAACAACTTCCTCTGCTGCTCTAGACCTTTAATATGTCTCAATCAAATTGGTCCAGCATTCCCAGTGTTGACTTGGTGCAAAACATCTTTTGTAAACACAAGATCATGGACATACTGCACAAAAAAATAATTTGGTATTTTTTCAAATAAGCCAGAACTTCATCTTTCTGACCCTCCATTAACCCAGCTAACTGATCCCTTTTATTAGCGTGTGGATATTCCCATTAGTCTCCTTTGGTAATCCTAATTCATCTAATTCTCCAAATTTGTGTAAGGAACAAATCTCCAATACTGATTTTAACTGGGCAAATGCATTTACTTGATGACATTTGACTTTTATTGGAGTTTTCCCCAGATTGGCCAAAATGACCCAAATCTCCTCATGACTGGGGGATTTAAATCCCTGAGGCTACCCAGGGCTCAATCCTTAATTGTTGCCAAGGAGCTTTGATGCCTAAATATTACTGTTCTGGAATTTCCAAAGTCAGTCCAGTCTCCACAATTTGTTGCATTCCCAGCTGAATTATGACATCTTCTTTATAACGGATTGGGATTCTACGATTTTCATTTACATATTTGGTTAACTTCTGGATTTTTTCCCTTTCAATTTGTAACCAACAGGTAGTATCCCATCCTTATAGACTAAATTGATGAAATTTTTTTATTGAGGGGCGCCTTCCCCTCCCGTTGATAAATCAGCGGCAACATCTTCCCCAGAATTGTCAAAGTGTCTTCTTCAAAATCACATTTGACCCCATACTTCCACAAGAAGTTAGTGCCAATGAGGATATCATAATTCTGGTTTGCCAGGACAATCGCCGGCGCTGTTATAACCAAGGTCCAAACCATAGTGGCAGAGCACTATTGGCCCCACAGGAAGTGATAGAGTCAGGGCTGGCCATCCTGTACTGCTTCCTGTGCTCTAAATCCAGTTTGTCTTTTAATCTCTTCAATAATTTGGGTGATACTATATTGATTGGCGCTCTACTGTCAATTGTTGCCCTGATGGGGACTTGGTTTACCAAAATAATCATATATATGCACTCAGAAAAATAAGATAAGCTATTGTTTACTGCATGTATGACGGATTCATTAGCTGAATCCAGGGTATTAATTAACTGAGTTGATATCTTGGGGAACGTTTCTTGAATTGTACCAATCAAAATTGATACATTGACTTCATCTAAATTGGCATTCAATAAGTCAGTTTCATCTTCAATTTCGGACATTCTCCACTATTTGTCAGGCATATTGGCGAGCTACTTCTTCTACAATTTTAAGGGCAATCCTCTTCAATTTTGATCTTGTTATTGAGTTTGCATTTTTATAGAAAGTTTGATGAAGAGGATCTAACTCAGACTCATCCGCAAATAGATCCAACTTGTTCAATTCATATAGTTTATCTGGGGCAACTTGGTTACCTGAAGTTCTATATTGTCCCCCATCTAGACCGCATGGTCTTTTTCCCTGTTCATTGGAAATTTCTTGTTTCTCCTGGTGCTGGACTAAGCTAACCTGGTCCTTCGGTTTGCATTGTCCACAGTTATTGGCAAAATGACCAGGCTGTCCACACTTATTACAAGTTAACTGAGGAGTATTGAACAGTCTAGATCCTTCATACTGTTTATCTTGACTACCACGATTGTTGAAATCTCTAGATTTGTCAGGGAATCGTCCTGGACCCTTATTATTGTTTGACTGGATATTCAGTTTGTAAGTCTAATTTGACGCTTCAAACGTTGTTGAAATGACCTTTAGATGTTCTATCATTTGGGAAATGGTGTATTTGCTAGTAAGATTGGATGACATCATTTAGTGAAAATCTTAGTGATGTCATGTGAACATGACATAATAGTTGGGATCAACCCCAAAGACAAGGCTGGGCGCCTGGAGACTCAGAAGGTGAAGTTGCAGGCCCTTCCTGACCTGAAGAACACCCTGGACCAACGCTGGGTCTGGGCAAAATATGCCCAGGTTGGGTCCAGTGGTGCGCCAAACGCCCAGCCCCTGACAGCAGCCCAAGCGTTAAAATGAACTATCTACTAAATTAAGGCGGATGGTTCAGTTTGCTTAGTTTCAGAACAAGGGTTCAAAACCCATTCTTGCTATGAAATAATGCGCTCAGGTCAAATCCAACTTCAGTTGATAACTCGAGTGAAATTGGTTTCAGCCTATTTTACTAACTTGGATGGAAGTATCGCCCTATTGGCAAGTCGCTGCTTGGGCCCACTGCAGCATAACCCCGATTTCCCCATCTGAGCTTAAATACATTTTCCCCTGACCAACATTCCTTGTTGGTTGACTTCCCAAATAAACCTATCCCCTGTTATAAGTCTTTTTTTTTTTTTATGATATCCAGAACGCTCCTGTGCGTGAACCTCTTTGAGGAGGTCTCACGTTCCATTCCACTTGCCATTGCAAGTGCCATTCTGCTCTCCCCTCATGCACCATTTGTCCGCCCAGGATCCCTTCAACCTGGGTCGCCTAAATCTGTCCAATATGTGCACCGTGTTGCCCTTCTATGGGGTTTTATTATGAAATTCACAATACTATGCCTCAGCGGTTATTGCTCCAGCACCCTCTGCTGGTCTCTAATCTCTCTGGCACTAATGGCTAGTTACCTGGTGTTGGGCCTGTGCACTGAGCACCACCATGCTGGGAACTGGAGAGTTATAGACACTCTCCTAACAGGTGAGAATGCAATGCATTCTTCATCACAATCCTTCCTTCAAAATTGCTCATCATATTAGCCCCACTGATGATTTGTGCTTCCTCATAAAAAAATGATCAGAAAATGCACCCACCATTTCATCCTTCTTAAACTGAATTCCCATAAATTCTTGTTTCCAGGCTGACATCTTATCTGGACTACCAAATTCTTTCAGAATCGCCTCCCTTGTCTCCTTATAGCTCCAGTTCTCCCCATGAAGGTAAGGAAAAACTAGATTTTTCAGGAAGTATCAAGGCAATTCACAACGGTGACAGCTTTCTACCAGTCACTATAGCCATATATGGTCATCTCAAATAAACAAATGAAAGCAGGTGTATTATCCCAATGGAAAAAAGGTAACTCTGGAGTGCTCTTTAAATCTTCAATGTTGATTGATGCAGTATTTCTAATTGGAATTCAAGCGGACACTGGAGTTGCTTCAAATGTAACTTCAGGAAGCGCCACAATAGTTGAGGTCATTTCCTTAACAGGTTGGGTCATGCTTTCAGAACAACTTTCTGCTTCAATAGATGCTGACTCATCCTCAAATAAATTTTCCTTGTGGTACTCATCTCATGAGAAAATATATAGATTTTAAGGTCATCCAATTGTTTAAGGACTTTTTCCTCCCAAGATAAGCGTTTTTGGTCATTTTCCTGAAGCTGATAATTTTTATCAATTTCCACTTTTACAGTGGCTTACAAGGTTTCAATTTACTTCTGCAATGTTCCCTCTCATTATTGGATATTGAATAAATATTCACATAGTTCTTGATTTTCCTTTTCATATTTGAACATTTTGTCATCTAAATTGATGACTTTAATCTTTAAGGAGTCTAATTTGATTTGAGTTGGTGATTCTAATGCATTTTTATTGACAATTTCTAACTATGTACAAAGCTTGTCAATTTTGGCTCTCATTTCCTCACTGAGAATTTCGAATTTTCTCTCCATATCTTTGATAGTATTCTTAATCTCCTGTCTCCCCTCGATTAAATAGAGCATGACCATTTGGGTTTTGGTGTTAGCAATAGCCATTAGCACAGCTGCCTCCTGAGCTCGGTTAAAATAGAAGTATTTGATTCAGCCAATCAGCAGTGTTTGTCCACATCATGATTCCATCAGTAATTGAACCCAATTTGTTTCTTAATCTCTTTGACTATCCCCCAAAGTTTAATATTCAGCTCAGCCACCAGATTCTTAAATTGGGTGTTTGATTGCTGAACACACTGTGATGTGGAATCCAAGACAGCGTGAATCTGCTGAAAACTGATGTCTAGTTGTCACATTAACGCCTGTTGTTGTACACTGTTGTTGAGTGTACTCAACTAGATCAGTAATCACCACCTGCTGTCAGACTTGGATAGCTCTCATGTTTTGGGTAGTTGGCTGCACATACTTGATAACATAATCGCCAATGTTACCTCTGCTTCACAAATATCCCGCTAAAGTCAAAGTGTTCATATTGAGGAAAATTTTGAAGTGTTGTCTTAACTCTTCCTGATTGGTTGTGTAGTGGAATAATCTACAGCTTCGATCAAGAGTATTGTTCATCAGAATTTGAAATCCTCTCATCAGGATATCACTAATACTGGGTAAATTTTCTCAGATTTGCTCCAAAGGTGGTTTGTAGATTGTTACAGCATTCTTGTTCACCCCAATTGTTGATAGATGGATATATTTGGGATCCACAAGTATACCCGCTTCTGATTGGATGTTTCCTCTCTGGGCTACAGATAATCCTGCCTCCTAGTTTCTTAGGTGCTCCATATTAGTTAAATAATTTGGCATTATAAATTTCATATAAACTTGACTCAAACCCAAGTAGTGAGCACCACGTATAAAAACTGTGGGGTTTTCACTGGTGAACAGGTTTTCTTAACTACTGAATATGGAAATAAACACAAACTTGCTAATAGTATGAAGACAATTAGCTTAGTTGAGTTTGGATAAATGGGTAGATTTGGTCCTGCCCTGGCAGAATAATAAGTGACTTTAGCCTCACTTCTGGCAATATATAAGAATTCTAGTGACTTCAGTCTCACTCTGGCGTTAACACTTAGATAGGAAGTACTTCTTCACAACTTCGCCTTGAAGTAAACAATCAATAATAAAAAATAAAGTATTCACAGTTCTAAGGTGTTTACTAATATTAAAAACGAGGGAATATTTATAGGTGGAAGTATAGGAGGACATGTGTTAGGGGTAAATGTGGTAACCACAATGGTCTCGGCACACCTAGCCAATGAAAAAGAGATATTGGTTCAATTTCTTAAAATTTTCTAATTGATATTCACAAGGAATAGCATAATTAAATCGCCATTCATATCAGCCCACATGTCAGCTACCAAACCCAACAATTTCCCATGAGTAATTGCCCATTTTGAGTCAATCTACTCATCTCCAATTTGTTGGCAACAATCCCTGATGAAATTGTAACCTAATTATCATTGGATATGATCCCATTAGAAGTATGATTAACCATTCAGTCGGTTATTATTGCTAACTAGATGACTTAATTAATTTGCCATCCAAAGCTTAATCAATAAGCTAAATTAAAATATGCAAACCATTAATTTAAGTAAATTAAAGCTTAATTAATCCCAAGCTGGATAATATGGTCAAAAAAATTCCCACAGTTTGTGAATTTTAACACCTTTGCTGTAAATCAGGACTGAGCATCATGTACATCCCAGGACCAACCAGGGCATTTTATGCCAAAATCAAGCGTTGGTTAAGGGTATGTTTGAGGTCAGGGAGGCCAGCCAACTTAAACTTTTTGGCCTCCTGAAGACCATCTTTATCCTGAAAGTTAGTTTTCTCAATCAGGGCATTAAGCCATGACATTTCACGGGATGCCAGATCCTGATCAACATGAGCTACTTAGGTAGTAAGAATCTGAGATTCTACCAGAGCCTCTGAAGTTTATTAGGCTTTAAACTCATCAAGTCTATTTAGGTCGAGCTCTAGTCAGGATTCAATGATCTTAATCTTTTCTTTATCATTATGACGGCTATTATAGGCTTAAGCATTCAATCTCACCATGGGCTTTGGCATCTTGTCTTCAAAGCTCTTAGGCAAAAGCGTCAAGTACTCTTTAGTATTTTTCTCAACTCTATAACGTCCTTTCTGAGAAGCTCCATGGCTTTCTCCACATACTTAATAACAAAAAAATCAATGGTCCCCATTTGATTATGGAGTTGAATAATATTGATACTAATTCACTTTGATCAGTTAGTGGACGTACTCTTTACTTTGAGATGCTAAATTATATACCTGTTTATAAGCCTTCCATAAAGCCCTTGTGTATTAATATATTGGTGAAGACACTTGTGATGGACTCCTAATAGGTAATGATTTGGTAAAGAAATGGGCGTACAAATCGCATAATTTAGCGGGATAAATTTGCACTTGAACCATATGTTACTGGGAGAACATTTAATTCATCTAAGATCATGAGAGTCCTTTCCACAGCGGATTCCCTTTTGTGGCTAGCTCTTATTCAGGTTTGTAACTCCTTGGAGTAATTCTAAAAGGTTTTATTGGAAATCCAGATTTGATGTCAAGATTCAGGAGTCTTCATTGGCTTTTAGGTACTTCTCATTTGTGATGATGGGAAGAATTCCCATTCAGGCATCTTCTTCACCCTTTCCATTGTTCACCCAGTGGGTTACACTATCGATTGGATTTTCTTTTATGGCGCAATCAATTAGGTGGAAGCATCTTTTAAGTTTTGGCTGAGCCCTTAATGAGCAACAGCCTGTTGGGCTTCCATTTTTGTGGCTTGGTGGTGCTACGCCCAAAAGCATGACAGTCAATACTTAAAGCAGTCAATCACATCAAGTATCTTATTTATTTTTAAGGATGCCATGTCACCGCTTAGGACCCTTCATCTAGAGTATCCGCCCTGTGATTAAGTATGGAAAAAGAATGAGATGAACTAAAGTACCAAAAAGTGATATAAATATAATGACGCAACTTTATTTTAGTATATAATAAGTTTTATATGTCACATATAACAATAAAAACCTCATAAGGAAAAGGATTAATAAGATCAATTTAGGGAGGAATTTGGATGGAAGTCTCTTTGTTAAGCGATTTATCCATATTGTACATTGCTTTTGTAGCATTTTTTGATAGGGAGAAAAGGTATTATGAATGCACCAAATAGGATGAGATTGGGTATCTAATAAGTTGATTATTATATAGATTCTTGAATCTTACCCTTTTACGGTTATGTCTTAATTTACTGCCTCATGAGCCACCTAGTGTAATAGTTGCCTGACATTTTTAATGATCCTTCACTTTAATTAAGCAGGATTTCACCTTAGAGTATTTTGGGCTCAAGTCATCCCAATGGAAAAACCTATCTTAGAAGAGCCTTAAATACTATCAATTTTCTGTATAGTTGATCAAAGGTATTTTTTAAACACTTTTTTATGTCTAGGTGTTGATTCTCTTGTAGGATTTGATTAGCTGATCTCTTCCCCTAATGCCCAATACTCTGAAATCTGACAGTATTCAAAAAAGGCGTTATACAGAAGAGAAGCTACCTTTCAGAGTTTGTTGGCATCAGTGATGGATGCAAATAGGAAGAAATTACCTCTCAGAAGACACCGGAAAGATATAGCGAAGGAGTTAGTCAAAATTAAGCTGAATTTCAGCAGCAACATAATGAAGTCACTTAAGGAGAGTGCTAAGGAGGATGACCAAAGACCCAAGAAGCAAATATTGAGGTAAAACAGGCGATTATGTTCTCACATGTGCGGATTACATCCTGAGAAGTTACTGGCTTTCTGGATGACATCTGCAACTGTTTCATGAACAGAGAAACAGAGTATTTCAGTAAGGATTACACCACATAAAACAACTATAACTTAGTCCACATGGGGCACTTGATTTCTTTCCTGGGTCCTGTCAAGGTCAATGTTAGGAAACGACCAACTATAGGATAATCCTTTACATATAGAACTAAAATCAATTTTGAAGTATGCTAACCAGGGTATGGACATTACCAAAATGGAAGCATTAAAACTATCCAAACCAAAAAAACCTGAACTAATCGCCCTAAATGAGTAGTGAGACACACACAAACAGAAAAAAACAACCAACCAGGTGGCACAGTGGCAAACCGCTTATCTCACCATGTTGGAAGGGGAAGGGGGATCAATGGCTCATCCATTGTATCCACATCATACAAAGCGTGGGCCAAGGCAGAGAGCAAGGGCGTAAGTTTATCAGTATAATAGGGGCGAGATTGCAGAGGACTGATTGTTTGTAGAAATCATCATCTTAAATGGCGCTCAGGTAAGTGGACAAGCACTTTTCCGCTTGAATGCGGATGGCAGGAAGTTGAAAAAGTAAAGCAGTGTTATCTTGGGTTATTTTTGTTTTAATTTTTAAGCTGCAATCACTTTCTGAATGACATCTGCAGCATGTTTATGCAGCTGGAGAACGGTATTTTTGCTCTGGGGGAAGGCCTTGGAAAGAATGAAAGGGGGAGACCTTTGTATAGTTTCATCGCTGTTTGGGATATAATATTGTGGAGGAAATTCTATCAGGCTGGGCAGCAGCTGCCACAGCAAAATGGTGTTGGGTGCATAACAAATCGTCATTTGGGTATGGGGCTAAAAGCTCTGAGGGATCTCAATGGGAATCATGTAGGGATAAATTCTCTAATGTTGACTTTGGAGTTTACAATCGCATTACCTGACCTGTCAGTCTCAACTAATGAGGACCATGGGTTCAAGTCATAGAAGTTCAGGTCTTTCATTAGGGATGGCTGAGGCTGGCAATTGGGTTGGAGCTTAGGAGCGAATTGTTGTCCAAGCCAAATCCTGATTGGTGGGAGCATTGGCGGCTCTGGACTTAGGATGGGTTTGATTGGCTGCTGTAGACGCAGCAGTGGCAACAGGCTTTGGAAGAGGTGGGGGTAAGATTGCCCCCCCCATTCTGAGAGGGATGCAGGGTGGCTGGCAGATGGGGAGCTGCTGGCCAAGACTGTAGAGGCGGCAGAGGCAGTAAGGTAGGGGCAACTCCACTTCAAGTGGTCCAACTAAAAGCAGGACATATAGATGGTCCACCCACCCTCAATGTGGGCCCAGAATGGGTGGTCAGGGGCAGAAGCAATGAAGGAGCATGAGGGAATCTGGTCAGCTAAATTTTTAAATTTAAGGCTGATCATGGCAAAAGCTATTGCCCAGCGAGGCGTGTGGCTCCATTTGGGACCACAAATTGAAGGATGAGGTCAGCGCCATAGGCTGCCAAACCTGCCATCAGCTCCTGATGGAGCACTGTTGGGGGAAGGTTAGTGGCAACCCAACAAACTGAGCCACCCTTGTAGAGCAGTGGGGATCTGCGTGTGCATTGTGGGAATGGGGTGCCCTGGAAAACCAGGGGCACAGTTTGCTGCAGTGCAGCATCAGTTTCACTTGTGAAACCAAGGTCAAAGTACCCCTTATAAGGGCGAAAAAATTTTGAAGACATCAGGTTGCATCACCGCCTGTGCTAATTTGATTATGGGTTTGTCTGAATATAGGAACAACTTCCCTTATTCTACCTGAAGGCTGAAGCGCATGTGAGCGTGGGGAAGGACGAGAGGGCAATGGGCACTGCCTGGGATCATGCAAGGTGAATGGTGAGATATTAGGCGGAATGAACTGACCTAAGGATTGGTTAGGACTGGACAAACCAGTCTGAGCGCATTCCCCCCCCCCCCAAAAAAAATGAAAAATCTGGGTGGGGTTTCGCCACTGCCCCACACTGGAGCAGCAGGCGGTGGGGCCATGGACATCAGTGGGTTGGGAGCGCAGCTAGCTGGATTGCTTTTTAGTTTTGTAATTTTACAAAATTTGATCAAATTTGGAATTGAGCGAAAAAATATTTCTTTTACATAGAGAAACCCCCTAAAAACTCCTAAAATAATAATACTAATAATGGTACTAATGATCTAGCTGGCCAGAATGAAGTTCAACTTTAAACTAACATGGCCAGAAATCAAAATGATTTACAATAATCTAAGCCCCTTTTATAGGCTCTAAAAGGGTCTAAAGTCCCTATTGATGGAAGCCATTATATACATCCTGAATCCAAAATAATTTGCCATCTGGTCAGCATGACGTCAGAGGACCTGATATAAATACTGGTTCAGTTAACTATGCACAAAATGGCGCAGACAACGCCCTAGAGAAATTTCCTTTATACCCTTGGGTTTGACTGCTGATGATGGAAGTTTGCTGAAACGCCCATTTGAAGAAAGTTTAGCCATTTAATATAAAGCTGAGTAATACAAATATACCAAAATGGGAAGCAAATTAATTTTACAAGCTCTAGCAATTAAGGCTATCAATGTACCTGAGCAGTTTCAACAGATATAAGGGTCATGTGAATTTTAGGAGAGAATAGAGATGTAGCCATGAAGTCACAAGCAGACCTTGCTCTATAACAATTAAAAGGGAAACCCAGAAGATCCCAGAGGATCATTGAAATGTACTTCTCTGGGCCTGAAACCACGTGCAAATTCATAATTGCATTTTGAGAAAACTTGTTTGTTATAAAGCAAGAACATACTTTGAACACCCTTATTTCTAAAAGTATTTGAGGTGGGTCGACCTTGGGACAAATATACCACACTGAGATTTTTCTAGCCAGTAATTTTAAACTCAAAGCCTGCACTAAGGTGGGAGCAGTTTTACCTGCCAGGCTAACCACCCCTTGAACACCCCTATTTCTAATTACTATAGATACTTTTATGACCATATTTTTTTAGTACTAGATGGTCCCACTTTTATGACCATATTAATAATTTAAAGTCTCATAAAGAATCTGTCTTATTATTGTTGTTTTTAGTGCTAATAACACTTATATATAGTTATAAATAGTTATATAGGTTTGGACTTAGTCTTCCTGTTGTCTGAAGTAATTGAGAGAGTTCCACTGTGCTCTGGAATAGCCCCCAATATATACAATTCCAGGGATTTAACATGCTTAACTCTTGAAACTATAAAAGAAAGTCTTATGTATGCAATTAGTAGACTTATAAATCGTCTGTTTGTTCACCTTGTGAACACGCAAATAATTTATCAATGTATTAACCCCAAACATCAGCACCCTCTGAGAGAGCAGGTCACTTTGGAAACAATGGCCATCTATAAGAATGAGTCAAAGATTGTCACTATGATAATAAAGCCTCAAACACATACCATTCATGAGACTTTTAGATTCATCAGCAGTATTAAATAAAATATCTCAGACTAGAAGATGCCCCTATCAATAGAAAACCCTACACTAATCTTCTTACCAGCTCTGAGAGTTTTTTAACTTTACCTTCAACTTCCATACTTCTACTCTTAATTCACCACTATCAGGACCACTACACTTCTCTAATATGGAACGTATGGGACTTGTATCACCATTCAATGACAAATTAAAAGATTAGCTCAATACCTGTCAGCTTCTGCAGGTGATATGGAAATATCCCGCATACCAGGCTGAGATGGCTCTGTTGGATCAAAATTGGATTTCCTCATCCTGACAACTTTGCCTTCCAAGTTAAGCTGTACTATAAAGTGAAAACTCAGGAGAGCATTAATTTTAAGCCTCATTTATATGAGTTTGACCTATTGGTGAACTCAAAAACTAAGGTGAGCCTACTCCATCAACTGACTGGAGTCAGCAATGCAGTTTAACACCTATTAAATAGTGTATGCAATGAGATATCCTTATAAACAAGAGATCAACCTGGTCCAACAGGATCCCAGTCATGAATACTTTACCTTGCACCATTTTGCCAAATCCTTTAAGTTGTTGTTGTTTGACTCCATCATGTGCCTTCCAGAGAACTTTTTTATGTAATGTATATTCTTGCCTAATACTAAGTCCACGCTTGTAGAGGATAGTGACAAATTAAAGTTACCCAATATGAGCAGAATATTTTATAAACTATATTGAAGCTTGGAGAGAGATGTGTTGTGCTTCAGCATGGTATTGGTGAAGCCTTGATATAAAATTTACTTTTGTAATTTAATATTAATGCTAATTATGTCATCTAAACAAGTACGTTATTTTAATAATAAGTATCACGTTGCAGAATCTAATTTATATAGGGTTCCATATTATGTTTCTAAGGTAATGAGCAAATCATAATGTTTCCAGAATTGCAAGAAAAAAAGACAGATACTGAACCAAATATCAATTATCAACTGGCTTTTAGGACAAATCAGCTACTTTATACAATCTACTATGGCAATATGAATGAGCAAAACTCAGATCAAAAAGTACCTCATGATGCAATCTAGCACCACACATTGATAATTCAGTGCTAGCACCCTATTATCTATTGTAGAAAATGTAATTAATACATAGTTTTAAAGAAGTTACAAGGTAAAGATTATTCCACATTCATAAGCCCTTCTTAGTTACAAGTCGTTCCTTATGATTTTATCCCAAATCTAGATACTAACTCAAAGTAAACAAGTCAAGTCAACCTTGGGACAATTATATCACGACAAGTTTTTTAGCCTGTACTGTTTTTGAACCTGTTTCAATCAAAACTGACCCAGAGTGGAGCAGAAACCACCCCGCTATGCTATCCACTCCTCTAGATACCAATATATGCATTACAATTATTGTATTCCTATTAGCTTTACTTTTCAGAATCTGTTTATTATCTCATAGAGGCTGTATAAATTACTATAAATCCCTATGTTATATCAAATGAAGTACTTTTTATGCCCTAGATTTTTTATAGTAAAAATCATTGTTTTTCAAGTATAGCTTACTACACTGGGAGTTGTAGAAATTGGATCTTGTGTAGCACTTACATACAATATTCATCAGAGTAGTACCCTATTATGGCACAAAGGCCTAATGAAAGAATTTTCAAGAGTCATAAGGAAGAAATTAAACTTCAAGTTAGTGTACATTTGTGCGCACTACAAACAGGTATTTTTATCCTAGTAGTATTATAATATAGCAGCCTGACAGTCTTGTTGAATGAATACTATCTCTTAAAACTTTTTATGAATTGATTGGATCATTGACCCAGCAAGTAAACGAATTATTAGCTAGATTAACATTTGTTCAGTTTTTTGCTCTGTCAGATCAAAAAACGCAAGCATGAAACTCAGGAGCAAGAAGTAAGCCAGTAAATAATCTCTGTGATGGGGTTCCATTTATTACATTTTGGTGTAGCAGCAGTTCATTTGAGATAGATAGAAAAATTTTATAACTCCACTGATAAGGTGCTTCAGCATAAGATAACTATGTAATCATAAAATTTTTGGATATTAGCTTTTTTTGTGAATTCTTCTAAATATAGCTTTGCTAAATAGTAAGTTTTTGTGCCTTATACTTATATCTGGTCAATCTTGTGACTACCAAATTATCAGATAAATTTTGGCAATACTTTTTATACATCTAATTTAAATTTTAAAATATAGTAAGGATATATGAGTATTTGTAGGCTGAAATTAAGAGTATTTAAAGCAATAATAGTAATTTATAATTTTTATGAGTATATTATATCTTCACAGCAGTACTAAAAATTAAAACAATGACAAATAAGAAAAGTATATAGCAGATAAATAAATTGTATAATTATATATATATATTACATAGTAAAAATTGACACAATCTAGTTATAAAAATACATTTTAGAGTAGTCAATTATCTACAGTTTATAAAAGAGCTTCTGAAAAATTTTCAAGTGTCATCAATTATAAGATTTATTGTTATTTTATTATATATTTAGTTTGTTGTAACTTACATAACAGGATTAATTTTTAAGCTAAAAATGGAAAATTAATAAAATTAGTGACTTTATAATGAGTTTTATCAGTTTTTTCCATAATGACTTGTTTTTAAACCTGATAATGGTGATGCAAAATGTCCCTAGAGCTAATTGTGAATTTATAATTCTGCTGCTTTTTTGCCAGTATTAAATCTGATTTCTGAATTTTGAATTTAAAACTAAACCTAAGTGTATAAACATTTTCATGTTTTAACTTGACTAATTAAGACAGCTATACTAACTTATAATGCTGGTGGCATCCTTATATAGTTTCTAATGTAGTTGAAAAAAATAGTGTTATTTTTATCTATTATGATGTATATCTGGATACACAGCATCTCTGCCTGAATTGTGAGAAATTTCCCTCAAGGTGCAATAGAAGGCCTAGGGCACCTGTATAACCTTGATCACAATTGAGCAGCATTACTCATCAAGTTGATGAGTGGTTATCACTTCTCTAACACCTAAAGATTCTCAATATGTACACCCTTCACAACTTCTTCCCTTAATGAAATGATTGAGAGGGTCTGCAGGGAGGTATCCAGATCAGGGGCACCATCAAGCCCTAACACTCATTCTACCCTAGTTTGGTAACCCCCAACCCCCTGATATAAACAAAAAGTGTCCATAAACATAGAACCTTTTAGCAATTCAGGTAAGTTGGATCAGGTCACTTGTTCTTAAGTACAGATAGTAAATTGATAATTCAAATCAGTCATTCTACCATGGGAGCTATGAATATAAAGCAACCAGTAAGAATGGATCCCCGTGTAGCAGATTGCACCAATTACTTAAATTGAGCAAATTCAATTAAGGGTGGACCATCAAATTAATCCCAAGGCAGTTCTGAGATATACACCATCAAATCTTTTAAAAAGTTAATATAAATTACTAAAGAACCCCCCAATCCAAGCTAGAGCTTCTTAAGCCATCCAATCAAAGATAAAAAAGGTGCCCAGCACAGGCTAGTTCTGAGTCACTCTCCTATCCCTTTCTTCCCCCACTATAAAGATAACAGCCCATCCTAGGGTCTGTTGTTGTTTAAATGCCTATTTTGAGCTTTTTGAATAAAGATTTTGTGTTTTTCAAACTGTTCTTTGTGTTATGAATTTCTTTCCACTTGGCGTAACTTTCTGAGCAAAAATATATGGATAAAATAGTAAAACTTGATTGCCCACCATAGTTTTACTCTGATGTCCTCAGATTCCCTGACAGTTGCCCCAGTGTGGGCCAGCGGCAAAACTCCCCACGTCATTTTCTGTCTGACAGGAAAACGCTCTCAGACTGGATCGCCCAGTCATATTAAACCCCTGGGGAAATTTGTTCCTCCCAAAAACCTTGACGCCCACCTCACTCAAACCCAAGTGGTGCCCCGCTGCCCCCTGGTGCTCCCCAGAGCAACATACATTCTGGCCTTAGGGTCAAATATGGGAAACTTTTCCCCTACCACGACCAAGCCATTATCAAAAGGCTCAGGTGGTGATGCATCCCACCACTTTTATTGACTTCTGCCCCTATAAGAGGTATTTTGATCTCAGCTCACCTGTGAAGCTGATGCTGCCACTGCGGCAACTGTGCCCCTGGTTTTCCAGGGTACCCCTCTCCCCACAATTTGGACCCAGCTCCCAGCATATACCACTTTGGTGGTTCAGTTCGCTGATTTGCCCACCAACCTTCCCCCTGAGGTGCTCCACCAGGAGCTGACGGAAAGTTTGGCAGCCTATGGCTCCAACCCCATCTTGCAATTTATGGTCCCAAATGGGGCCACACGCCTTGATGGGCCTTGGGTGTATGCCATGATCAGACCTGAATTAAATATAATTGCCCTGTCAATTCCCCCTTGCACTGTTATCCCATATTCCCCTGACCATCCGTTCTGAGCCCACATCAAGGGTGGACGGAAGATCTGACCATCCTGTTTCATTTTGGACCACTCAAAACGCAAGTGCCCATCCCTAGCTGCTTCTGATGGCGCTGATTTTTAGCCCACTGGCCTCCAATCCAACATCCACCCCGCACCAGCTTCATTATGGGGTAAAATCTTACCTCCCCCTCCCCCAAAGCCTGATGCTTCAGCTGCACCTGCAGCCGCCAATCAGCCTCCTCCTCGCCCCAGTGCCACAAATGCTACATCCAATCAAGCACAGGATTGGACCCCAGTTTGATCCTATGCATCCTCCAATGAACCAACCAAACTCAACCATACGCTAATTCTCCAATTCAATTCAACCAGAACCCATGGGAGTTATTGGCTGAAATTGATGAATCAGGTAATCTCATTGAAGAACTATCTCTGCAAATCGAGCAGTTTTGTAATGCAGATTGGGATGCCAAATACCCCCCTCTTTTATATGCCCCACAGCCAAATTCTAAATCATTTTACAGTGACCACCATCTTGCAGTAGAAGCAGCTGCCACACCAGATTGTCATCCCCTCCGCAAAGCTTTCACCAAATCACTGGCGATGCTCACAGGAGGTATTCCACTTCCTGTTATCCCCATAAATCTCGCCCCAAAGAGTAAAATTACAATGAATCAACTGCACAAAAATTTTCAACAACGCTATCCAGAATGTGGTAACTGTAGCACAGAATCCTAAAGCTAAGATTACCCGAAACAATATTGCCATGTTCATTAAGCTACCAGACGCCTGCATTTAAGCTGAAAAAGATTTAGCTGAATATATCACCACCATTTTCATAGCTGGCAATTTTTTGTAAATACAATTATTAGTGATATAGAACCACATGCTGCCTTTGCCCTGACACCCCTGCTATCCACCTTAACATGTACCCTACTCTGAGATGAGGAAGCTGCTGCCAAAGATGAGTCCCCCAATCCCACTCCCCTCCCGCCATGGAGGGATAAGTGGTCTCCGCTTCCTACCTGGTTGGTTGTTTCATTCATTTAATTTCATTCAGTCCCCTCATTTGGGCGTTTTTTTTTTGAATCAAATAGTTAAACTAGTTTTTGTTTAGTTTTTATTTAGGTAATTCTTATCCCCTGGTCAGCTTACCTTGGTTAAATAAAATAAAATAAAAACAAACTGTTCTCTGTAACCTCCAGCTGCTATATAAGTTCCTACACCTTTTGTTAAACTGGGGAAAGCATGCCACCATCTGCATTATGGCTCTAATGAACTTAGAGTAACACTCCAAGCTATCAATATCGTGGCTTTCTAAACTTTAGCCAAATTTTTGAAGAAATATGCTCCCAAAGTATACTTTTAATCTGTTTCAAATGAAGATCATTCCTGTAGCAGAAGTTCCTTCTTCATCCTAGATGTACAGGTTATAGTTGTACAAACCAACTCTTGTCTTCCAAATCTGTGAAAAAGATAATAAATTTGACAAAAAGTGATCTTCTATCTAGAACTAGCTAATTTTGCCTTTGATCTTGGTTTTTAATATACCAGATTATTCTATTTGAATGATTTAATCTTTAGATTAGTGATGGTAATCAATAAAGTTTAAAGACCATCAAACCTATTACTTTAACTAACCATAACTTGGGCACCCAATTAAAATATTAAAATTAACTAGATCATTAACCATTTAGCCAAAACCAATTGAACTATCAATTAACCAAAAACTATAACAACTCACCAAAACCTATTGAAACTATCAAAATAACAAAACAATCAACCATTTATCTGAGGGGAGGATACCACAGTTGTAGAATATGGGCCCTCTACCACTGCCTCCCTGAGTTTGATCCTGGTAGTTGAACTTTAGTAGGGGCTGATTATGACGGTGTTGGCGTTGAACACCAATGCTCCAAAATATGGTAGCAAATAGCAAGGTGGTCCATGGAGTCTCTGGCCTATCATACACCGTGCATGGAGGTTTTCTGGGTTTTATCCTCCTTTCCCATTATTCAATTTCCCCTTAATTGGTGTGGTATCATCCCCAAGTCAGCCCACCTTGTTTAAAATAAAAAATAAAATCATTTACCTGAATAATGAGCCCTAGAAGCAACTAAAAACCACCAATTACTCAGTAAAAATAACTTGTTGAACTTATAAAGCAACCAAAAGCTACCAACCACTTACAAAACCTATAAACTTATAAGAATTAAACAGATAAACCAAAAAAAACTCTGCTGAAATGTTTATTATTACAGTCAAAAACTATACTTTTTATTTTAGATAATTTTTATTAAATTATAATTATCTTATTAAAATAATATCTTATTATGTACTTCCCAAAATTATTAGAGTGTTTGTGCATGTGTGGTGATCTTTGGTTTATTTCTCATGAAATATTGTGTCTCATCTACGCATACATGCACACAATAATTTTTATAAGATACAAAATCTTTAGCCTTATGTTTCTCAATAGCCCCTTTTACCCAACAATGCTTGTGGTTTTTGAAATTCCAGATAATACTATTCTGTTATATTTTACATTGTATATGGCCATCAATAAGTTTATGAATAAATAACATCTACAAAATTAACTAAAAACTAACAACCACTTGTTCAAACCCAAATCAAACCTATCAAATCATTATAAACCAACCAGACACTCAACAAAACCAATTGAAACTATTGAATTAATTAAATCATTAATCACTTACCAGGGACCACTGAGCCCATTAAATCAACCAAAAACTACCAATAACTCAGCCAAAACCAACTGTCCAACTTGTAAAACAAACAAAATTCTATTAACCGCTTATTCAAACCTATGAACTTTATGTATTTAGATGAATAATACCAAAATTCTCAGCTGAGGTGATATGCATTCTCCATTAAGATATTATACTTTCTTCTAATATTATACATAAAAATAGTAGCATCATTATATCTTTTAAAAAAATCCTATTACTATTCCTAAAATTCATAAAGTATTTGTGCCAAGTTTAATGATTTTTTGGTTTGATTGTTCATAAGATGGTATTCTTCTACATAATAACATACAACATATGACTTTTTTCTTGCACCAACCACTTTTCAATAGGATTTTGAATTAAATTGGTCAAAATAATTGAATCTTTTAATAAATTATAGATTTATTTCAAATGTTAACTTTACATAATTTATCATTTGAGATTCTTGCATCAATGCTGGCCGCTGTTCCCACTTGGGGAAGTGGGCTGGCACCACTAAGTAGCTTTGCTCAGCACCAAAACGATCTTGGGTAGAACCAGACCTCTCAATTCTTTGGGCAATTCATCATGCCAAAGGACCTCACTACCAACCTTGCGCATTCCCAGATAGTGCTGAGAAGCCCTCTGGTGCTCCCTCAGAGCAACATGCAATTTAGCCTTTGGGCCAAATATGGTACCCTCTTCCCATATGCAATTGCTGCTATTATTGAAGAGGTTTTGGAAGTTATGATCCCTCCAGATTTATTAATTTCAACCCTACAAGGGTTATTTCTGATCTTGGCTTCACCAGAGAAGCTGATGCCATGATGGCAGCAACCATCCACCAGTTATTTGAGAGAACACCTCTAACTACCATTATCAAACTGGTTGCCCATGGACACCACTCTTGTGGTTCAGTTTGTGGGGTTATGTCAGAAGAGTATCTATAACTCTCCCATTTCCAGTGAGGATGTACACAGTGCACAGACACACTTCCAGGGAACTAGTTGTCAGCATTAGGGTGAGCAAAGCCCCTCAGAAGGTGCTGGAGCTAAAGTAGCACAGGGCAAGGGTGTACAACGTGGTAAATATTAATAAATAGCAAACACACAACAAGACTTGAGTGGACCCCAAAGGGAAGTCAATCTCTGAATGAAGATCTGGGCTGGAGTGCTGAAGTGCCTTGGTCTGGAGGGGACCAGGGCGGCCCAGCGGTGCACCAGATTTGGTAGTTAGTTTTGTGCAAATAAATTTGCTAACGTTGTTTGAGACCTCCCCAAAGAAGACTGCGCACAGGTTCTCCCAAGTTACCATAAATAAAACATAATTAATGGGATTTTATTAATAAGGAAGATGACCAACGAGGAAAGTTGGTCTCAAGAACCATAATTTAAGTAAGGGGAGGCGAGATATCAATTAGGGAAAATGGTTCCAAGCCTAGAAGAACCAATCTGCACACCCCACCATTGGCTAAGGTACTATAGCTTGAGATCAATCAAACTCAAGTGATTGATTTTAAGCTTAGCCTATCGATTTGGAAATGGTAAAAATTAAACAGGTTTCAAACCCCCATTCTATGAGCAACTGAACTGAACCATTGTTTTTCTAAGAAGGTAACTTGTCCACTTTACCGCCACTGCAAAACACATAGCCGGGCAACATGCACTTGCCTTGAACCAAACTGGGCATATCTGGCTTGCAACCAGCGTTGGTCCAAGGTGTGCCATAAGTCAGGGAGGTCCTATAACTTGACCTTTTTGACTCTTGACTCCCAGTTTTGTCTTGGAAGTTGGTTCCCATAATAAAGTCATGTAAACATGACATTGCCCTCTCCTCTTTTTTGGGCTCCACCCCCCCTCTAGGGGCATTCGCCAAGGAAAGGTTTTTGTGAGCAGGGGCCAACTTCATGGCAGTGACAGCTTGCTTGAACTTGGAACCTGCAGCCTCAGGAAAACGCTTGTGAAATACTTTTAAATTAGATCTTAGGCATGGGCGCAGTCACGCAAAGAGACCAAACTGTTCTCTGCTGCATCAAATCCCTTCCAGTATACAAGATACTCAGGTCTTCTTTTTACTTAATGGGAGGCTACATCTCCTCCACTTACTACTTCAGCGCCCCATTTACAAGGTAAGCCTCAGGATTCTCTGGTGAGGGCCCTCTTAAATCCTAAGATTACTTTCATGGAAGACGAAAAGATTTGGAATGAGGTTAGATCCAATTGGTATGAGACGTAGCCCACCTTTCTGACAACGCGGTAAGGCAACCCCTTTGATTCCAGTTTTTTGCATGGTTGCTTGATTGGGATGTTTATAGCATCCAGCATTACAAGATTTCCTTTCTTGTACGCTGGACAACTCATCTCTTACATTCTTTGTTCTCCTTGTAAGCTTGCATGGCCGCATCCAAACTAGTGTTCACCCTTAGTGTTCTTTATTGATTGTCTTTGCAAAGTCCACCACTGCTTCCACCTTGGATCCACAACTGAGCTCCATGTCGAAGGCAGGATTAGATCCATAGTTTGTGAAAAAGGGGGAACAACTGATACATGCTGGGCGTTGTTATAGCTGAATTGGGCCATGAGGAGATGGGAAATCCAATCTGAATAATCTGTGGTAGCGTAACATCACATGAACTATTTTAGGCACTGGTTCACTCGTTCAGTGTGCCCATCTGATTGGGGGTGATAGGCAGTTGAATGGCAGGGGTGAATCCAAAGAGTCATAAACAACTCTTCCCAAAAGACAAAGATAAACTGGGGCCCCCAATTAATAATTATCTCTTGGGGACACCATGAAGAGCAAAAACGTGTGACACAAAGAGCCTGGCCATCTCTACCACAGTTACTGTGGTTCTTTGAGAAATAAAATGGGCGAACTTCATAAAACGGTTCACCACTACCATGATGGCATCATAGCCTTCAGAATCAGGTAACTCCACAATAAAAGCCCACCATTAAAGAAGTTCAAGGCCCTTTGGCCTTTTAAAATGGCACCAACAACCTTGCGAGGGGCTGGCAATTTGGCTTCATTTGGTTTCAGACCAGGCACTCTTTACAATACCTGGCAACCTTCATGACTAATCCCTTCCAATTATAAGTGTGACAGATAAGTTCAAGCATCTAAGCTTTTTTAAAGTGGCCAATGGTGATTCTATCATGATGATCCTGGATGATTTCCAAATGAAGAGGTCCTGTGGGAACCCAGAGGCATCTCTGAAACCACATCATCTCATCCTTACGTGGCATCCCCTGGTAATTTCTTGATTCAACTTGCTCTTTGCAAGGACCATAGTATTTTCAGTTGACAACGGCTGTGAAAGGACTACCTTTCTGAACATACCATATTCCTCCACATTTTTCAGAGGAGCAAGCGCTGGCACGTGGGCTGAGGGAGAGGAAAGCTGAGACACAATCTTACCCGGTGAAATCAAGTGGTTATTATGCACCTTTACCTCCTTAGAATTAGGAGCTAGTGTGGGGTTGCGGCTTAAAGCATCCACCAAACCATTCTCTTTACCTTAGTAAACTTATAAGAAAACACAAATTGGGCTAAGGTCTCATGCCAGTGGGTTTAACATGGGGTCAAGACATGTGGTGTGCGGTAATACAGCAAGACACGGTGGCCTGTACATATGTGTAATGGTTGGGAGGAGCCATGCAAGTTATGATGCCAATACGTCAGCGCCTCAACCACTGCCAGTAACTCTTTATCATATACGGCATAATTTAATTCTGGCAGAGACATCTTCCTTGAGAGATATCCCACCAGATGCTCTATTCCATCTTCACCTACTTGTAATAGGGCTACCGCTATGGCGAAATTGGAGGCATCAGAAGCAATGTTGAACTCTTTATTGGAGTCAACATGGAAAAGGATGGACGTGTACAACAGGTTACACTTTACCACTTTAAAGGCATTCTATAAAGTTGAGGACCACTGGAGCACTTTTTCCCCAATCACCTTATACAGGGGCGCTGACACTTCAGAAAGATTCAGTGTGGACCTCTTAAAGAACATACACGTCCCCCAAAAAACTCCTCAATTCCTTGACCAAAGTTAGAGTGGGCCACTCACAAATAGCCTTCTCCTTGTCTGGTGTTATCATGTGACCTTAGTCAAACATGAAGTTTCCCAGGAAGGTGAACTGGAACTTGAAGAATTCACATTTTCTAAACTTCAACCTAAGATCAGCTGCCCTCAAACGCTTCGCCACTTGCCAAAGGTGTACTGAATGGGACTCATTATCAGGGATAAAAACCAGAATAATATCCTTGTAAGCTACCTCGCATGCCCCAGTAGATCCCCCAAATCAGCATCAATATGGCGTTCAAAGATAGAAGGGGTATTTTAAGCCCAAAGGGCAGAACCCGAAATTGGAAAATTGGTTTTTCTGGTAAAGAGTGCAGTTAACTACTCCTGGCCCTTCTTGATATAGTTCTGATTGACGCGTCTAAACAATCCATTTTGGAGAAGACCTTCGCCTTCTCCACATAGCGTGAAATCTGTGAGTCCAGTGGAATGGGATGCAAGTCTGGTAAAGAGTTGTTGTTGAGATTCCCATAATCTATGCATGGGCATAAAGTACCATTGGCCTTCTCCACAAAGAGAAGTGGGGAGCATACTGGAGAGTTACGCTGAAAAATTACGCCTTTAGCTAATTGCTCCTTAATCAACACATCTAAAGCCGTTTCCTCCCTTACAGTCAAAAGGTAATTGGGAGAAGATATAAGCACCATATCAACTGTGAGCTTGGACTTGCAATCAAACTCTGAATGAGCTGATAGTACATTGGCTGAAGCCACGTCAAACGAAGATTCCAGCCCCTTCAAGCAGGAAGGTAAGGGCACCTCCAGAGAGGGTTTCAGCAATGGAGAAAGACTGATAGTGTAGATATTGGGCCAGTAAGCAGTTTGCCCTGAGAGTTTGCTTCAGCCAAAGGGACAACCAATTCATGACCATTCTTCAAAGTTAAGGACAAGGTATTGTCCTTCAAGTTGGTTCTGACGTCAAACTTTTGCCTCCACTCTACACCCAAAATAATGGAGTACAAGAGGTTTTTGATAGCTGGAAGCGGTTAGCCAAATGGTATTTGCCAACTTGATAATCCACTTACCCCATAATTTTTAGCGTTGAAATACCTTGTTAAGCCCCTCCCCTAACCATAACACCTGGAAAGTAACTTAGCTCAAGGTTTTCAGCTAAGTCTTGGTCAATAAAGTTCTCAGAGGCTCCTGTATCCACCAAAATATTTGTGCTAATTTTACTTTAAGGAGATGAAAGAGTAGCAGTTAACAAAAAACATCAATATGGTATTTTATTTATAGCAGACAACGCCAACACTTTACCATAAAAATCTTCTTCAGGCATAAGCATACCTCCAAGATATGTTTCCGCGTCATATAATGGAGAGGGATATTTGGCCACTCTTACTACTGAGGTCACATATCCCACCATATCTTCATCAACTGCATAAACATTCTTTTATTACAAAAGTAACTTCTTTTCCACCTTTTGTTCTGCATATCATGGTAGAAGTCAAGTGTGGGTTCTCTGGGACGATTTGATATACTGAAATTGGTTCCATATTAGATCCATAATAGAAGATATTTGGCACATTTTTATATAAGGAAACAGCGTTATAAAACGCGTATTGGGCCACAAATGACCCCATACCCATATTGATGACGGGTTGTGTAACATTATCCAAGAACAGCGCCACCAGGCCCTTTGTCAATGATTCTTCCTGCACTGTCTGAATGTGGTGCCATGAAAAAACCATTCTAAATATCAATTTTGTTAATTTTGGTGGAATGTCAGAGAATCATGACTCCTGGATCATGAAGCATCTGTATCCACCAGGTACGAGAAAGAATGGTGGCAATATCCCAGTTGGGGGTAGTGAGAATAATTCTGAGACTCCACAACCATCAGACAAATGAGAAACTGGTGGTGAGCCCAATCAAGGCTGCGACAAATGGCAGGTGCACCCAAATCACACTCAGTGAAAGACCCACACGGGTAAACATAGTGCATGTAAATTAAAGGTGTTGGTCGTCCAATATCAGAGAGTGTCTATAACTCTCCCATTCCCAGTGAGGTGGTGTGCAGTGCACAGCAACACCACCAAGGAACTAGTCATCAGTATTAGGGTGAGAAAAGCCCTGCAGAAGGTGCTGGAGCTAAAGTAACACCTGGAAAGGGTGTACAATCTGGTAAATATTATAAATAGAAAATACACAACAAGACTTGGGTGGACCCCAAAAAGGGGTCCATCTCCAAGCGAAGATCTGGGCTGGAGTGTCTCGGTCTGGAGGGGACCAGGGCGGCCCAGTGGTAAGCCAGATTTAGTAGTTTATTTTGTTCAAATAAAAAGTTAACATTGTTCATGATCTCCCCAAAGAGGTCCGCGCATATGTTTTCCCAAGTTAACATATATAAATCATAAACTAATGGGACTTTATTGATAAGGGAGATGACCTACAAGGAAAGTTGGTCTCAAGAACCATACTATAAACAAGGGGAGGCGAGTCATTAATTGGGGAAAATGGATCAAGCCTAAAAGAACTAAATGGCACACCCCACCATCAGCCAGGGTACTGTAGCCTGAGATCAACTAGACTTGAGTGATTGATTGTAAACTGAGTCATCCCAATTTAAATGCTAAAAATTGAATGGGTTTAAACCCCTATGGAATTTTTGCCCACGTTTTCAGCTGTCTAGATTACTATGGGTCACTAGGGGATAGTTCCCTATAGCGAGTGAATTGGATATTGGTTGAACCCAATTTTGGGTTAATAATGCTTAAAGGGTTTTAGGTAATTCGCCTAGTTCAGATCCATTGGGGATCGATCTGGGTGAATGCTTAAGAGCTTGTTGGGCAGAGTTGCCAACAACATGGGGGCATCTAGTAGTTGATCAATAATAAACTGTCAGGTGTACTGATTGAGATCAGTCAGGTTTCATCACAGACCAATTGGGAGTTTAAGGAGAAAGTTGCGAGGCAAGTGATGCAACCTGAAACTAGAAATTCGATCAGTTGGTTTGCAACCTTCTCAATGGGTAAAAAATCCTATTACCTAATCAGGTCGCTTGACAAATATGGTTGGTTTGATGGGATTGAGTAGAAAACATTAGAGACACATTTTCTGACTCTTTCCAATTTTAGGTCTTGAGGATGTCTGACAATGAAATATTAACCAGGATGGGGAAGACCATAACTGATGAGATGATGAAGGGTAATTCAGCAGCAACGGCTGCCATTTCATCGCTGAGGCACAACTGTGGGTTGGGTGCCAACTTCCTTCATAAATTACCCCTAACAATTCACTTAGTGAAAAAAGTAATTACCATAATTCAATATTAATAATATTCATCTTCAAGGAAATTATTTCTTGGTGCTTTAATTGGAGACTCTTCACTAGGATAAAAATTAAGGATTGAGGATCCTAAGAAGAGAAGCTGAGCTGATATGGGAATTGCCGTTGACTTTGTGTCATCAGAGGAAAGGCCATAAACTAGGATCTGAGCGTGGATCAAGTTAGGCGGATAAGGGTCATAATCCCTAATGAGGACATCTAGATATTTTGAGGAGGAATACTGGTCAAGAATTGGACCAGAAACTATTGATCTATTCAACTACGCATAGTAGTCTTCATACTATTATCAGTTGTATACCATATATTATCAGACAGCATGAGGATATTATAAACTGAAACTGTGAAGTTATCAGTTTAGGGGTTAATATTTTTGAATGAGAAGTGAAGCCCTAGAATTTTAACATTTGTTGATCACTACAGGGCTTGTAGCTGAGTAGGATACTAGAACAAGATATTATACAAGGATGAGTTAAGAAAACTCTGGATGAGTTGGCAACTGTCAACAAGAACGCTTTGAATTATACGTATCATTGAGAATTTGCTGCCTTGTAGGAGTGAGTTATTAAGATTGAGGAAGGAGTTGAAGATGTCTCTAGTTACAACAATGAGTTACTAGGAAAAGTAACGTCATTAAAGAAAAAGGAAGGGGGTCTAGTTCAAAAACTTTACTCTTCAAAATGGAATGTGAAGCAGATTGCGTTTGATTATAGCATTCAACACAGATATAAAGCAGCTGATTAAGCAAGTCAAAGAGTTGAAGACTTATAAGTTGAATGTGAGCCCTATGTGGCGACCAATGCCAAAGAGAGGACCCCAAGAACTCCAGTGGGTAAGGTGACTATTCCACGAAATATGTTGACCACATTCAAAGCCATTTCAGAGATGACTCCCAAAATTACTCTTCAAGTTAGTGAAGTAGCTGAACCAAGAGTGGTGGATAAAGAAATTTTGGAGAAATTTAAAGCTACACCAAAATTACTACTTTCCATCAGGATAACGCCCCTGCGTTTTTCCAGTTATTTGATATGACAATGTTTGGTTACAATGATTGTCAGAAGGCTTTGACGGTGATGAACTGCTTAGACACTAATTGTCAGAACCTAGTGTTACCCCATCTAGAAGGAGACAGCTGGTCATACTCTGAGGTTAAGGCGTCCACCATGAAAGAATTTGGAAGTCCCACGTGCATGTCAAAATGCAAGCAAGAATTCATGATAATTAGATTCCAGAAGGACAAACTTCTAAGAGAGTTTTGGCAATTGTTTCTACCAAGAATCATAGATTTTGGTTGGAGCAAAAGTGCCAGATGATTTTGACACACGGATCACACTGCAAGCAGCCCTTCAGCCCTATTGCAATTTACATTGAATGGTGTCTTCCATGTTTGGTACTAAGATTATCAACTCGCAGATGGTGGATCATTTGAAAATATTAGGTGCTACCTTCAATGTTCCAAATAGAAGTTTCAAACCAAATCCAGTATGAAATTTGAATCCTACAAAGGGGACTGAGTGCGCTAAGGAGTTCAATAATCAAACTGTGCTGGGAAATAAGCTCAAAAATTTTAAGTGGATTAATAAGAAAGAAAAATGCTGTTACCAGTGTGGAGGAAGAGGACACTTCGCTGTCTATTGCAAAAAGCCTAAGGAACAGATTAATGTGGCTCAAGCAAAAGAGTCTAAAACTGCACAGGAGTCAGAAAAAGGGCCCACAGTCTAGATGGGGACAGTCTAGAGCTGCAGAAAAAGCCGTTCCTTCTGATAAATGTATGAAGAAATTGGCATTAGTGATCTGTTCATTGATGATGATGTGCAGGATCAATTATAACTAGTGTTCAATTTAGATGTAAACGCAGTAACCAGATCTGGCGCAAAGGGGATTGACCCCTAAATAATTAAGAAAGTTGCTTGGCAATATGCGCAACAACTGGTGGACAAGATTTGAGCTGCGGAGAATCCAGAATAATTGACTAAAGTCAAATTAGATGAGGCAACCCTGTCTATCCCCCTTAACATGATCAAGGAATTATTTCCAGATCTATCAGCACAAATAATTCACACCCTCAATTCAGTAAATAATTGCCACTATACACTGAGTAAATACAATTTTACAATTCTCCAAGTGTATGTATATAGATATACTGGTAAATTGCATATGGGTGCAGGCAATAGTTGATAGTGGAGCGCCTATCAATATTTTCTCAACCAAGATGGTGAATAATATGAGGATCTTGCCAAATTTAGAACACAAGAAAGAATATGGGACAGCTGGGCCAAATACTGCCATCTTCTGTGGAGCGTATAGCACTCTACCACTCCAATTTGGATCCTTGGTGGTATCAACCCCATCCATGGTTTCGGCCAACCAAAATTATTATATTCTGATTGGGATGGAGTTTCTACAAAAATTTAGAGTTAAATGTAACTTTGAAGAGTATATGTTGACCATATTGGGTCAGACGTTACCATTGGTTTATCAGAAAGATGGGTAAGCTCCACTGACCAAGGAAATAACTTCATCAATCTGATCTAAAATTATGACATTGTCCTGATTCAATAACAATTAGTCAGCTGAAAGTGATGAATGCCGATGGAAATTTTGGAAGACTTGGGGAATTCCATTGAGGATTAAGAATTTGAGGCCCATACAACTGGGATCACAGATCATAGTCAATATGGGGTTGACATTGGAGATACCTGAGCTGCTGTATGGAGAGGTCAGAAGCCCCTGGAATAAATTCCAGAGTAGAGCCTAGGGTGGCTCCAGGAATAATTATGACAGGCCATGGAGAAATTCGAGTTCTCCTGGCGAATTTAAGTTAAAAACTGATTAAGATTAGAAAAATCGGATCATCATGTTTGTTCATCTAATCCTGATGGCTGAATTGAGGAAATTCTATGATTTTGGAGCCTCAATGAAATGCGATTACTGGCAGGGGTGACCAAAAGTATCAATCTATTGGTTGATCGAGAGCAACTTGCTGATATAATGGACAGACAGCAGGATGCAGTGCTTGAGCTATTTGACAAGTATTAAGAAGTATTCGCCCAGGAGGACCATGATCTGAGATGTACAAGGAATGTGATCCACAAAGTTGACACTTGGGAAAATTGCTGATAAGAATGAGACTGATTCAACAGTAGAAGTCAGCTGAAGTGGTAGTGGAGGATGATATCATTAAACTAGTGAATCATGGTCTTATAGTTCCATTGTTGAGTACATGGGTGAGCCCTTTTCTTTTTGGATGAAGAAGGATGGCTCTATTTGGGTGGTGATCAATTATCAAAAGCTGAATAAGATAATTAAGAAGGTTACATATCCACTACCACAAATTGATGATGCATTATATCGATTGGGAGATGTAAATTATTTCTTTGCAACGGATCTAATATTGGGATATTGGCAAATCAATTGTCAAGGGAAGACCACGAGAAATGTGCAATATCACTGCGCAGGGGCTGTATCAACTGAAGAAGATGCCCCAGGGTCTATGCAATGCGCCTGCGACGTTCTAGAGGGCCATGGACGCCATGTTGAATGACCTGAACTTGTCATGTGTCCTGGTGTACTTGGATGAATTAAATGTGTTCAATAGGACATTTACTGAACATTTACACCAATTGGAGGAAGTTTTAAGCGACTATTCATGGCTAACCTGAAGATCAAGCTGAGGAAGTGACATTTCTTCAAGAAAGAGTTGGAATATCTGGTAATCTTAATCAATTCTAGTGAACTGAAGCTGCAAGCCCATAAAATTGAATCCATAGAGCGAATGGCTGTACCAAAGAGTGTCCAATATATCCAAGTGTTCCTTAGAAAAGTCAGATACTATCAAAGATTTATTTGGAATTTTGCAGGAATCACCAAGCCCCTATTCCATTTACTGAAGGATCTAAAAAAAGGCTTTTGGAGTAAAGAGGGCAGAGTTCTCTTTTTGAAGTATTCTGGTATTTAATAGATTCTCTGATTTTAAAATCCAAATTTTGATTGAAAATTTATGATACAGACCAATGCTTTGTTAACGGTGATTGGTGCCATCCTGGCCAAAGTGGATGAACTCAGGGATGAACATATGATAGCATATGTGAGCTGGACACTCTCAGCAGCTGAGAGGAATCACACCGCGACTGAGTGTGAATGCCTTGCAGTAATTTATGCCTGTAAACAGTTTTGAATGTCTATTCATGAATGCACTTCAAAGTGGTGAAGGACCACTCCTCATTGAGTTGGCTTCACAACGTAAGAGAACCAGAAGGACGACTGGCACAATGGGCATTAAAGCTACAGGCTTATGATTATGAGATAGTCCACTAAGCTGGAGCTTCTCATCATAATGTGGATGGCTTATAAAGGTTACCAATGGTCCAAGTGGTATACCAGCAAGTGGATGAGCTATTAATATAATGGTCAAAGGAGAAATTGGGAATGAGCCCTGAGAAATCTAAGGTGCCCCTGAAAAAGTGAAGAAAAACACTGAAACCATGGATAGACAAGTCTTCAAGATAATTGATGGGAAATGATTACTATTTACAAAGCCATTGGAACGAACATCTATTGTTCAAGATGCTCATAAGGTTGTCAGGTATGGAGGCCTGCAGAAGTCAACTGATCACATTCACCAGTATTACTACTGGGAGTAAATCAACTACAATGTAGTAAATTATCTGGCTTGTTGTGTGGAGTTCCAGTTGCACAAGCCACACAAGAATATGACTGGATACTGACTATTCCACCCTGGATTTTCTTGGCATATGGTGTCCATTGATATGATGTGACCATTAACCATAAGCACCGGAGGAGTCAAATACATCATAGTTGCAATTGAACATCTGAGGAGATGGGTTGAGAAAAAGTGCCCTGGCGAAAACATGTGACAAGCATGGCAAGGTTTATCCTGTATCAAGTAGTATATTGACATGGATGCTCGCAGGTCTTGTTGAGTGATAAGGGAACGAATTTTCACATCTCATATGATACCACAATTGAATGAAATAATGGGGATCTGAGGAGTAAAGTCTGTACCTTACCAGCCAGATATAAACAGACTGGTAGAACGGGTCAATGGAACGCTGGCCATGATGCTGAGGAAGCTGGTCACTGGAAGAATTTCCACATGAGTAATGTACCTTAGTTTGGTGAGGTTTGCATACAACATAAGTTATCATACGGCGATGGGAAAAATGCTGTTTGAGTTGCTATAAAAAAGGAATGCTGCGTTGCTGCCTATTTTATATTTGGTGGTGAAATCAACATTGGGGATGAGTGCCAAACAGTACCTGATCTGATTGTCAAATATCCTGATCAAAATGCAATTGCAAGCATTTGATATGACCTTAAAGAAAAGGATCAGAGAAAAATGATGATTGATAAGAACTGACTGGCCTTATCAGAATACTGAATAGGCGAAAGAGTCGAATATTGCAATATGCATGGTTTTGGGAGAAGAAACAAGCTAGATGTGTTGTGGTTAGTTCCATTCAAGATAATTGCCAAGATAGCGACAGACGCCTATTCCATCAAGAATTTTGGATGAAAGGATCTTAAATTGAGTCCATTCTAAGTATTTAAAGCAGTAAATCAATGAAAAATAATGAAAAGAGTGTTCCTAAAGGACCACTGAACCATTAAGATGCTTATGTTCTGATGATTTGGTTAAGTCTGAAGAAAAGGACCGCTGAACTAAACTAGATGGTTAAGTCTTAAAAATAAGGCCTCTGAACCATAGAAAGCCGGTAGGTTTAAGTATACTTGAGAACCAGTTTGGGGGAAATAATAGAAAAGATGGACCTCTGAACTGAGTGAAGTCAAGTCCCATATAAAAAAAATAAGAAAAAAATAAAAGTTTGATAAGAATACAGTGGAAAAAAATTATTAAAAACGCACAGATTAAAGATATATCTTTATAATTTTTTTATTGGTTACCCTTAACTTGGGGATGATTCTGCCTATGTCACCTCTTAGGGGAGGGAGGATGTATCACAGTAGGAGTAAACAAACCATCAATATCTATGTGAGATCAGATGCTAGTGATGGCTAGACCTACTCAAAACCAAGTTTGATGAGCAGATGCTGATCCCTGCAAGAAAGCGACTAGGGGAAGGGAGATGAAAATGTTTGTACTTGCCAAATGCAATACCCCAGAGTGGGGAGGGAAGCAACAGTACAAGAAGAGGCAGTCAGTGAATAACCCTGAGTAATCTCAATATGGCATTTGAGCTGGAAGATTGGTCTTGAGTGCTTGCTGATGGGCTTTGTCAAGAACATTGAACATATGAGCTGACATTGAGCAAGTGATACTAACCAGGGGTTGCCAAATCATACCCCCAATCAAAGACATTTGGGAAGTTACTGATGGAATGCTCCAGAAATGAGATAGTCGTGCAGGGAGTGAACAGCATCATGCAGACGATGACTATAAGCTGCTTGGAAGCAAAAGTAGAATGAGTGATGGAAGCTGGAAGAGGGAGGAAGCTTTATAGCGCAACTTCAAAGAATTTGGCTGGCAAAGTGATGAGCGTAGGCTGCAGCATCTTGATCTAGAATGTTTTTGAGATTGGGGAATTAGAGCTATAGATAGGGCCTCAATTAATCAGGTCCTCAGTTCTTCATAGGGAGTTCAAAATGTTTAAAGTTTCCAATGACCAGTTCAGTTGAAAGGACAGCTGGTTTGTAATACTGGCTGAGTCAGAAAAGGAGCTCCAGAAGCAAGTTCAATCCAGCGAGGAACAATTGATTGAGAGAATAGGGCATTGCTTCAGGAGGTTTGATGATGATTGTAGGAGTATCAACGGCTGGAGCTGATCCTGGAGAGTTTTAAAGTCTTATTGGGAATTGATGACAAAGGGAGGATTGGTTGCGAGTTGTTTGCGTTGATTGCCACCCTGTTTTCGTCAAGATTGATATTGTTTCTGGTCATTCTATGGAAGGACTGACCATGGGTACCTGACTGGGAGTATGAGTCCTGGGAGGACCATAGAAGAGGTTCCATCGCGCAGTTTGACTTATCAGTTAGAAGAGCCAAATGTCTTTATCAGACATGCCATCAAGCAGTTGTTGGTACCAAGACTCTAGATTTGACAGATGAGATGGATGAGAGGGGGAATGTCAGACTTTAATGACAGTTGACATTATGCACTCTGGAATTAGTTGAGCCCTAAACATAAAGAAAATAATATCAAATTATAGAGATGAGCTCTACTGAGAATAATTAAGAATGATATGAGCCAATAAGCTATTACAAGAAAATAACAAGAGCAAATATAAATGAGCATTCTTACATGGACTATAAAATAACATCGATGGAATGAATCTCCTGTTGAGGATGAGGAGGAAAATCAGAAAATCAATGATGCCAGACCAAGAATCCTAAATATGATAATAGGCTATATACCCTGATGGAGGGAAACTGGATCTTGGAAACAGTATTATCTGAAGTAAATTGATCAGCCCAGCATGACAGAAGGTCATGGGGACTTCACTCTATATAGGCGGTAGCAAGGAGGAAAAGGATGTGAGCCACATTCTGAAGGTCATTTTGAGCAGCATTAAGTACAGATTGACCGTACTTTGCTTGAATCCAAGAAGTATGCGACCTGGTGTCCAAAGAGGTATTCTTCTATCCTAAACCTATCCTTGTTGGAAATCTAGGCAAGAGGGGTGATGTGTTGGGTTTTTTGCCTACATTTTCAGCCATCTAGAATACCATGGGTCACTAGGAGATAATTACCTATAACAGTGAATTGGATATTGGTTGACCCCAATGTTGGGTTAATAATGCTCAGGGGTTTTTAGGTAAACTGCCTGGTTCAGATCCATTGGGGATCGATCTGGGTGAATGCTTAAGAGCTTGTTGGGCAGAGTTGCCAACAACATGGGGGCATCTAGTAGTTGATCAATAATAAACTATCAGGTGTACTGATTGAGATCAGTCAGGTTTAATCACTGACTGATTGGGATTTTAAGGAGCAAGTTGTGAAGCGAGTGATGCCACCTGCAACTAGAATATCAATCAGTTGGTTCACGACCTGAATTAATGGGTAACAAATCCCATCCCCTAAGCAGGTTGCTAGCCAAATATGGTTGGCTTGCTGGGATTGAGTAGAAAACGTTAGAGACACATTTTCTGACTCTTTCCAATTTTAGGTCTTGAGGATGTCTGACAATGGAATCCTAACTGGGATAAGAAAAACCATCACTGATGAGATGATGAAGGGTAATTCAACAGCAACGGCTGCCGTTTCATCGCTGAGGCACAACTGTGGGTTGGGTGCCAACTTCCTTCTACAAATTCCCCTGAGAATTCACTTAATAAAAACAGTAATTACCATAATTCATTATTAATTCTATTCATCTTCAAAGAAATTATTGCTTGGTGCTTTAATTGGTGACTCTTTAATAGGATAAAAAAAGGATTGAGGATCCTAAGAAGAGCATCTTAGCTGAGATGGGAATTTCTGCTTACTTTGTATCATCAGAGGAAAGGCTGTAAACTAGGATCTGAGCGTGGATCAAGTTAAGCGGATAAGGGTCATAATCCCTAATGAGGACATCTAGAATATTTTGAGGAGTTTACTGGTCAAGCGTTAGACCAGAAACTAGTGATATATTCAAATACATATAGTAGTTTTCATAATATTATGAACCATATATCATATATCATCAGACAACATGAGGATTTCATAAACTGAACCTGTGAAGTTATCAGTTTTGTGGTTAATATTTGTGTATGAGCAGCAAAGCCCCTAGAATTTTAACAACCTCCATTCTCGGAGCAACTGAACTGAACCTTCATTGTTGAGAAGGTATCTCATCCGTTTTAGCGCCACTGCCAAAACACATGGTTGTTCATCACGCACTTGCTCTGTCCAACCTGGGCATAGCTGGCTTTCACTCAGTGTTGGTCCAAGGTGTGCCTTAAGTCAGGGAGGTCCTGTAACTTGACCTTTTTTGACTCTTGACGTCCAGCCTTGTCTTGGCAGTTGGTTCCCTCATTAAAGTCGTGTAAATATGAAAGGTTACCAACTTATCTCCCCTCTCTCTGCTTCACCAAGACTTAGTGGATTAATTAGCCATTTAGGGCTTTGACCCTGTCCTCCAGTTTGTGGTCCCTAATAAGGCCAAACACCTGTGGAGCCCTCGTGCATTTGCAACGTTTTGGCCTCTCAATTGCAACTTTACTCAGTTGCCTCTGCCATAAAAATTTCTAAAATATTACCCTGATCATCAATATTAGTCTCACATCAAAGGCAGGTGGGAATTATAACTTCTTGTTTCAGGTGGATCTCATTAAAAAGAAGTGCCCTGCCCTTATGGAGGTCAAGGGATCAGCCCTCACCTCCTTAGCTGCCAATAGTTCCTCAGCCAGTCCTGCTGACATTTTTTCATGGGTCCAATCCTTCCTTTCCCTTCCTCAAAACCTACAAGTGCAGCTGAAAAAACAGCTAATTATAAATTGACAACCTCAAACCAAAAAAGTTGTTGGCTAAGTCAATAACAAAACTAAATTATTCAAAAATTGTAAATCTCACCACTACTCCTACCCATTAAACTGTCAATAATGGGCCATTGTGAACGCAGGTGTGCTTATCAGGTAGATCACCGTCAACAAGTCAGAAAATAGCCAGAAATATTAAGCACACATAGGGTTGGGACCATCTAGTACTAAAAAAAAATATTAAGCACACATATTCAATTGGACAATCTTAGCTGGTTTTATATGAAGTTAATGTTGAAGGACAGAAATCTAAATGGTCAAAGTCAGTCAAATTTTCTGTTTTTACAATTTATATTTAGCTTCAATTCCACATACTTGCAAATACAAGCCTAAACCCAAAGCAGTGAAAGATTATAGTAGTAATAAACTAGCAGAGGCTGCAGCTGAGTTCCAGAATTTCCTAATTAGGGTTGCTGTTTATAAATCAGCATAAAAGTTGAGTGCTGTTTTAAAGCATGTTCAATGTCCTGCTGGTGAAATTGATATTTCACCAATCATTGATTAAACAAATCAGACATAGCAACTAGAAAGTATCAGATTCAGCATTTTTAATGCAGGTAGTAAGTCTCAACATGAAAGCTCTTTAAAAATAACAGAACTTTCAGAGCTCAGTTCTTGTGCTGAGGAACAACTAAGTAATTGTATAGAGGCTTTGGAAAACAAGAGCTTCTAGAATCTAAAAATCTATTTAACATGATTGATTTACATCCTGTATATGTGCCAACCCCACTATCATTGTTTGGAGAGTTTTGCTGGGTTTAAAGATTGAGTAGCATCCACCTCAAGCACCTTGCACCTTATGTACACTAGGGTAGGTGTACCTACTTTATTATCGCTGGAGGTTAAACTGAGGTTTTTTCTTGGTTTTTTCCTGCCTTTTTATTTATAATTATGTCAACAAGAAGGATCTCATGGTCCCCTTATACTATATAAAAAATACATACATACAATATTTGTATTTATATCAAGATAAGCAAAATATTTATCTAGTTGAATCTTTCATTCAAGATGCAGTAGTGCTCACATAATTGTGATGGATTGGGGCCAGCCAGATCCACATATCAACCTCATAAATATCAGTTCAAATTCATGCACAAATTTGGAGGTCAGAGATCAGAAGTCAGACCAATCATGAGAACCACTCATAACAAAATCGTAGGTATATTTTGGGGATTTACAAACGAGGATTGATCTGACATATCAAATGCCTGGTATCTCAAATCCTCTGAGTTTTCATTATGTGGGACTTGAGATTGGCATGTGCAAAAGTGTGGTTATCTCTCAAAAGCTTAATTTAGAGTTTAATATATAAACTCGTGAGAAATGCTTTAAAAAATGAGAAAACTCTAACTGAAAATACAGTTTCATTTTCTCAATTAGAAAAACATAAATAAAGTTTAAGTTTGCTTGCTCTAAAAAGAAGTTTTATTTTTATAAGAAATTTATTCAAGAATAACCCAGACCATGAACTCAGAAAATGAGCTAGGCCAGGCTTTGGCTTTGTTTTTGGCACTATCATGGGGACAGGCCTTACTGCTCACTTGCAGCATTGCTGGGACTCTAGTCTGCGAATGCATTGGAAATTCAGGAAATGGTGCGTGGGTGAGAGGGTGGTTCTCCACAGGACTATCAGTCATGTGGTCAGTGACATGGCTGGTGCTTAACTCATTTGTCATGTATTGGCAAGAACCTGTGCATTACATAAAATGAAACTCAAATACCTTCCTTTCTGTCTTGTGGGGCCCCAGGAAGAAGTGGTGGTTACCAGTGGGGAGGAATGGAACCAACATCTCTTGACTGTGAATATGGTAGGATTTTCATTGGCATTTTTGCTATGCGAAGTAGAACAATTATGGGGGGCAACAACTCAGAAAACCATAGTGGTCCAGACAAAGCCAAAAACACCTACCAGACGCGTGGCATAATCTATGGAGGCATTAGATAAACTTCACCAGGTAATGGCACAGATCTAATCCAGGCATGGTTGGCGCAGGTAACGGGGGAAATCCCCTTTTGCGCTCCAACTAACCCAGGTGGTGGGTGCATTACCTCCAGAATTGGTGGGATGGTTTCAGGATCTCATCAAGGAATAGGACAGTTTGCCCAATTTAATGGAGGAGTGTGTGGAGATGATTGACTGGGAAGCATGTCTGGACAAAGAAAAAGATGAGGCCTGGTCGGTTTTAATATCAGTCAGCCAGGGACATAGCTCTTAGAGGAGTATGCATGGGTCTTCCGTCCATTGGCAAAAGCGGCACAGTTTACAGATTCTCAGTCCTCACAAATGTTCCGCCAGGGGTTGCAGCCAGATTTGCTAGCAGCTTTGGCAGCAGCAAAGGTCCAAGCAACGCTGGGGGAGGAGGTGGCTTTATAAGTTCAAGTTGATAAACAATTAGCATTGGAAGGGACTGGCGGGAGGAATCAATGTCGCCTGGGAAGGGACAATCCCCAGTAAGTGGCCGTTCCAGTCAAGGGTGGTGGCACCTAGCCCCAAGAAACGTGTGAAATGTTCAAGGGGGAAGGCGCCAAGGGAATATGTCGAAGTTTCCACCAGCTAATTTGCAAGTGAAAGAATCATCCAAAAATAAATCGCCTTCTTCACTTTATTCTCGCCTATTTATTCCCATAGAGCTGCATACAGATGGAGGAATGGAAAGGACAATGGCCCTAATAGATACTGGGCGGAAGAGAATTACGTTAAACTGGCATTGGCAGAGCGTTTGAAGATGCAGTGCAGGAAGGACTGGTGGTGGTTATTGTTAATGCCTCATGGAGGGCGCTATTATGGCGCATATGCCCTTCAGTGAGGTACAGCAGGACTCATTTGGGTTTTGGATGCACTTTTATGCAATCAAGAACCTGAACCATCCAGTAGTGTTTGGGATGCTCTGGTGGCATCAGTTCAGACCCAGATCAATGTACCTGCCAGTACCATTACCCTGTACCCCAGGAGTGGCCCACAAATGAAGTGGAGTCTGTTAGTGGGAAACCAGAAGTTAGATGAGCCTCAAACCCTGAGACCATGCAGGAAGAGGTCTTACCTGCAGAATACCAATATTTTATGGGGATCTTTGATCCAAAGAAGGAGTTGCCATTTTCCCCCACTGGGCCATTCACATCCTCTTTCCAGTTTAAGGAAGGGTCTAAACTTCCTCGTGGTTGTCCAGTCTATCCTTTGAATGAACGAGCCAAAGCCGCATTGGAGGACCACTTGAGTTTGATGTTGATCAAAGGTTTGATTGAGCTATCAAAATTGACTGTGGTATCTCCAGTGTTGCTAGTGCCCAAGGCAAGCGGAGAGTTATGGCCATGCATGGATTATCAGAGGTTAAATGAGGTCACAGAACTGGACCCTTACCCAATGCCACTAATGGAGGATATATTGCCGATGGTCACAGGATGCAACATTTTCACCAAGCTTGATTTGGTAGATGCTTTCAACCAGGTACCTGCGAGGCTGAAGCACCAAAGATACATGGCGTTCAAATGCCACCTCGGGATGTTCCAATACTGAGTCATGCCATTTGGGCTGCAAAATGCCCCATCAGTATTTCAACAAATGATTGACTGAGTACTCTATAAGTTGATTGGCCAGTGTTGTATTTCTTATATGGGTGATATCCTGGTGTTCTCACGTTTCAAGGAAGCTCATGTACCGGATGTGTGGGAGGTCCTGAAGGCGTTGGCTGAGGCTGGATTATGGCTGAAGCCTTTGAAATGTGAGTTTAACTGGGAGTTGGTCAGGTTCCTAGGAAATGTGATATTCGAGAAAGGCCTGGGGGTATGCCCTGATAAGATCCAGGTGGTGCGCGCATGGAAGGCTCCAACTGATCAGACAGGGATGATAAGTTTCCTGGGGACAGTAAATTTCCTCAGGCGGTTCATCAAGAATCTATCAGAATTAGTCTTGACATTCACACGACTGATGCAGAAGGTACCTTTTGTATGGGGGAAGAAGAGGAGCGGGCATTCAACCTGCCAAAAGAGAAGCTCTATCAGCTCCAGTCCTTGCCCATCCAGATCTGGGAAAACCTTACTTGTGGAAACAGACACCTCAAATTTCGCATTAGGAGCGGTACTCCTACAGAAGGGGAAGATGAGTTGGAGCACCCAGTGTGTTATTTTAGTCAGAAAATGATCCCTGCGGAAACAAAATTACCTGATATATGACAAGAAGCTACTGGCGGTGGTTGCGGCGCTTCAGGAGTGGCAGCACCACTTGTTGTACGCCTGTCATCCCTTCATAATACGCATGGACCATCAGGCACTGAAATATTACTGTGAGCCCAGGAAAATGAATCAGCGCCAAGCCCGTTGGCACGTGAAGCTGACTCATTATGATTTCTGAGTGGAATACCATCCAGGAGCCATTAACACCATAGCTAATTAGTTGATCTGGGATGCAGGGCTAGCTTATGAGAAGGCTGAGTTGGAGAAGTACAACACAGCAACTATGCTCTGGGAAGACCAATTCTCCATGATAATTAGTGAAGAGGATGAACTGGAAAGGGAGATCCAAAGAAAGCAAAGGAGGTCTTCAATTGGGTGACGGTTATGGGCGGAAACAGAAGAGGGCCAGCAGCACAGCCTGCATCATACATATGGAAAGAAAATGGAATAATATGTCACTACTTGCGGATATGGGTTCCAAACCCATCACTGCAGTGGGAAGTGCTGCAGGCATCGCATGACCACCCACTGGCGGGACATCCAGGGGTCACAAAGATGTTCAACTTGGTGCGCTGGAAGTATTCCTGGGCTGACTTACAAAATGATATAAAAAATATGTGGCAGAGTGCTTGATTTGCATGCGCTCAAAGCCCCTTACAAAAGCAACCTGCGGGCAAATTAGTCCCACTTTAGATTCCAAATTGGCTGTGGGGGTCAGTCAGCATGGATTTCATTACAGGGTTAACTAAGATCTAGGGTAAGGATGCAATAATGGTTGTCATTGATAAGTTAACAGAAAAAAGCCGAATATTCCCATGTACTTCAAAGTTCTCAGCCAAGGACACCGCAAGGGTTTTATTGATGAGATATTCACCTGTCATGGCCTACCAGCAGAGATCATTTCAGATTGTGGTCCCCAATTTGTATTGAGATTCTTATCTAGCCTGCTCAGTAACTTAAAAATTCGCCCATTTAGGGCATCAGCATACCATACCCTGTCTGATGGGCAAACAGAAAGGGTAAACCATATATGGAGCATTACTTCAATGCTATGTCTCTGACCAGCAGGACGATTGAGTTACATGGATTCAACTTGCTCAGTTTGCTTACAATAACCCACCAATTGTCAACTGGAATGTCACCATTCTTTGCTAATCATGGATCCAATCCGGCACTGGATGGGGGATCAAAAGGAGGAGTATGCCAGGGTGTGGATGAATTATCCCAAAGAATGGATAAGATTGGAAGAAAATTGTGAACCAACCTGGAGCATGCCACAGCACGGCAAAAATGATATGCAGATTGACAAAGAGCGCCAGACCTATCATTTGCTCCAGGGGATTGGGTACTGGTGGTGGTGAAGAATTATGCAGTACCAGTGAAGAGCTGGAAACTCAGACCAAAGTTCTTAGGCCCATATAGGTGATCCAGGTTATTAACAAGGTAGCATACAAATTGGACCTCCCAGAAGGGTTGAAAGCCCATCCAGTTATCCATGGGTCTCAGCTTTGATGATTCCGTTGGCAAGTACCAGAGCATCCTAGGCTACTGAACCCACAAAAGGAGAACAACCAGGAATATGAGGTTGAGCAGACCCTGAAGGAGCGTAGGGTCAGGGGTTGCCAGCTATTTCTGGTAAAATGGAAGGGATACCCAGTGGAGGAAGTGACCTGGCAAAAACCCAAGGAGTGTGCCCGCTGCCCCAAAAAGATTTAGGAGTTTTTGAATTCACTGGGGGTGATGTGACGGATTGTGGCCAGCTGGATCCACACATTGACCTCATAAATATCAGTTCAAATTCATGCACAAATTTTGAGGTAAAATTTCAGAAGTCAGACCAATTATGAGAACCACTCATAACAAAAACGTAGGTATATTTTGGGGATTCACAAACGAGGATTGATCTGGCATATCAAATGCCTGGTATCTCAAATCCTCCGAGTTTTCATTATGTGGGACTTGAGATTGGCACGTGCAAAAGTGTGGTTATTGCTTGAAATCTTGATTTAGAGTTTAACATATTAAACTCATTAGGAATGCTTTAAAAATGAGAAAACTGCAACTGAAAATACAGTTTCATTCTCTCAATAGGAAAAACATAAATAAAGTTTAAATTTGCTTGCTCTAAAGAAGTTTTATTTTTATAAGAAATTTATTTAAGAATAACCCGAACCATGAACTCAGAAAATGGGCTAGGCCAGGCTTTGGCTTTGTTTGTGGCACTATCATGGGGACAGGCCTTACTGCTCACTTGCATCATTGCTGGGACTCTAGTCCGCGAATTCTTTGGAAATTCAGGAAATGGTGCATGGGTGAGAGGGTGGTTCTCCGCAGGACTATCAGTCATGTGGTCGGTGACATGGCTGGTGTTGCCCAACTCATTTGTCACGTATTGGGAAGAACCTGTGCTTTACAATGATGAGGATTGTCGACTATAATACAAAGTAATTGTGAAAAGGAGTTGCTTTGTCAGGAAAAGTTTTGAATGGAAAGTCATAGGGTTAACTATAATAAACCCAAACTTTAGGGAAGGTTTTAATAATAAGGTTAAGATCATATTACACATTAATCTGCAAACCAGGAATCAAGTCAATGATTATCCAACACTTTTCCCCTTGACTTGATTTACAAGTCAAACATTGATGGTATAGTCACTTTGTTGTAGTACAATTAAAGAAACTTGACATGGACGCAATTAACTATACTTCCATCAACCAAGCTCTCAATAATGTAGGCTTTGTCTGCGACCTAGGCAAGTAATGCTTAAGGTTCTTTCCATAATGTAACCAATTTATGCATCCTACCAAATCCATAAGTATTACAGTAAGTGACAAAATTATTAACTGAAAAGCTTGCCTTTTTTATTTGGTGCAAGACATATATTGCTTTTTGATCAGTCCTTAGTTAAAGCAGCCCCATAGGCTTTGGTCTGAATCTTGATTAGTGATTTCACCAGTCAAAGTGCTCAGATGGTTGAACCTTGTTCTCATTGGTAATGATGGAATTTAATAAAGGCGATGGTGCAGGTTATCAACAATCAATGAACCAACCTCATCTGCTTAACTTTAGAGGCTGACTCACTGCTCAGGGGATCTATTCCGCACATATTAGGCATTAGACAACTATGCTAGCATCACAATGGATTGCATTAAGAAATCTTCCTCAGATGCTACCCCTTGATGCATCAATCGCTTGGTTAACTTATTTGCTCTCATGACAAACTCCTTAATACTCTTAACTATACTTGACATACTTTGGCCTTTTTGACTCAACTGGGAACCTTTCCAACTCTTCCTTGGCATTATCAGCACCAAGGTATCCTCAACAGAGTGCCTTCTTCAAAACAGGTTAATACCAGGCTGATTAAAGCCTATTACTTCAGATTGGTCAATCCCAGACAGTTACTGGCAATTACTACCTTGATACAACACAAGAAGCGCAAAAAGGATAAACTTAAATTTCTATAGAAAGGGTTTTTTACTATCATAAAAAGTGTCTTATATACTTCAGGGGGTAATTTAATATATATATGAATGGGTTATTATTAAAATTGGGAATTTAGGGTTCATTATTTGGGATTTTTTCAATATACTCTAGTCAGACGACGCCTGACTGCTGCTTTTGTCTCTTCACTCATCTGCGCTAATTCTTATATGTGCAAGCTCCATCTTACGGCAGTCACTCCTGAACCTGGATGCTCAGGGGCCTTTGTGATAGTCCCACTTCTGTTCTGGGCCATTGTTGCTTCTATCTAAAGATTAGTCAATTACAAAATGTGGAATATGAACCTTGACATTAGGTTTAAGTGATGCCGCTCCTGCGATTCAACTCAAATTATGGCTTCAAGTTGCTCTGGAAATTGGACAGCTGCTTGATATGGTAATATACTAATTTGAACTTCTGATGCTTTTGCCAGTGTAACTCAGTTCACTCATCATGGTATCATTGGCAGAATGAAAATTATTTTAGCTCCTAAAAACAATATAAGGGGGTCAATTTTCATTTGAAATTTGGGCAGCATCAAGTCCTCATAAAATAATTCTTCCAAGGTGGCAGGGCAAAAATATTTTGTATGTTGTCATGATTGACTTGTAAATTATTTAGCTCACCCTTGCCTATAAAAGGGCCATAATCGCCCTCATCAAAGATGGCCTGGTTACCATGACCACCACCAGTTTAGGGGGTTGCTTGCACCCATTCCACTGGTTGAGAACTGACAAGTAGCACCACTTGCAGTCTTATCTGCAACACTCCCCCTCTAAGGCAAGACCTGAGGATGCTCAAAGGTGCCAGGTGTGAATTTATTTAAACAATGTAAATGTCATCATCGCAGATAATGTATTCCTCTCCTCTATTGGTTTACACAGTAGCAGCCCTGTCCAAATGGCCTGTAGTTTCCCAAGTTGTGTTCCTCTCAAATGGTAAAGCATAACCTTGTCGCCTATGTTAATTTGGGGAACCTGGTTCTTCTCTGGCTCTCTGTCATGAAAACGGCAGAAGAAGTTTAGAACAGCCTGCCAGTTGGGATGCGTGAGCACCCAAAAAGCAAGCCAGAATGCCAGAGGCATTGCCACACGTATGACGTTGTATGGAGCCACAAATTGGGAAATGATAAATCGTTGGTGTAGGGAATTATGAATAACAACCCAAAAATGAACCAAATGGAGACAAACCCAGACACTGGGGGCCTTGCTGCAGGGGATTGAACCACTGGGATAGTTTAACAAGATTACTGGTGGGTGAGTTCAATACAACTGAGGAGACAAGGGGGCAGATCCTTGCTTGGAAATGGTGGATGTAATGCTACAAGATCCCAGTATATTGTTGGCGCATAGTTGAAATAAAGGGGTTGAATTTCCAGAAGTATCTGGCCCGCTGAATCCAGTTGACAATGGTGGGAGACATAGTAATCATCAATGTTGGTAGAGCCCAATCAGTATAGGGACTGACAGGCCACCAGAGTAATGCCATCAAGAATATGGCCAAAAGGATTTCAATAAAGTAGAAATCAATAGTATTTAGCAGCAAAATTTTATTGAAAGGAAAGTGAAGAAAATTGACCCACAATTTTCTCAGTGCGATGCAACTGATTAAATAGTGGTTAATTGATGCAGGAACAATCTGGGATTGGGTCCCTCAAGTTTTGACCTAACTGGCGAATTTTTAGGGGAAGGAGACGGAAAATCTTTATGGGAACTAACATTGAAGGATTTGGTGGCAGGCCGAGTTGCTGTTGGTTTGACCTCAAATGCCTGAACCAAGGCTCAACTGCATTTTCAGTGGTTGGCACAATGGCATCTAGCCTGACGAGCAACAGGAATTCCCCAGGGCCACCCATGTAGGGGCGGTCCTAATTGATTGAATATGGGTTTGGGATGCCCAACCTGCCCATGCCTGGTTGCTAGGCTGTTTGTTTGGTCAAAAGAGTTGCAGCAGCTGCAACTCCCAATTTGCTAGATGGGAGCTTTGAACTATCATTGATGGTTTCTGATGACACTACCTGCACATTGGGGATGATCCCTAAATGATTTTGAGAGAGGGTTAATTTTGAAAATCGCACTGCTGGACAAATTGAAACTGTCAGTAATTCTGCCTATTACTTCAATCTTGGTCCCTTTTTAATTATGTGGTTTCTGATCGTTGGGCTTGATTTCCATCAGTTTCAGACCAATAAACTTCGATTCAGTGATCTCAGCATAGATTTCCCTGATTTGGTGGACAAGTTTGGCTGAGGTGAGCATGGGCACTGGGGGAGGAATTAGAAGAGGGAGATCTGTTACCCAGCGCTTGTTTACCACATGGGTGAGGTCACCCTGGGTAACGAGGGGTACAGTCACCCTCTTTAGCCCATTTTTTACTCAGAAATGGGAAGATTACCTGATCCACACACAGGGGACGTTCCCTGGGACTTACACTCTCTCTTTTAGTTATAGGGAGGCTTGCTTCAATGTGGCTTAAAGCTTCAACTTTATTCTGGTCAAATCTTCAGCCAACTCCTGTTGGCAACTTCTGGGTGATAACTTTCTTCTATCTGCTGCTTTTATCAGTGCCAGGAGGGTGGGCAACTCGTCCTCTCACCCATATAGAGCCTAGAAGGGGCCATCCAATTCACAGGAGTTGGTTTAACTTGTAAGCAACTAGCGCTGGTGCGAGCAACAGGTCCCACTTTAACTTGTAGTTTAGGGACATCCTCTTTAAAGTGCCTCATAGGGTCCCATTGACGCCTTTGACACTTCTGTTGGAGGAGGGAGTTAGGGGGTAATGAACTGCTTTTCACCCCTACCAAATCCATTAGCTTCTTCACCATGTCCAAGGTAAAGTTTTGCCGTTGTCTAACAAGAGAGTTTGAGGTCATCCATGTCTTGTAATCACCTGGTTGTACAAGAAAGGGCAGTGGAATTAGCAGTGTATGTCTTGACCATGGACTCTTTGACCCACTTAGTGTAGTGTTCAATCGCCATCAAGATGAACTTGGTGCCGCTGGGTGCTTTTGTCATTGTTCCCAACACGTCATGAAGGTATTGCTGAATTGTGAAGTGTGTGAAATGGTCATAAACTCAAAACTCTTTTCCAGTGGGAAAAAACTGGTTCCAGGTACACACAACTCCAATGCTTGGTTTAATTCGTTAAAAATACATTCCCAGTAAGCCCTCTCACTGAGGTAAGCCAATGTCATCTGGAATTGTACATTGTCTACATGCTTGTGAGCCTTCATCACTATCTTCATTCAATCACTGGGTTGGATGTAGGGATACCATTTGTCTTAAACTTTCTTTTGCAGAATTTCATTGAAATGTTGGGTGTCCTTAGAACATCTGCGCTGGACACTCTTGACCTCTTCTGCCTCGTCCTGCTAAGCTTCTTCAGCTATCTCTTTTTTTAGTACTAGATGTTCCTAACCCAAGGGGGGATTCATCGATGTTTATTGAACTACGCCTGGGCTCCTAAGAGCCTGAGGCGAGGGAAGGGGAGGGAGGAGGCATTGAGAAATAGAGGGGGCTTGCGCGCCAGAGCCGTGCTGCAGTGACAACTGAGCGGGGGAGGGTTGGCGACATAGTGCAGACCTTCAGGGCCATCTCAAAGTGTACCTGAAAGTGGGTGATCATGTGTGGAAGGGTCCACACCTGCTGGTCAAAGGCAACACGAAGGAAGGAGTTATGTATGGTCCAGATGGCTGTGGCATAGGCGAGGACATGGAGGGGTGGTGGCAACCAGGCAATGTCTGCTCGAACATGAAGTCTTGCACAGGGTGTCCAGACCAGGGCTGAGCATGGAGGAGCGCGCGGGCCTTTGGCCAAAATGCGGCGACACCTGGACAGGTGAAAAAATGATGGAGGTGGGAGTCAATAGGCTCCGCACAGCGGGGGCAGCTTTGGTGCTAGAAGGTAGGGCCAGTCCGGTCCCCTGTCCTGTATGAACAGTGGAGCACCCTCCATAAGGTGTTGGACACCTTTGCTGACAGGATGGGGTGATAGACGTCCTTCCACAATTCCTTAAGGTCGAATCTCACGGAGGGAGGGAGGAGCTCAAGGAGTCTTGGGCGGATGGGAGGACGATCTTGGGGGTTGAGGCGAGTTGTGACAACTTGTCCATTGTGCACAATTGCATGGCGACGGGGGCTGAGGCCAGGGCCTTCCCTTCTGTATGGGAAGGCATGGTGGATCCGCGCGCCTACTCGTTTCAGGGCAAGGAGAGCCTGGTTCCAGTAGGGGGATGAGGATGGTTTTAGGCGATGGCCTGGGTGGTTTTTGAGCCACTCCCCTAATGAGGTCAGAGATGCTCTAGGAAGATCCAGAGCTGCTGAAACTGACTGTCGGAGGGCGGGCGCCCATTGCAGCATGGGGGTCGCGTCCCAGCAGACAATCGGCCATAGGAACTTCAGGAAGATTGTGGTGGCGTGGGATCGCGTGTCCAGAAGCCCTAGGCCCCCTTCATTGCAGGGTCAGGCAATGGTTGAGAGGGCCATTGGTGGATGGTTTGAGCCCCAGATCCAACAGCGGAGGATTACATTGAGCCGCGTATAAAAGGCATCTGTGAATGGGCAGACGTGCGCTAGGAACCAGACTTTGGAGAGGAGGAACACATTGGCCATCAGAGCTCGACCCTGGGGGGTGATGTGCCACCGGTTCCAGCTGGCAATCCTGGAGTTAACTGCTGCGAGGAGCAAGTCCTCATTGTCTTTTAGAGCAACTCCATGTTGGCTGGTGAGAACGCCCAGGTGACGGAAGGTACCGCGCACAGGTTCAATACCAAATGGTGGGGGGAAGGTGGGGGAGCCGACCTGTACATCTGTTGTCTTGGAGGTGTTGACCATGGCGTTGGACGCCTTGGTGTACCTCTCAATGGTCACAGCAGCGAGGGCAACATCCCCAGGGCAGCCAAATGCAATGGCAGTGTCATCTGCAAATGCCATGGTGCGTGTGGGGGCTTTACCTGGGACCAGAATCCCTGTTAGCTTGTCCCGTAAGGAGGCCAAGAGGGGGTCAAGGGTGATGTTAAAAAGGATAGGGCTCAGGGGGTCCCCTTGCCGGAGACCTTGTCCTACTGGTACTGCCACTGTAAAACCCATTGGCGCCAGGACTCTGGTGTGGAGCTGGTCATAGAGCGCTGATATCCAGCGCCTAGCTGCGGGGGGAGATGGAAGCGGGCCAGGGAAGCATCAATATACTTCCAGGCTACCCGATCATATGCTTTCTCCATATCCAGGAGAGCCACAAAGCCATTCACCTTACGAGAGTTAGCAGTCAAAGTCACGTGAAGGTCATTATAGTTGTCCCATAACGACCTCCCCGGAATAAAACCGTGCTGGGATGGGGAGAGGTGAGGTGACACCCATTTGGTGATGCGGTTGGCCAGAAGCTTCGTGAAGATCTTGTGGTCTGTGTTGATCAACGCTATGGGGCGCCAGTTCGCCAGGTTCTCACGGTCTGACTTCTTGTGAATGAGGTTCGTGATTGAGCCTCTGGAGTCGGGGAGAACCTCGCCATTCACCAAGAATGCAGCGAAGAGGTCGCGGAGGGTTCTGGCTATCACTGCAGGTTCCAGAAGGTACACCTCAAAGGGTATTCTGTTTGGGCCTGGGGCTTTAAGCCGTGGGGATTTCAGAAGGGTTTTCATCACCTCCTGGATGGAAATAGGCGCCAGTAGAGCCTCATCAGCCCGTGGGTCAATGGGCGGCTCTGGAGCCCGCCATAGGAAGTCTTGGATGTCCGATGGGTCCATCTGGGTGGCATGGAAGAGGCTGGAGTAGAAGCGGTGTGGTTCCTGCGTGATTTCCTCCTTATCCGAAGTGGTTGTAGTGCCAATCTTCAGTGCAGTAATATCCTGCGCTGTTGACCGAGCTTTCTGTTTCTGAAAGAAGAAGTGGGTGGGGCGTTCCCATTGAGCATAGTAATGAGATGTTGTAAAGTTTGCTGCCCGTTCTTCCTGCAGTGTGAGCTCCAAGCGGAGTGCTTCCTGCGCCGCTTCCCAGTCTTCCAACCATCTGGGAGAGGGCGAAGGCTGGCAGTTTCGCTCCAAGTGTCTGATTCTGTCTTCCGCCCTTTTGACTCTGGCGCGAGCTGCAGTCATCTGGGCTTTGGCACAGTTGTAAGCAACGCGGGTGATGCCCTCCTTGGTCACCGCCCATCTAGCCTTGTGGTCAAGCAGGTGGGGTGGGGGGAGGTGAGAGTCTCCCGGATGGTCATAGACAGCTTCTCCTTGGTGAAGGGGTTGTTGAGAAGAGCTGGGGCAACCCTAGGCCAGAACCTACGCGACGGTCTAAGTGTGGTGGTGAGGACAACGGTGAGCTACCTGTGATCACTCAGATGGTTGTCACGAGAGATGGGAGAGGAGACGCGGTTAATTAGCAGGGGGCCAATCAGTGCCATATCTATGCGTGACGCTGACTGGAAAGTTCCTCCATCATACTGGATCCTAGTCATGCAACCTAGGCCAGATGCGGAGGGTGGAAGCGCATCTATAAAGCCACTCAGGCGAACGAAATCCTGGAGGCGACTTGATCCAGGGCGTTCCTTTGCTGCAGGGGGGTAAGAGTCACGGACACGACTTATGGTTGTGTTGATATCTCTTAAGAGGACTGTATTCCGTGGGAGATTGAGTTGGACAAGCTCTTACAGGAGCTGATTTTGCTCCTGACCTGCATTAGGCAGGTAGATGCTTGCAGCGAAGAAGGAGAAGTCAGGAGTGGTGAGTTTAGCCAGTTTGAGGCGGCCACCTAGATATTGTGAAAAAAATGGGTTTTAACCCAGGGATTCAAAACAATAAGGGCGGCATGGTTTGTCCAGAAGGAGTTGCCTCCAAACTGTTCATTCCATGCAGATTGTTCGTGGGGGAGGATATGGGGCTCCTGGACAGCAGCGATGTCAATTTGTGCTGACCTGAAGTTTAAGAGGAGGCGGGCTCTCCGCTTAAAGTCCCGCAACCCATTTGCGTTGATGGATTGCAGGGCCAGGGTGCTGCCATGTGGACTCATAGCTGTTCCCCTCCATGTCCTGGGGGGTTGCCAGCGCTTAAGCCTGCTGCTGTGAGGCGGCTAGTTTTTGAGTCCTTTAGCTTGACTATTAGCTGCAATCTGTGAGGAGCGTCAAGGGTTCTGAGGGGAAGGAGAGGGTGGGGGGCGGAGGACCCAGTAAGCCAGCCTAGGATGCTGCCCCCGCTCCATTTCAGGGGAAGGACCTGAGGGTGCTCAATGGTGACCTCCGCGGTGTCCCCATTTGATGAGTCTGAGTCCATATTCACTTCCTCCAACACTGCAAAGGCTCCGCGTGAAATGGACTGTGGGTTGGGGTAGGACTCTTTGAGTTGGCACTTCTACCGCAGGCCTCAGGTTAACAGTCCATGCTGGTTGGCATAGCTCCATTGGGAGCTGAGGTTTGATGCGATAAATCGCTGGTGGAGGTTGGTGGGGGTGCCGCGGAGCCCTGAGTGGGGGTGGCTGACGAGGGCACCCTGTGGGAGATGCCTTGCGCTTGGTGAGAGAGGGAGTTGAATCTGGGAGATTGGAGGGGGTGCCCACTGGAAGGGGGGGCATGAGCGCGAAGGTATCTCATACCAATAGTGGGGTTAGCTGTTTCAACTGCTAGGCGTAAGGCCTCAGGGGACAAGTCTTGAATGGGAACCCATTGTGTGGGTTGTGTAATTGCTGCTGCGGCCACGTGGGATCGTTTTTGGCCTGGTTTAGGCCCCTGGGTGGTGGCTAAGAGGGCTTGCTTTCGAGCTGTGCAGCCACTATACAAGTGTCCAAGGGCGTTACACCATGAACACCGGGGCGCGCCTGATCAGGGTTGACAAAAAAGATCTCAGGGCATTCCCCAACTACCGACACACGAGGAATAACCTCAATGTTGCGGGATACAGTGGGGGAGGGGATGAACGACGCCCTAGAAGTGCGAGCTCTTTGAGTGGGAGCATAGTAAGAGGGGACGCTAAAGTCTACTGAAAGAACAGACCCAAACTCCATTAAACCACGATGGAGCGCCAGTTTAAGAGACTCAGGATCAACAGTCGTTGGTAGGTTGGAAAAAGTAACCCATGAAATTTTCTCCAGGTGAGAGCGTATGCGCTAGATGTGAAGAGATCCACGCGGAATAATGACCTGGAGGGTGGCAGCATGGTCATCAAGGGCAGCTTCAGTGAAGCCCACATCGATGTAGTGGCCCTCCACTGATTCATGAATGGTGGTGTTAATTGGGAATGTCTCCGCAATCGCTGCAAAGTATGAGAAGTAATCCTCCATATAGAATTCAACAGGGTTATGCCCATAATAAAGGCAAATTGCGTGGGAGAGGGTTGAGTGAGGTAGAGCTTTTTGCGCTCTAGTTTCGGCCCATTTCTTCTTAACATCAGCAATAAATGCCACTTCATGGGGATCAGCTTTGGGTAGCGTTGGTGCCGGAGGTTTTTGCCACGCCCCAGTGTCTCCTTTGGTACATTTGTGTTTGCTTTGGGCTGCAATCGCGGGTTGAGTGTGAGCTGGTGGTTTGGACAAGTTTGTGGAGTTCCCTTGTTGCTGGAATGTTACAGCAGTTGCTGGCGTCATATTAAATTGAGGGGCGGATTGTTGGGCCTTTCTAAATTGGGGAGGCCCATCCAGACTGGAATTAACTCCAGCCAATTGGGAGGAGGGCGATGTTTCATCACCATCCCATTCTATTTGGGTAAATTCAGCACGAGTATTTGCTGTGATTTCGTGGGCAAAACTCACTGGCTGATTAGTGAATTGGTCGTTTTCAGCATATGGAGATAAAGTGCTGACTTGAGAAGTGCCGATTATGGGGTTTAAATGGGACGGGTGAGATTGGAACTGGTGTGAAGTTCCAAAATCTGAACCATTTAAATCCCCTTGGGAAGAGTAGATTGTCCCAATTTGGTGCTTAGTGAACCAGAATGTGCGGCTAATCCAACCTTACATCCGAGGGTTTGGGGGCCAGGTGATTGTTGGGCCTCGCTAAATTGGGGAGGCCCATCCAGATTGGAATTAACTCCAGCCAATTGGGAGGAGGGCGATGTTTCATCACCATCCCAATCTATTTGGGTAAATTCAGCCCAAGTATTTGCTGTGATTTCGTGGGCAAAACTCACTGGCTGATTGGTGAATTGGTCGTTTTCAGCATATGGAGATAAAGTGCCGACTTGAGAAGTGCCAATTATGGGGTTTAAATGGGACGGGTGAGATTGGAACTGGTGTGAAGTTCCAAAATCAGAACCATTTGAATCCTCATTGGGAAGAGTAGATTGTCCCAATTTGGTGCTTAGTGAACCAGAATGTGCGGCTAATCCAACCTTACATCTGAGGGTTTGGGGGCCAGGTAGCTGGGTATCGCCCCTCATGGAGGGAGCCAGAAACACGGCGTCAGCAATAATAGATGGGGCTGAATTAGCTGACACAATGGGGGAGGTGAATGCCCGGATGGGCTGAGTTGCATTCAACTGAGCAGATGCCATTAAAACAGCGTGGGTGATGGCCTCCTTGGTTGGAGGGGGCCCAGCGGGTTGGTGGGAGGCAGCGCACACAGAGCTGTTAGGCGTGCAGGTTGCAGAAGTGAGATCAGGTGAACTGGCGCTAGTTGAAGTAGCTCCAGGTTGGGGGGTGGTGCCTGCTTTCATGAATGCTGCTTGAGAGTGGGTGATTCTGGTTGACCCTAAGGTGGGTAACCGAGGGTTGCTTCGTTTGAGGGTGGTTCTGGCTCGTTTGGCAGAGCCTGCGGGTTCTTTTGTGGGGTTTCCCGCCATATTTGCTAATAGTTTTTGTAAATCTCTTTAGTGGAGCTAAATTTCAGGCTGAATTGATTTTCGAAAAGTGATGCTTAGCAGAAAGAGATTCCTTTCTTCAGCTATCTCAATTAGGTCATACTGGCAATTTCTCAGGCGCCTGCAGGTGGTATACTGATATTCTCAACAAACCATCCGCGTTGAGGGTTTTTCTCCTGCTATATCTTAAAATTTCGAATTCATACCCTTGCAGGAGGACAGCCCAATAGGCAAGGCGTCCTTCAAGATTTTTCGTACTTCTTAGCCAGTGGAGTGACCTAAGATTAGTGACTACTTTGAAATGTACTCCATAAAGATAGGGCCTAATATCCTTGACTACTCTGATCACTGCAAGGCATATGTGTTTGATAATTGTTGATTCTCTTCTACCTTGCTGAATACTTTGTAGTAATACTAAATTGGGTGATCTACTCCATCTTCATCTAGTTGTGCTAAAAGTGCACCAAGTCCCACATCACTGGCGTCACTGTACAAGTAGAAGGTCTTATTGAAGTTTGGATAGGCAAGATTGGTGCTTCTATCAATCATGCCTTTAATTTCGCAAAGAACTTCTCCTGGTCCCAGCTACATTTGAATTTCATCTCTTTAGTCATGAGGTAGGTGAGGAGCGCCTCCAAGTCCGCAAAATGGGAATGAACTACCTATAATACACCACCATTTCTAGGAACATTTGAACGGCCCTCATACTCTTGGATGGCTCCATTGCTACAATCGCGTTCACTCTCTTATCCTGAGGCTTAATTATGGCTGGGCTAATCTTGAGCCCCAGGAATTTAAGTTTTCACTTAGGATAGTACATTTGCTTCTCTTCAGCTTCAAGTTGGAAGTGCACATATGCTTGAAGATCTCCCAGAGGTGCTGCAAAGTGTTTCTTAAATGTGCAGCTAAACACTGTGATGTCATTGATGTATATTACCACCCAATAGCTTAATAGCACTGAAGATGCAATATATCGCTCATTGGAAGGTTTCAGGAGCATTGATGAGCCCCTGAGGCATCCTCGTGGATTCAATCAACCCTTTGCTGCTGATTAAGGCACATTTCTCCTGGTCTTTGGGGGGAGCTCCATTTTCCAGTAGCCACTGGCTAGATCCATGGCCAAAAAGTATGATTGAGCTGCCCAGGAGCTTAAAGCATCGTTGATGTGTGGCAGTGGGTACAAGTCCTTCTTGGTAATCTTGCTTAAATGCGGTAATCCATGACAACCATGCGGTCCCATCCTTCTTGTGCACCAGCAACAAAGGAGATGCCCATGGGATCTTTAATGGACGGATAAGCCCAGCTTTGGGTAAATAATTGAGCTCTAGCATGATGACCGCATCCTTTGTCATTAAATGGTGGTAAGATTTGGACTTGAAGGGGATAGATGAACCGGTGTCCATCTTATGGACCTCCCTTTTTCACAGGCCAGAGTCATTGGTGCCAATGTTGAAGATGTTATTAAACTCATCCAAAAGTTCTTCCAGATTTTTCTGTTGCTTATGGGGCACATCCCCAAACCTGAGCTTGTCAAAACCTTCAACTGCATGTCTGGACTCAAAATCTTAGCAACTGGTCAGGCGGGCAAGTGCTACAACTTGTTCCTTTTCAACTCTGATTGATTGTGTAGTAATGTTTCCCAGGGCAGTGTTTAGCTCTCCAGAGTAAGTGGTGTCCTAGAAGCCAGGTAATACTCTGGGCTCTTGCTCTCAGATTCCGTCTCAACTGTTCACTTCTAATATTGTTTCAAGAGGAATCTTAAAGCTGATTTACAAAGTCTTTCTTCTTTAGTCCCCTGGTCAAATTTCTATGATTTCACTTGCACTCAAGAGGAGTCCTTATTCAGCGCTCACAGTAGGCAGTAATTGTTTTACACCCTTCTCCGTTGGGATGTATTGAACTGAATAGATCAATTGGTCTGTTTTGACCAATCAAGTATGCTGTTTTGAGGTTTAACATCCTAGTCCTTGAACACCATGGGGAGTTGGTAGCTCAGAATGCTAACTGTGCTTGTAGTAAAATCAATCTTTGCTCCAAACTCCATAAGAAAATGTGTTTAATCAGGAAATCATAGTGGTTATTGTCTAACATTACTGCGGGTGCCATTAGGACCATGCGCCCAAATTGTGAATGTAAAGCAGAATAAGCTCCTAAGGCGAGGATAATGTCAGGTCCTGCTTTACAGTATTTTACATCTTAGTCAATGTCTGGAATAAACTTGTGCTTCTTCATAAGTTTAGAGGAGATAGTTTTCACTGGAGCCCCAGTGTCTAGTACTGCCTGTACGCGCACCTGCTGGATGATAACTTACACCTTCTTTGCACTCTTGTCAAAGGAGTTTTCAGTGGCCAAGGCGTCAGTGGCAGAGTCCTCAAACTGCTTCAAGGTAACAGCATTTGTATTGGCCTTGGTACTGTCTTCACCATCTGGCACCACACTTTTGAAGGTATATGAGACCAACTGCTCTTCTTATTCCATGGAATTGATCAATTTGGATAGGCTTGTTTGGTTGGGCAAATAAATATCATCCAATACAGATCCATCATCACCATGAACTCTCAATCTAGCCGATACAACCACTATGCTAGGAGCCCCTAATCCATGGTAACCCCCATTAGCCAAGTCTTCATCTTTATGGTCGTCCTCACCTTCAGTGTGGAGTTCCACCCAATCCATGATATTAGGTGTGTACTCTCTATGGGTTGGCTTCTTGGTTTCAGATGTAACTATTGGACAGGATTGAGAAAATTGCCCAGGTTAGTGACATTTATGGCACTTAAATTCATAACGTGGCAAGCGTTCAGATGATTTGTTACTATTCTCCTTAGTCTTTTCAACCTTATAATTGGCGATAAAAACGGCCTTACTGACTCTTTGAGGGGTGATGTAGGTTTCATTGACTTAAGATCAGATCTTTACGTCCCTTATACATCATGTAGCACTTCTTTGAGCACTTTAAGGGACATTGCACTCTTGATCGCCAAAGTTATGTGAATCACATCAGGATGCATCTCCAAGGGAGCTTAATAAAACGGTACTGGTGGTAGGCAGATCCATTGTTCCTGTTTTCCAAAAATGCTGGACCTTAAGATTGGAATGAGAAGCGTAATACAGGAATGACTTGTTTTGCCCATCTTTATCAACAGTAACACTTGCTTTATATTCTGGAAATTCTGTTAAATAATGAACTTGGAGAGTAATAGGCTCTTAACTTCAGTACAAGACATTACAGGTCTCAAGCTCGTGCTGAGGATCTCCTGATCCTTGCAGCTCATGCATCCCTGAACATGGTGAGTCTTCTGGTGATCAATTGTGCCATCCATGATATTTTTTTGTACTTTTGGAGGTAACCAGCACTCGTCCCCTCTCCAGGTGTGTACATGATCTTAATATATGGTTTAAAAATTGGATCATCTTCATAAAATCAGCATGCATCATAAATGGCTGATTACAAGTTCTGACTGGTTGTTGTGAACACATTTTTGTGTCCACACAGGTGCTTCCATTTAAGTGATAGGTCATGTAGACGTATGCTTAGGTTCAGTGTGCATTAGTGCCTTTAAATCTCCAATACTATTGTTCATTGAGAGCAGCATGTTGCTGTGCTGCTCCAAGCGATCTTTATACTCGTTAAGAGCAGTGATGGTTTCTCCATTCTCTTTCTCAAGGAATAAAAGTCTCTTCTTGATGTTCTTTAGAGTAAGTTTCAGTTTAGTATTGTGAAAGCCCTCTCGTTATGGGTAGTGAGGCAATTCTAGCTCTTTTAGCAGTCTCCTTGACACATTCAAGATTGGTACGCAAATTGTGAACTCCAAATTCCAGAATACAGAGTTTAGTATGTATGATATTATTCTCCCTCATCAGGAGTTCAGAGAAATTCTTTCCGTACTCTCTGTGATATACCTCTATAACCACATCATCAGTTTGTTTAGAGGAACTATCATGATCATTTCTAGGTCCTGATGGTGCCATCCCTGTAGTGAGCACCAAAGTCAGTGCACCAACCTCAGCTGCTTAACTTTAGAGGATGACTCACTGCTCAGGGAATCTACTCCACGCAGATTAGGCATTAGACAACCTATGCTAGCATAACAATGGTTTGCACTAAGAAATCCTCCTCATATGCTACCCCTTGATGCATCAATCGCTTGGTTAACTTATTTGCTCTCGTGTCAAACTCCTTAACACACTTAGTTATAGTTGATATACTTTGGCCTTTGTGACTCAACTGGGAACTTTTCCAACCTCTTCCTTGGCATTATCAGCACCAAGGTATCCTCAATAATATGTTTCCTCAAAACAGATTAATCCCAGACTGATTACAACCAATTACTTCATATTGGTCAATCCCAAACAGTTACTCACAATGACTACCTTGATACAACACAAGATAAAATAAATTGGATAGACTTAAGATTCTGTAGAAAGGTTTTTTATAATTAATAAAAATTTAAGTCTCATATACTTCAGGGGGAATTCAAGATATAAATTATTGGGATATCATAAATTATTTGGGAATTTAGGGTTCATTATTTGAGCTTTTTCAATTCTCTCTAGTCATACGGCACCTGACTGCTGTTTCTGTCCCTTCACTCATCTGAGCTAATTCTTGTATGTGCAAGCTCCATTTTGTGGCAGTTATCTAGAGCCTGGATGTTCAGGGTCTTTTGTGCTAGGCCCACTTCTGAATTATGGGTCATTGTTGCTTCAGTTAAAATTAGTCAATCACTAAATCTGGTAATATGCGCCTTGACATTGAGTTTGAGTGATGATGCTCCTGCGATGCACCTCATATTGTGGCTTTAAATTACTATGGAAATTGGGTGACTGCCTGTTTTGATATGCTTATTTAAACTTCTGATGCTTTTTCCAGTGTAATTCAGTTCACTTATTGGGCATCATTGGCGGAATGCAAATTATTTTGGCCTCCTGAAGGTATAAAAGTGGTCAATTTTCATATGAAATTTATGCAACATAATTATCTTCATAAAATGAATCTTCCAAGGCAGCAAGGCAAAAACTATTTTGTATGATGTCACAATTGGATTAAAAATTATTTAGCTTGTCCTCGCCTATAAAAGGGCCTTGATTGCCCACATCTGCGATGGCCTAGTCACCAGTACCGCCACTGGTTTGAGGGTTTCTTACACCCATACCAATGGTTGAGGAATGACCAGTAGCACCACTTGAAGTCTCATCTATGACATCAACCATATAAAAGCTGGAAGGTTGAATATCCATGCCACTGTGGTAATTGATATTATGATTGAAGACAGTTGAGTCCATTATATAGACCACTGAGTTGAAATATTGTTGGCAAACTTATGAAGAGCTAGTACTAAGGTACCATTGGCATATTTCATTATCCCATTGGTTTTGGGATGATAATGACCGTTGAGAACTCTGCAGTTTTTGTTAGCTCATATAGCTTGGGAATATCTTGAGAGGTAAAACTGGTAACATTGTTCATGAGAATAATTTGTGGACAACCATGTTGGTGTAATGCCTGCTTCATTATAAATTTTGCAGTCAATATTGCTCCAAGTCTTTTATAACTCAAGATTTGACCCACTTAGTAAGATGATAAATTGCTATTATATTGTATCTGAAGTTGAGGATGCTAGTAGGGAAAGGTCCTATGATATCTATATACTCTACATACCAGTCCTAATTAGGATTAACCAGTTTGTAAGTAGTTGTAGGATTAAAGGCTGGTAATCTTGAAACTCATAGTATTTTGTCAACATATATCAGATAAAGACTCTTAAGATTTCTAATAATACTCCTGTTTAATTAACTTTAAAGTCTTTATTAAGTCCCTTATGTCTAATGGCACGATGAGCTTGCATGATTATCTCTGGACAAGTGGAATGTGGTGGTATAATCTTTAGTCAATCACCACAATTTTGTAAATTATTTATCCTGGATTTTAGCATCCTTCATGAGCCAATACAAGGTGCAGCAAATAGCAGGTTTTATGTTGGAGTAATTCTTTGCGTTGATCTCTTTGAAAAGTTAACCCACAAAAGGGACAGTTCTGTTACAATTAGCAGCTGCAAAAGTCCATCACAAAATAATGAATCTTTCCCAAGCGATGTATTATTTTGTAATTGTAGGCCTGTAACTTCAGAGCCCAGCATGCTATCTAACCTTTTTGTTCCTTAAAGTTTATATTCGTCGCAAGTAAACATGGCCAGGTACAATTTTGAACACGTCCCATGTATGTAACCTCAAAATTGTTTACAAGATTATATTACAGCTAAGCATTTTTGCTCATTTATAGTGTTATTGCATTATGCTTGTCCAAGACTCAACTGAAGAAGGCTGCCAGATGTTCCTCTCTTTTGAAGCCCTGAGTTCTGCTCGCTTATCTCTAGAGATTTTGAACTTGGGGCGTCAAAAGGGGTAATCAGTTGCACAGATTTGACACTAACCAACTTGGCTTAAACTTCCTATGAGAGCTGTAAACTTGACACTCGCATGCCAACTGTGCGTCTTCTTTATGAATAATCCCATGTATGTTGGAATCTTCCATTAACCCAACGGAGCTTATCTCAACCTTTTTCCCTGCAAGCCTAACCTTACAATGAGTCCTTCTCAAAACGAGTGTTTAACTGTAGTGCACTCAAGCCTGGTTACTTGCAGCCATTACTTTTCACTAAGTTAAAGTGAAAACCAAATTAGAGGAAAACTTAAGATTCTGTTTTTAGGGTGTTTATTTCAGATAAAAACTTTAGTATTTTTATACTAAATACTAAAGAATCAGTATGTAAATAATAATTTGAGGGATAAATTGAATAATGGATTGGAAAGATATTGTATATTCTTAAGGAACCTCAGTGAAGTCTCTTCTTCAATTAATTTCTCTCTTGGGCATTCATTTTTTCCAATTCCCAAATTTGTGCACTGTAGCAGTGTGTGGAGCCTTCAGCATCAGGGTCATTAGCTATGTGGCTCCTGTGCGCTTCAGTGGAGTCCAAATCTTCATTATCAACGGTGTACTTAATTTCTGGTTTGTTTGGTGGCACCATTTTCTTTTCGTTTTGTTTAATTTCCTTTTCAGTGCACCGTTTTGCACCTAAATTGTTCTTTTCCTTTTGTTAGTTACCTGAACAAATATTTCCATTTAAGGAGCGTATCTTATTTGAAGTTTCATCATCGCAGTTTTGCCTTTCTTTGGAGATTGGATTGTTTATCATTTTGGCCATGATATTATTGCCATTTTCATGGACACTTTAATTTAGAATATTACCATTTTTTAGCCAATTTGATCATTTTTGGAGCTAGACTCATTTTGGTTTAATAATACTTGTGCTTTGTTCAGTATTTCCTTGATTCTACCAAAGGTTGAGGATTTACTGATTTCATGTTGTACCAAATCTGTGACACTCTCCATTATACCCTATCTGAAAGAGTATGGTCCATATAGCTATACGAGATGCGTCAGTTTTCACTATAAAATACTGGCCAATGTTGGGATGTCTCATAATGAGGACTTCAGTAAAGGATTAATGGAGTTTAGTTGGAGGCTTATTTGCATTCTTGGGACCAATGAAAATTGATTCCTACTCAAACACATGTAATAAAGGCTCAGAAAGTTGCAAAAATATGGTTTAAATTTTGTAATATCTGAAAATTCAAAGTGAAACTTAGATATCTCACTTACTTTCATCTTCTTGCCTGTAATTAATGGCTTCAAGTTTCTGAAGTTGTAGTAATATTCCTCAAGTTTCACCAATGTTCCCAATTACTCCATCTGTTTTTGAAGAAATGGAACTTACTCAGCTTGATATCTAGCTGAGCTTAAGATAACCTTCAGAAGACCTTGACTAGTTGTACTATATGCTGTTAAACATTTTTAGAGCACATTTGTATTATTAAAGTCTTGAAAATGCAACTCACAATCAAATCTCTCATGAAGTGACCATTGCACATTGGAAAATGGCTGGTATTTTGCACAATCCTTGGGGCATTTGGGTCAGTTGGAACAATCATTGAGATGTAATAATACTCACTTTTCTTGGTCTTCAAGAGGCAGGTCAGGCTGCCAGTATCGCTGATAAGTTATGAGGCAGTAAAGTATTTAAATCATCCTATCTGGTCCATAGTGTCATATATTTGAAGTAAAGCAAAAGAATCCTTTTAGTTAGATTAAACAAATGTCAGTGATTGAAAATGACTTTATTAAAGCCATCTTTTTTCTTAACTATGAGCACTGGACTGTCCCATGGGCTGCTCAAAGGGACAACCATCCCATGACGTATAATCTTCTCCAATTTCTTTTCCACCTCCTTATTGATAGCCTTCTTGTCCATATTGGTTGCAATCAAATAGGTCTTGCATCTGAGTACTAATGTGATTCTGGATCCCCACAGAACATCCAAAGTCATAGTCATTGGTCACAAATACTTAAGTGTATTTTTTATGAGGGCTATTGCTTGATCTTTATGATTCTCAGTTACCCTGTAAAGTTGTAACTGAGAAATGACTGCACAATTTGGTAGAGGCAGTTTGGGTAAAACAAGTACTGTCAGATTTCCAAACTCATGTACTTCCCTGTTTTCTTCAATCTATAAAAGGTAAATAAAAGCGATTTTATGACCTCTCTTGACGAATATTTTGTAAGCAGTTAGGTTGGCAAGTAATACACAGATCTCCTGGTGGCTGTACAAGGTTATTTTGGAGCTGTGAAAGGTTTATCCCTCAATTGTCACCAAGGGGAGTAAATTTCTCTTAACAATATTTTAGATAACTCTAGGTTCATTCTGGTTGACACTATATGCTGATCTCCAGGGTACTTAACTCACTCTCTAGAGGCTTAAGGGGAATGCCTTTGTTCTTAGGGATGGTGGCAGGATGAGGGGAAACATTGTGTCCCATTTTTAGTAATAAAAAGGAACTAATCCTCGCTATTAACCAAATCAACAAAGGTATTCCTGTGAGTTAGGAAAGTTCAATTGATTCTCAAATAGTTAAGGGGGTGATGTTTGACCTAGGATAACAAAAGCGCTCTCCTTATAGTTTAAAAAGGTACAATAAAACTTAATAAAGCTATTGCAAAAAATATATTGGTAATTATCATTTAGGAGCACTATAGTAGTGAAACTAACCTGAAAAGAGCCAACCTCATTGGTAACGCGCTATACACCAACACATTTGTGGTACTCATAGGTCCATATGTTCCATGTTGATGATGATGGGCAACGTTAGGAGATATTCTAAACTTTTTTTTATAAACTGAATGGATTTTACATTCATAGGAGTGCCATTGTCAACTATAGCTTACTCACAATCTTTGTTTATGCAAATATCTATATAAGTACAATTAAAATATTGTTTATCTCCATTTATTACAGGTATAGAAGGAGTATAAACTTGATTAATCATGGTCTTAGTCTCTTCTCATACATCAGGGAAGTGGGTGTCCAAGGTCTCAATTGATAAGGTGACTTTGACTCTCTTTAAAAGAGGTAAGGATTGGGACTTTTCATTATCCCCAAGTTGATTGTGCTTACCAATTTGGGTAGTGCAAGGTTTAGAGACAACTTCTTGTCCCTTTTGTTCTATGGCCTCTTGCTGACTTCTGGTGATGGCTGACATGGTAGAGATGCTCTTATCAGATTATTGACTATGACAATGATTCACATTTTACTCCTGACTCTGAGATAAAACTGGATGACAACCAGTAGCAAAGTGTCACCCTTTTACTGCTGAGGCTCTTTTCTCTGGCTTTCATTCTCTTGAATGGTCACAAGTTTCACCTCAGGTCATCGTTTAGAGAAGGAAGCTGTATAATGTCTCAGTTTCACAGATTTAACAAGTTATCTCATCTAGATTGCAACAATTTCCAAAATTTTCTTGACGTTAAGGGAAGGTCTCTGTGGTTCCTCTGTTGCCTTCATTAACTCACAGAGGATGACTGTTTCATGCTTCCACTTTGGGTGGTCCAAACGTAACGTCACACCTCTTCAATGTACAAATCATGGTGGGTGTATCTAAATCCTTCATGGGCACCAGAAGGAAAAGAGAAGTGCAACTTCAGATAATTTCTTGGTGGCATTTTGAATCTTTATTTTGACATCAAAGTCCACCATGGCTTTAGCACCTAGCAATACCTGGGCCTTGTGGTAATTTTTTCAGTAAACTTGGTAACGGTTCTATTATTCTTAAACTGAACGGTCATATGTCAGTCTTCCAAGTAGCCATGCGTTTGGGACTCCCAAACTCTTGTGAAACTGCATTTTTCAACATTATTAAGGTTTAATGTCCCTTGGGTAAGTATGGCATTAAAAGATCTTACCTCTGGTCATCTAAACAGTTAATAATAGTAGTGGCTTTAAAAAGGTCATCAGTTCCATGCATGATCATATTAAATATTTTAAGAACAATTGAAGCTTTCTGTTTTTCAAATTTAGGAAGGTTATCCAGATTAAATTGCTGGAATCCTAGATAGAAACTTTATGTTCTGGATGCCATTGGTTAAGCAAAAACATAAGGTCCTAAGTTACTAAAATATGGGGCTGACTCTGTTCAGGAGATGGCATCTTTACAGAAGAAGGCAAGAAGAACAATGATGTTAAAATAAAATAAAAATGTTGATGTATTGATTCTTGAGTACCCTCCTCTTTAAAGAGTTTTCTCCAGAAAGCTCTGGCCAGGAAGGAGGAATGGTTTGGTTGGGTCATCGATATCTACCATCCTGTATCTCATCTTCAATTTGACACTCCTAGGTGGTTTGGTTCTCCTTCTTCTGAAGGCATTGCTGCTTAAACTGTCTTAATTCTGTGAGGCTTCTTCACATTTCATGCACACTAGTATGAAAGTCCTATAATTTACTCTTGAGGGCTGTTTCCATGTTGAAAAGTTTGTGGACATGACGATATAGCTCATTGTTTGACTTAAGGGGATCTCCGCCTATTGTTGGAACGTCTGAACCAATACTCTTAATTTTTCAATATCCTGCTGCATGCTTTTTTGTTGTTTTCTAATCTATTGAAACCCAGACAGGAGGTGGTTAGTGGTCTTGATGTTGCTTCCCATAAAGCAGTGTGGACAACCCCATTTTGTGTTGGGTGTATTGGTTGAGTGCTTCAACTGCTTCAACTTGACAAATAATGTCCCCCAGAGTGACATGGCAACATTCAAATTCCTCTCTAAGTTAAGTCATCCCTTAAATTTATTTGTTGGTGACTCTGAAGTTAACCAAGGCTTATTATTCTATGGCCAACATGTTTTTGTTCATTTAATTAATAATTTTGACCTGTAGTTGAAAAATTTGGATACTAAGGTTGTGATTGTCATTAACTGCCTGGAAAACACCTTAGAAACTAGATATAAGTGTTTATTAGGTCAAAAGCGCTTTCCAATTTTTTATGGTTTCTGTTAAACACTTCCATGATTAAAGCATGGTGGCAAGAAATGGATAATTGGAAGTTTTGTATGATGGATTGAGATCTTCAGCAAGATATTGCCCTATATGAGCTAAGATATTAGCTTGTTGTAGTACTTAATAATGGCTCAAAGACTGAAAACTATCATATTGCTGATGAAAAAATAAAGTAGACACTAAATCAGATTGTTAGTAGCCAAAAATCCAGAATCCCACATGTCAGGTTTCTCCCAAATGCGCTCACTGGTGCTAACACTGGGGAACCCAACAAGTAGGCTGACTGCATGGGGCAAGGCTCAGCTGAGAGGACAGGGGCGGCTCCAGACGCGACAATGGATGAGACTCCCATCATTAGAATAAATTGAACTTAATAAAAAATAAGATAAAAAAATCCTATTGATGAAAGTGTTTTATTAGACTAATACTCAGGGATTTTTATAGGGTATTTGGGGACACGTGCCTCAAGGATCATCATGGCCCCATCCAAGTAGGGCTTCTTCTGGCCTTCTGTATTGCCCACTGTTCTGATCCTTACCAGATCTCACTGCCCTCATGACCAGGTCAAGTGATATCCCAGGTCACATGTCTCAAGGAATGGGGATGTAACGTTTCCTCAAATTTAAAGTAATTTATACAAAGCCCCAAATTCAGTATATTTGTTAATACTATAGATTGACTCTTATTTTTGAATCTATCAAGCTGTTTGGGATTTATGCCCCTCAAATGGGGGTATCAATCCTTCCCCTGGACAAGGCTTTCACCTAACCCAGGGAAAAGCCTGACAGAGCCCCCTCCAAGCCTTGGCCTAGGGGAGCAAGTTGTGGCCTGAGGGTCAGAGGACTCAAGTTTGGGGGCGTATGGAGCCTCAGGCAAAATGCAGACCAGGTTGGTGATAGTTTCTGGTGTGGTTAGGGTTTGAAGCTGAACAAATCCATTGGCTAAGGCCTCATAAATTTTTGGAGTTTTCTTGTGTAATTAGGGCTCAAAGCTGGACAAATTCATCAGCTAAGGCCCTCATAGGTAATTCAGATCATTCTTTGGAAAAGGTGGTCATAAGTTTCTCAAGCCACAAGCCGATGTTGGCTGGGCAATCTAATATTTTGGGGTGGCTGGATTTGAGCTGCCGTTTGGTTTCAAGGTAATTCATCTTGAGGTCTGATAACTCCATCCTAAGCTGTGAGTTTTCAATTGTGAATGTTTTGATCCGGTTGGTCTTGTCCCAGATTTCAACTGCAGGCCAACCAGCAGCCTTCATTCCTGCATAATTCCCAACTTGGAAACCATCAAATCCACCTCCATCTGTGCTATCCATTTGCATGTCTCCTGCACCATCTTGGCCATGCGGGTTTCAGCCTCTTTGATCTTTCAGTTCATTTTGGTTGCCATTCAAACCTGGCATCTTGAAATCGCCTTATCTGCCAGCAGATTCAGGTAAGGCTCAGAGAAAAGGTCATCAACAGGGGTAGCATGGGCGAGCGACCCCACAAGCTTGGAAGGTGACCAGGTGATGGTAGGGTGTGGCCCCCTAATGGTTCCAATAGGGAGGCCTCTTCAAGTGATGCTGAGCCACTGTCTCAGGATTGGGGTGAGCAAACCTCACTTACAACTGAAAGTGAGCCATGCGACAGAGTTCAAGAGGGAAATGTGAAGTGGGCTGGAAGGTTGTCATTAGTAGCAGAGGTATTGTCAGCCAGTTTCTCAAGCTTCACTTTTTCTTGACTCTCATTTTTGTTGGGATTAGTGCTATCCCAATCAGAGAGTTGAACCGGGTAATCTAGATTTTTTATTTTAGTAATATTTGGCCTGATCTTGGGAGGGGTGCTGTCAAAATTTGGAAGCAGTAGCGTTGCTGGAAAGGAGTTGTCAAGCTTGTTTAAAATGGTGCAAAGGTAAGTCCCAGGTATTTTGCCTGACATTTGTATTGAATCATGGCACCGATCATTTTTGAGGCTTTCTGAAAATTTCTGCAGCTTGCTGCCTTTGTTGAGATTGGGAATTAGTTCTCAACTCTTCCCAATTTCGTTGGTTTGTGTTGTCAATGCTTGCTGGCCACATTTAATTTGTCGTACTGCACTTTTGGGCTCAAATTGGGTATGTGCTTTGCTTTCACTTTCTGCTTGGAAGCAGCAGAGTGGAAACCAACATTGAATGGAGGATTTTTATTATCTAAATAAATATTAGGGTTAGTATTAAGTTTAGTTATTTTAGTTGAAATTTGAGCACTTGGATTATTTTGATTTTTTAGACTAAAGGATGTGTTGTAGCTTGGCCAATTTCTTTTTGATTTTGCGCAAAGCTGAGAGAAGCTTGAATAATTCTCTTATCACAGTAGACAGGTCCTAGCATCCAATAGTCATCCCGCTGGGTGATATTCTCAAAAGGCTTCTTCTCTCTGAGCATCCCACATCCTCTTGAAACATGATACTTGGTCCCTGTAATAATTATTGCCTTCATTAATCTTTTTCTTTTTATAATGCTGGCATTTTGGCTCAAGTTCATCTTTTTTAATTTCTTCTGGCGTATTTAACAGGTCCAGCAAAGGTTTCAGCTGATTGGGGGCTCAGAAATGTATGAAGTCTTTGGGGGCACACTTGAAGGATTTCCTTGGAAATTTTGGTCCTGACTATCGTTGGGTCTTGGCCATTCCATCAGAGGTAAGTTAGAAGATCAGCATCCGGCATGCTCATGATGGTTTCATTATCATCCAAGGTTGAGGGTAACACCTCAGGATCGCCTTGGAAGCCCCCATGTAGTGAGCACCAGTTGTCAGGTTTCTCCCAGATGCTCTTGCTGGTGTTAATGCTGAGGAACCCAACAAGTAGGCTGACTGCATGGGGCAAGGCTCAGCTGAGAGGACAGGGGCAGCTCTGGATGTGACAATGGATGAGACTCCCATCATTAGAATAAATTGAACTTAATAAAAAATAAGATAAAATAAATCCTATTGATGAAAGTGTTTTATTAGACTAATACTCAGGGATTTTTATAGGGTATTTGAGGACACGTGCCTCAAGGATCATCATGGCCCCATCCAAGTAGGGTTTCTTCTGGCCTTCTGTATTGCCCACTGTTCTGATCCTTACCAGATCTCACTGCCCTCATGACCAGGTCAAGTGATATCCCAGGTCACATGTCTCAAGGAATGGGGATGTAACGTTTCCTCAAATTTAAAGTAATTTATACAAAGCCCCAAATTCAGTATATTTGTTAATACTATAGATTGACTCTTATTTTTGAATCTATCAAGCTGTTTGGGATTTATGACCCTCAAATGGGGGTATCAATCCTTCCCCTGGACAAGGCTTTCACTTAACCCAGAGAAAGTCCTGACACCACAAAATAATACTTGACCAATCTGTCTCAGCTTCTCTGTGGGGAACACATAGCTCTCAAAGCTCTCAAATTGAGAAAAATACCAAAAAAAAACTTTCTTCAGCGTCATTAAATTAGGAGTAGGAGGATTAACATAGAAAATGACAGATTGGTTATCCTTGCCATCTTCACCTTCCTGAGTCAGGTCTATTGTAAGGTTTGATTTTTTTCTTTTTGCTACTACAGACCCCTGTACTGAGCGCCACTTGTATAGCACAAGTTCCTTCTTCATGCTAAATGCACAGGCTATAGTTGGCCAATACAACTCTTAGCTTTCAAATATATAAAACAGGCAAGAAAATTTGACAATAAGAGTGATCTCTTTAATTATAATAAGAGAATAATATTTATAGTTGATTTATTATATTCAAAAGGCAGTAGTGCTCTTTTGATGAGAATCAATGACTATTGTGCAATGCAATTGTGTTAAGGGATTGTTTTTCAGGAAAGGCTCATTTGGGAAGTCACAGGGTTAACTATAATGCAACCTGCTATAAACAGGTTCAAATAATGATATTGGGATCATATTACACTTTTGATTTTCAGACTAGAATCAATTCAATGATTATAAAACTTTCAAACCCAAGCTTTGCCCCACTGATCAAACAATGGCTGAGTGCAATCCAGGAAATTTGGGGCTTTCCATACTCTGACTCTAACATACTGATATTGAGTAATTATACCTGTCAGATCAACCCAAAAGGGGTTCCCAGTCACTAGATCGTCCAAAGCACCCATCTTTGGGGCTATCTACCTCCTATTTATGTCAAAAATATGACCCAAAACCCTGACTCCTTTACTGACTCTATATGGAAGTTTGATTTAACCTATCAACATTTATGTGATTTCATAGCTCACATATCCTATAAATCAAATAGGTCAATTTGATTTGATTTATGGTTTCATTACTCAAACTATAAGTCAGTACTATAAAGTGGGTTTGGTAATTATAAGCGGCCTGGTGGAAATTCAGGTGCCAAAGGACAGTTACCAAAGGCCAGCAACTGCAAACCTAGGAGGAGTTGTCATCCACCATGCCTCCCCACCTTTGCGTGTTGCTCCAGAAAGATCTGCGGTTGCCCCCATTGCATCCATTTTGGGTTGTTATAAGGCCTTTTGTATGTTTTTAATTCCTTATTTCACTCACAGGAACTTATAATGTCACTCCTTCAGGTTGTTAAGACGGTGTGCCACTGGCATTCTGGGCCTTCCACTGGGTTGTGACACACCCAGACTGGAAGCCCAGTTTTCTTTTAAACAGCTGATTCAATGACCTTTGTCACTCGACCAACACTAAATCAATTTTAAAATGATTTAGAACATTATATTTATTTTTCCTTATCACCTCAAACTAAATTGCTCTGTTAAGCTTTTGACACCTTGGTCATTGTCCTATTTAGGATAGACTTTTTGGAAATTTAATATAAAATAGTATCAAACAATTGTCAAAAATGGTAATCTATCAACCTCTATACCTGATGGTAAGATCACATTTTGACCTTTAGGCATAATTCTATTTGGATAAATTAAACTTAATGATTCTATTATAAAGGACTAGTGTTATCTAAAACAGTGATTTCTAAAGTAGTTTGTATGTACCCCCAAGGTCTATGGAACCGCTGAGGGGGCCCATGGCAAATTAACATTTGTTTGGGGGTCCATATGAACCACTTTGGGAACCACTGTTTATATAAATATATTCAAGCCTTATTTTATTATTGCAAAAGATAAATAAATAGCAATAAATAAATTGGTAGTCTTTTTAAATCCTGAGTGAATTGAAGTATAGTATGGTATATAAAATACAAGTAGTATTAAGCATTGAGACTTACAAATGTTACTCACAAATATTTTAAAATTTTTATTTGAGGTGGGCCGACCTGGGGACGATACCGCACCGATTAGGGAAGTGAAGAAAATGAGAAAGGAGGATAAAACCCGGAAAACCTCCATGCGCGGCGTATGATAGGCCAGGAACTCCATGGACCGCCTTTGCTATTTGCTATCTCGGTTCGGGGCATTGGTGCGCAAAACCAACACAGTCAAAAACGTCCCCTACCCAAAGTCCATTACCGGGATCGAACTCGGGAGGCAGTGGTAGAGGGTCCATACTCTACCACTGGGGTTACTCACAAATATTGAATCTAAAATAAATAATCTTATATAGAAAGTTTACCCATCTCATTGAAAAATATATTATATATTATAAATATAAAGTTAAAATTTCAATAAAAATACCAAAAAAATCAAAAATGCTTTATATATATTTTTCTTTAATTTACCACTCACTATTCAAGATTCAGAAGATAAACTTTTATTTATGTTACTATGCTATTGTCTAAAGTTATTTCACTTAGTGATTATGGTCAGGTCTTTGCAATGAGAAGGGGTCTGTTGGCAAAATAAGTTTGTGAACCACTGTTTAAACCATTTAAGTGGAGTATGAATGGCCTGTTCTGCTAATGTTAAGTTAGCTCCATAATTCATTTTCTCAGAAACTAAAGCATGCAACTTAATGAAAATTTTGCAGATCATTTATACATGCTTCATGTACTTTTCTCTAGTTTGATTGAAGTATATAATTTAGGAGTTAGGATAGATTTTTTTCTGTTGGATTTTTTATACTTTTTCCTTATTTTATGCATTTTATGCAAATATACAAAGCTATCTCAACAATTCTAGAGGTATAGTATCAAGAGGATATTATAAATAAACTGTGAAAATCAAGATTCTATCTTTTATAGTTATCAAGAAAATAGATTATATGTCTGAAGAAGATAAGATTTTAAGAAATTGCAACTTATTTAATTTAAATAATTGAATTTAAATAACTTTATCTAAGGGTGGTTAGCATAGCAGGGTAATTCCTGCTTTCACTCTAGTACAGGTTTTGTTTGACACAGGTACAAAACCAGCTTTGGCTAGAAAAGAAATTTTGCTTAGTATATTTGTCCCAAAGTCACCAGCCTCAAATACTTCTATAAAAAGATAATTACAAAAATTAAATTAAATAGTAACTCACTTTTTAATAGAAATACAGCTAAACCCCTCCAGCACTGTAGTCTTCATCTTCTGCATTGTCCAATTGTATCCTCTTCCTCCTCCTTTAAGATCTTGCCTTCTTGGACACTTTTTGGGCTTGTAGCACTGCCTTGTCAACTCACTCCTCGAATTAAATTTACTTCCAGTCAACCAAAACTAATAAATTATACACCAAATTAATCAGCAAATTCCAAATGATGTTTCTGCATAAAAAACAATAAATTAAAACTTTTCAACAAATGGCCATTTATACTCCCCTTAAGAGCTAAAGTTGTCTTAACTAAAAAGGCAACCTTTACCGGATAATTCAATTGGTTGTTTCCTTATTAGGACAATGTCGATATATACGATTGTAAAATGTTAACTAACGAGTTTATAAAACTTAGAATTTCGATTAGGTTTTGTCAACCACGGCTGAATAACTTTACTAATCAAGCTTAGCTAAGGGATGATCGAAGGGGCCCGAGGTAAAGTAACATAAGGCCAAGATAGTCTTATAAAAAATTGACTTAAAAGCGAGCCAAGCTAAGAGGCCCGATAGAGATTTCTTTCGATGCGGGCTTTTGATATATCCCGATAAATAAATTTAGAATAAAAAACTCGTACAAATAATAATTAAAGGCTACCCTTGATGCACTAAACTGTCAAAAAAAACTTGAAGGATCCAAAAGAGCTATTATACTAAGCTAAAAATCCATACAAATTTTTAAGATTAATGTCTTTTAGTTACATATAATCTATAAGGTATAGCCAGTCAAAAAACGCGTTGTTTAAGAACGACGCGAACGTGAAACAGTAATAAACCCATCATCGTTAGTAGTTGGCTTGTTCGCAGCAGCTTTGGCAGCTTCACGCTCGCGCCAGCTACCTTGCTTGACATTAGGACGAGAAGGCTCGGGAGATGTAGTTGCAGCGGGGGTCGCGCGACGCCAAGGATTAGCTTGGGGAGAAGCCGACTTGTCTTCACTGGCTTGGCGACCAGGCTCTTTAGGGACTTCATTCCGACGAGAAGGCTCGGGAGACGTAGTAGAAGCGGGGGTGGCGCGACGCCAAGGATTAGATTGGGGAGAAGCCGACTTGTCTTCACTGGCTTGGCGACCAGGCTCTTTAGGGACTTCATTCCGACGAGAAGGCGGCACATATTTGCCGGGAGTGGGGGGTTTTGTGGCATCGGTCTGGCGAAGAGCGGAAGGGCCAAACTTGCCAGTTGCAGGTGGGCTCTTGAAAGAAGTAGCACCCTGGCGGTTAAGGGCAATCTTTTCCTCGGCCTTACGGTCGGCCTCAGCCTGAATACGAGCAATCTCATTCAACTTGTGTTGACGCTCCTCGTCTGCAGCGCGTTTAGCCTCTTCTTCAGCCTTCTGCCGTTCCTTCCTTTCTCGCTCTTCGCGCTCCCTGGCCTGTAGGAGAGCCGCTTCCTCTTCGGCCTTCTTGCGGGCCTCGGCCTCAGTTTGTCTCTGAACTTCCTTGAGTTTGCGGAACTCGGAACGCCGGGCCTCCTTCTCAATCTCAAGCTGCGCCTGCAGTTCGACAAGCTTGGCCTGATGAACCTTGTTGCGATTGGCAAGTAAATCTTGAGAGTATTTTGTGGCGGCGGGAAGGATATTTGACAAGCGTGACTTCATTGCCAGGTTCTCCTCGTGCTTGGCTTTGGAAGCCTCTAAAAAGGTTCTTTGCGACATTTCGTAGAAGGTTTTATCAGCCTTGAGCTGGCGTTGATAGTCGCGTTCTAGAAGGGGAATTTCCTCCTTGCGGTAAGCACGTTCAAGATGATCGATGTGGCGGGCGATTGATTTGAGCTTGGATTGCATCGCATTCTTTTCCTTCTCAAGATGTTCAACTTGAATTTCCAATAACTTATCGGTGTTGAGATCTTCCAATTCGATTTCAATGTTCATCTTCTCTTTGATGGACTCAGCAAGCTTCTTAGCCTCCTCGAGCTTTATTCTTTCAATTTCGCGCCGCTTGCGCTCCTCTTCGCGTAGCTTTGACTCCTCGGCCAAGCGCTGGCGAACAAGCTCCTGCTCGAGCTGAAGTTTAAGTGCCTTCTCGCGGGCCTCCTCCTTCTCTTTGCGGATCTGCAGAGTTTCGGCGATTTCCTTGCGGCGCTCGATGATGGCGCGACGGCCAATCGCCTTCTTGTGCTCCACCTCGGCCGACGCTAATGCCAAGGCGATGGCCTCCTTCTTGGCTTGTCGCTTAGCCTCTTGGATAGAAGGGTCAATCAAGTTGATGGCAAAGTCGAGCCGTTTGCCGAGGTTCGCTAGCTGGGTGCGCATGAGCTCGGATGGCGTCTTTTGCAGCTGAGTGCCTTCAGCGACCTTGGTGGTGTTATTGGCGTAAATGTCCGTTTCAAACGTGATGGCGCGTGAGTGATGGTCAACCTTGATGGTGAGCTCGCCCCGCTTACAGCCGTTCATGATGATCTTTTCAATGGTAATGGCGTCGTACTCGAACGTAGGCGCAAGTGAAGCCAGCTTGACCACCGAGTCAATCTTGATGGTGGTGTAGACTTGCGATAGCTGTTGGAGGAGGCGAGTGAGAATCACTTCGCGGAGGGGTGCCACGTATTTGGCCTCGTCCGGGCGCGCCTCGAGTTCTAAAAGGATAGGCGCCACCTTCTTGCAGATTGAAAGGGGATGGAATTCGGCCTCAAGGTAATCGTAAAGCCGTCTAACCTCTGGGCGTACTCGTTCAAGAATATTGTCGCCGAGGAGCTCCTTCAAAAGCCCGGCACGGGTTGGAGTAGAACTGAGCCCAAGGAGGTTGGTCAAGCGAGCGCTTCTGGATTTGGTGTCATCTTGGTCAACAAGTCCAGCGCGGATCTTGGGGGTGGTGATGACCGGTACCGAGAGAACTGAAAGAAGCACCTGGGAAGAAATATCTTGGCGCTGCTCTAAAGAAACACGCACACCCGAAGATTTAAGGGTGGTGTAGTAGCGGTTTTGCGCCGCAGCGTGGAACAAATAGTTCTGACTAACGAGTAAAATCTTGGTGAGCTTGGAAAAATAGTTCACCATCATGGAAGCTTTGGGCACTTTCTTGGTGGTAGAAAGGAGATTGTGAATATCCTCTACTGAACGGAATGCCTCGTGCCAGAGCTCAAGCTCGGTTGCAGTATTGAGCTGTCCAAACCGAATCGATAGCTGGCGTTGCAGCGACTCAGCATCGTTGAGGTTAACCGAGTGGGTTTGGTGGGAATACTTGGCGAAGTTTCCTGATGATGGCGGAGAAGCTCGCAAAGGCGACGAAACTCATTTTTGCGCTTATGCTCGAGGCAGAAGCGAAAAGTTTTTGCTGCGACGATCTACGCTGGTTAAGAAAGCCAAAGAGGGATGTACCTGGTAGATGGATTCAATACGGGAGTTGTTCTTCAGGATGTCGAGGATGTTGCGGTAGGCCTCCCAAAGCATTTTAAGATAAGGAGTGACAACTTTGCGATCGGTGCGATCTTTATTCTCCTCTCCGCTAACTGTCCACATCAAGAGAGATTCGGGGGTTTCAAGCTCCTCCAAATCTTCAACCGCTTCCTCGACAAGCTTGTCGGCCTGAGCCTGAGCTTCAGAGAGCTTTTCTTCAACAAGTGCAATGTATTTCTTAACGACCGTCTAATAAAGGTGAATGTTAGCCACTCGAAACCAAAAGTCTACCTCGATGCTCCCTGGTTCGGTGTTTTGAGCAAAATTTTTGTAACTCGATTAAACCATCCTTAGCAAATTTGGATTTCTTTTGGCTGACACAGAGTTCAATAAACTTGAGCATGATTGGCTCCATCGTGGTAACGGATACACTGCGGTTGACTCGAGTAACCATCTCAAGGAGAATTTGGAGCGCGGGGGCTTCCTGACCAACGCCGAGGAGTTCTACAAGACAATTATAATATTTTAAACCACTCCATAAATAATATCACTCCTACAAAAGTTATATCTGCTTACCCTCAGCCCTTTTGAAGGCGGACTCGGGCCTAAAATTATATCGGGACATCTCAATCTACTTTTATATTAGTTGTGAACTGCTTTAGAGGTTAAAAAGGTAAGCGCTCTCAAGGGTTGGAATTAAGCCTAGAATTCGATTAACTCAAATTTTTATTTCGAGTGCACCGACAGAAATTTCATTTTAACTGCCCCTCGGCAATTGAGAGCCAGAATTGAACGTCATAGCAAGGCTCACGTCAAGTATTTCTTTCTCATCAGTTTCACTCAAGTCTTAAAAGCGATGATCTATTGGCCATCCTAAGTAAGCCTTTTGGCTAGCTGCTAATTGAATTAATTTAAAAGTGCAATTTCTATACGCTCGCTAAATTCATATTTTAAGTTTAAATTTCCCATTTAAAAATCTTGTGTCTATTTAAAGAAACGTAATTTTTAATTTATGAATTTAATTGATAACTTAAATTTTAATAAATTTTATTTGAGGTGGGCTGACCTGGGGACGATACCGCACCGATTAGGGAAGTGAAGAAAATGGGAAAGGAGGATAAAACCCGGAAAACCTCCATGCGCGGCGTATGATAGGCCAGGAACTCCATGGACCGCCTTTGCTATTCGCTATCTCGGTTCGGGGCATTGGTGCGCAAAACCAACACAGTCAAAATCGTCCCCTACCCAAAGTCCATTACCGGGATCGAACTCGGGAGGCAGTGGTAGAGGGTCCGTACTCTACCACTGGGGTATCCTCCCTCTTAATTGATAACTTAAGGTACTAAATATTTCAGCTAAAAATTAAGTCGAAAAGCTCCTTTTAAGTAGCCTAAAATCTTAGCCTTAGCAAGTATGTTGGTTAAATAAGGCACCGTTAATGTGAACATACATCATGCTTCTAAAAGCTATTTTTGTGCAATATTTAAAATAATTAATTAAATAAATGAATAAGAGCCAACCTAAGACAACAAATGCAATTAATATTGGTTATTGATTAAGTAGTTGTCTTACAGATGAGTCCAAAGCCATATACTTGTCTCAAGGTGCTAAAATTCAGAAGCTAATATAAGGTTAGCTTATGACCTAGTAGAGAAAATTATGTATAATCATACTTTGTATAGATCACCAGATTTTTAGATTTCATCTATTAAGAAAACTAGAATGCAGAAGATCTTGACAATCAGGTTTAAAAGGTCAGTATCTAATATAATGCATATATAAAAAGATGCAATGCACTATATGTTTTTAACAATATTTTCTGTCGATATTATAATAAAATTGTTTATAGGGAGGATACCCCAGTGGTAGAGTATGGACCCTCTACCACTGCCTCCCGAGTTCGATCCCGGTAATGGACTTTGGGTAGGGGACGATCTTGACTGTGTTGGTTTTGCGCGCCAATGCCCCGAACCGAGATAGCGAATAGCAAAGGCGGTCCATGGAGTTCCTGGCCTATCATACGCCGCGCATGGAGGTTTTCCGGGTTTTATCCTCCTTTCCCATTTTCTTCACTTCCCTAATCGGTGCGGTACCGTCCCCAGGTCGGCCCACCTCGAATAAAATTTAAAATTTAAAATTTAAAATTTAAAATAATAAAATTGTTTATAGTTTCATATTATGTAATTCCCTAAGAAAAGACCCACTCAGGGTAATCTACCAAAAAGCTTTTGTAAGCCCAAAGAAAGTTCTGTAGAAAAAAAAAAGCAAACATCACTTTTCTTGTTTGCCTAAGCTATACTGGTACTACATGCTATGTTTGTAAGTTTACCAGAAATGGCTAAAATTGATGGTTTAGTGTAAACTTTCTGAGCTGTGTTGCTCCTTTTAGCTCTCAAGTCTACTGCACTGGTTCTAATGTGCATTATAATAGATTGTTGATAGTAACTGAATATGTTAGAAATAGTATGAAGACTATTACCCTAGTTGTACTTTTAAAAGCCAAGTTGAGTATTGTCTCCAAGCTAGACTGGCACTAACACTCTTCTTTCTAATCCTTGTAAGTAATTCTAAAAAGCAAGGGTACTTCTCCCCCTGACTCTTCCTTCTGGTGGGATTTTAATCTACTATTAAGTTTTAAGGTTCTCTCTTCATCTCTTGATGCAGGAGCCTGTAGAGATATTGATACCAATAAGTATACAAGGGATACCTTATCCTTCAACTTTAATTCCATGAGTAAAATACACTAGATAATGACAGTCTAAGTTATTATAAATCTTTAAGTTTTTAAGTCTTATTTGATCTGCTTTATTTAATAAAACAAGAAATTTATATGGAAACCTAGTGCCCAACTCTTCTGTTGATGCCATGTTTGGAAATGGCAGCTGTTGATGATGGGTTAACCCTCTGAAATTGCATTCAATAATGATCTTCCTAACCCATCTAATAAGATTCTTCCACCAACTATAAATATGACTGTCATGATTGGAAAATGATATCATAATTGGGACCAATGTCAAAGGCAAAGCAGCATATCAGGAGGCCAAGAAGGTGAAGCTAGCAGGGCTTCTTGACCTCAAGCATACCATGGATAAATGCTGGGTTAAGGTGAAGTATGCCCAGGTTGGTCTTATGGATGCAAGAGAAGTTCAGCCCTGTATAAGAGCAGGTGCATTAAAATGAACTAGCTTTGTTACAAATAAAAATGGTTGGCTTTGGTTTTTAGGTGAACAGAGTCTCAAAAACCGTTTAGTTTTTGCATTTAACAGCTCAGGTCAGCCACTTTTACAATCAATCACCTAAGTTCAGTTGATTACCAAATATAGCATCTTGCCTGATGGAAGCGTGCACCTATTGGTGCACTTCAGCTTAGCCCCACTTCCCTCAATTGATAGTTTGCCCAAATTCCCTTAAATTTCTCATGTCAAGACCAATCCCCCTGTTGGTCAACTTCTCTCTTACAATAAAACCCCCATTTAGTACATCATTTTTTATATTTATGTTATCTTGGACGTTCCTGTGCACAGACCTCTTTAAGGAGGTCTCACACAATATTAACCATTTAATTTTAACAACACTAAATCTATCCGCCCATGCACCATTGGGCTGCCCAGGTCCCCTCCAACCTAGGACACCTATACCTTACCACTCCATGCACCACGTTGCTCCCTTTTGGTTCCTACTTCTAATGATACCCTTATTATATCTGAGCTACTTTAGCTCATGCACTATCTGCTGGGCTCTAGTAACTTTTGTACTAGTGACTAGTTCCCTGGCGTTGTCCCTTTGCACCGTGCACCTCCTTACTGGAAATGGGAGAGTTATAGACACTCTCCTTACATTAGTCAACCAACCACTTTCTTTTATGTACACAAACTTTTCATGTTGAGACTTTCACAAAGTGTAAACAGTGTGCGCCAGCTGTGGGCATTGGCCGCATTCAGTTGCACCTCTGTTTCCTCTTTTTCCCAAAGTTGGAGCATCTTGACGTTACTTTGGCTGCCTCCAACTGAGAAGCGCCCACCCTTCTTGCTCATACCTGGGGGATACAGATGCTTTGTGGTCTGGAAATCATAATTCACTGACTTTCCACCAAAATTAACAAAATTGATTTAAATAAATGGGGTTTATTTAGGCAGCACATTCAGATGATGTAGGCAGAATCTTTGAAGATGGGCCTGGGGTGATGGCCTTGGATAACGTCGGGCAATCCATTGCTGTAATGGGAATAGGGTCATTCACATCTAAAAATGCGTTTTATACAAAAAAATCATATATACCTCCAAACTATATTTACTCTATTATGACTCATATATGGAACCTACTTTTGTGTACCAAATTACCCCTGAGGACCCCGCTTGACCTTTTCCATGATCTGCAGCACTCAGGAGTTTTGAAAAGGAACTGCATGTACAATAAGAAAATGTTTATGCCACTGCTGAAGATATGGTGGGATATGTGGCCTCAGTAGTAAGAGTGGCCAAATATCTCTCTCCATTTTATGATTTAAAAACATACCAGGGAGACATGTTGTAAAAATTTATTTAAGTAGTTGTTTATTGGCAAACAACCCTAGTAATCTTTTTAATGCACAGGTTCTGTTTTCTTGTGCACTTCATCATGTTGTATAGTATAATAGATTATTATTCAATAATTGTAATGGATGAGTTTGTCTTATTCGTTACATTCTGACTCAGATTCAGATTTTCTGAATCTGAGCTGGACCATTTTAAAAACATTTTTTTGTTTGGTCGCTTTAAACATTGGGTTGTGCCTCGCCTGAGCTGTTAATTAGGCTTGTGTGAGCCTAATTGATAGCTCAGGTGAGGGTCCCAAAGAGCTGCCTTTATAAAGCGTGACTGCCCATTCCAAAACTCATTTTGGAATTCTTACCCTAGCATGTCCCTTCCTGAAAGGCATTGTCAGTTGCTCCCCAGACGAGCTCTGGTTGGCGGACACCTTTGTTTTTATGTTCCTGAATAAAAATAAAGGATGTTTCAGGGTTTGCATACCTCGCATACCTGTGGTCTTTTTAAGGTGATTTCATTTTGAGGAAGCTTTTTGTGTGGTTGGGTCAAACCAACTACACGGAGGAATTTACATAGCCAACCAATGAGAGGTGAATGTTTGGATGCTTGTTGGTGCCCCAAACCTCCTCCTACTCAGTTAGGATGCTTTGGTTGCTTGTCAGTGCACCAAACAAATATGTAAAATTATATGGTGGTCAGAACTGGGGTTTTTCCAATCTGCTACATAATTCCAAACTCAAATGCTTTGTGCACTGCCAGTCCCCAGTTTAGCCAACCTCAGTGGTCACTTGTCCCAGTTTTCAAGTAACCAGCACCGGTGGGAGCCAGTGACTGATGGCCAACCCTGGATTTGAAGTGACCTCCAGTTAATTTTCCCAGTGGGTCCTCCCACCCACCAGAGATTTGGTGGCATTGAGGGGACTCGTCCCAGAAGGGCTCCCTCACCCCTCAGATGGTCCACCTGGAAAGGGGTCAGATGTCCAGCTGTGCTGGACCATGTGCCCCTCTCATGTTTTCCTTGGTGAAAGTGCCTTCCTGGTTGGGATGGGAAGACCATCACCAACAGGGGCCTGGGAGGGGGGCACAACACAGCCACATTCTGGGCATGCCTCCTCATGCTGGGTGGGCTGATTTTGGCAACCCAGTGGCGATTTTATCCCACCATCTATGTTTCTTTGAGGGGCTCAGAGTTTATCTAAGTTAATTTTCCCAGGGCTCGAGGTAACTCGCCCCAGGAAGCCCTCATCATGGCAGCCTTCTGCCAAGGGGCCCCTCTTTGGGGAGGGGCTTTCCTCTAAGTGGGGGGTGATGTAACAGATGAGTTTGTCTCATTTGTTACATTCCAACTCATATTCAGAAAATATGAATCTGAGTCAGACCATTTTAAAAACATTTTTGTGTTTGGTCACTTCAGACATTGGGTTGTGCCTCACCTGAGCTGTTAATCAGGCTTGTGCGAGCCTAATTGATAGCTCAGGTGAGGGCCCCAAAGAGCTGCATTTATAAAGCGTGACTGCCCATTCCAAAACTCATTTTGGAATTCTTACCCTAGCATGTTCCTTCCTGAAAAGCATTGTCAGTTGCTCCCCAGATGAGCTCTGGTTGGCGGACACCCTTGTTTTTATGTTCCTGAAATAAAAATAAAGGATGTTTCAGGGTTTGCATACCTCGCATACCTGTGGTCTTTATTGGGTGTTTTCATTTTGAGGAAGCTTTTGCATGGTTGGGTCAGACCAACCACACAGAGGAATTTACATAGCCAACCAATGAGAGGTGAATGTTTGGCTGCTTGTCAGTGCCCCAAACCTCTCCCTACTTGGTTAGGCTGCTTTGGTTGCTTGTCAGTGCAACAAATGAATATGTAAAATTATATGGCAGTTGGAACTGGGGTTTTTACAATCCATTACAATAGTAGTATGACGACTATTATCCATACTTGAGTATGAATTCTTATATCTTGGCCTAATGCTTGGCCAGTATTCCCCAATTAAATACTTAAGATGTCATGATCTAGGGATTTGTTACCTCGTTCTGTCCAACCCAATCTTTGCTGAGATACCCTGGTGACAGTCTCTTCAGTCCAACACACAATTGGAAGCAATCTCCATTTGTGTCTACTTCTTCTCTAGATCCCCACTCAGATCTTTATTCTTTTTTCCAAGAGTCTTCCAATTATTTCACACAGCAATAATATACTTGAGAAAAATAGCACAATGGAAAGCTGATTATAGTTTACTTCTTAAACTACATACCAGATGATATAACTTAGAACTAAATATCTGTAATATGATATAATTATCTGTTTTTATTATAGTGAATCCTAGGGAATTAATAGTGTGGATTTGGTCATCTAACTCTCAGTTGACACCTCTTCAATGAAATGACAGCCGTTGCCATTGAATCACCCATCCTCGTCTTGGCAGCAATGGTCTTCCCCATCCTGGATAGGATTCCATCATTGGACATCCTCAAGAACAAAATGGAAAGATTCATAAAACGTGTCCCTAACGTTTTCCTCTCAATCCAAGCAAACCAACCATATTTGGCTAGCAACCTGCTTAGGTAATGGGACTTATTACATATTAAGGCAGGTCATGCATCAACCAATTAATTCACTAGTTGCAGGCGGCATCACTCGCCTCAAAACTAGCTATTAATTCCCAATCAGTCAGTGATAAAACCTGACTGATCCCAATTGGTACACCTGATAGTTAATCACTAGCAGATGCCCATATTTCGTCGGCAATTCTTCCCAATGAGATCTTAAGTATTTGTCTGGATCAATCATTGAAGGATATGACTAGGCAAATATCCTAAAATCCCCCAAACCTAGTTACTATAAAACATGGGCCAACCAATTTCTAATTCACTTCACCTTAGGGTTTTTCCCCATCGATTCCTGTTAATCTAGCAGGTTGGGAGTATGGGCAAAAATCCCAACACATCCCCCTTCTTGCCTAGATTTCCAGCGAGAAAAGGACTGGGGCATGAGAATGCCGCTTAGGACACTTGGTCAAATACTTCATTGGCTCAAGCGGAGTATGATTGTCAGTACTCACCGCTGCTTGGGATGACCTTCTGCATGTGACGCTCTTCCGCTTCCTCCTCACTACAGCCTACTCAGAGTGCAGTCACCACAATATACTGTCATTCCAGGCTGATCAATTTACTTGTGATAATATTAGTCCCAGGATCCAGTTTTCCCCCCATCAGGGCATATGTCCTGCTGTCATATTCAGGATTCTTGGTCCGGCGTCCTTGATTTCCTTATTTTTCTCCTCATCTTAGACAGGAGACTCTTGCCATTAATGTTCATTTTGCAGCCCAATTAAGAATACTTATATTTATTCACCCTTGTTAATTCTCTCATAACCTCTTGGCCCAAGTCATTCTTATTTTTCTCTTGGAGAGCTTATCCCATTAAGTTTGTGATTAATTTTCCAAAATTGGAGCTTAATGGATTGTAAGGTGCATAATGTCAACCTCCATATAAGTCTGACATCCCCCTCTCACCAGCTCATATGTTGAATTCCAAGTCATTATACCAGCAGCTTCCAAATAGTTTGTCTGATCAAGACTTCCAGCTCATCCAGCAGATGAGTTGGGATGCTTGGCGGAATCTCTTCTATGATCCTTCCAGGACTCATACGCCTAGTCTTTCACTGTCATGGTCCCATGACATCATAGTAGGGAATGACCACAAGGATAAGGCTGGGCGCCAGGAGGCCCAGAAGGTGAAATTACATACCATAGACCAACGCTGGGTATGGGCAAAATATGCCCAGGTTGGTACTAGTGGGGTGCCAAGTGCCCAGCCCCTTACATCAGTCCAGGCATTAAAACGGATGGTCTAGTGAATTAATGCAGATGGTTCTATTTAATTTGTTGAGAATTGGGGTTTTGATACTCATTCCTTTTTTTAAACAATGCGTTCAGGTCAAATCCAACTTCAATTAATCACTCAAGTGAGGTCAGTTTTGGTCTATTCTACTAATTTGGATGGCAGCGTTGCCCTATTGGTGGGTCAGTGCTTGGGCCCACTGCGGCATAACCCTAATTTCCCCGTTCAAGTTTAAATATGTTTTCCCCTGACCAACATCATTATTGGTTGACTTCCCAAATAAAAATTACCTGTAAGGAGAGTGTCTATAACTCTCCTGTTCCCAGTGTGGCAGTGCACGGTGCACAAGGCCAACGCCAGGGAACTAGCATTAATGTTAAAGTAATTAGAGCCCAGCAGAGGGTGCTGGAGCAATAATTACCTAGGCATAGAAGTGCGAGTTTTACAATAAAAAACCCACCAAAAGTGATGCGGTGCACATAGAGAAAGGGGTTAAGCGGCCCAGGTTGGAGGGAATATGGGCAAACAGATGGTGTACGAAGGGATAGCTGCAAAGTATTTGCTATGGCAAGGTTAACAGAGCATGAGACCTGCTCAAAGAGGTTTGCGCACAGGAGCATTCAGAATATCATAAATTTAAAATACACTTTGACTGGAAAAGGTTTATTTGGGAAGTCAACCAACAAGGAATGTTGGTCAAGAAAAATGTATTTAATTTTGAGTGGGGAAATAGGGGTTATGCCGCAGTGGGCCCAAGCACTGACTCACCAATAGGGCAACACTGTCATCCAAGTTGGTTGAATAGGCTGAAACTGACTTCACTTGAGTGATTGATTAAAGTTGGATTTGACCTGAACGCGTTATTTTAAAAATGGAACGGGTTTCAAAACCCCACTCCTTGACAAACTGAATTGAACTGTCCACATTAATTTGGTAAATTGTTCATCTTAACGCCTGGATTGACGTCAGGGGCTGGGCGTTTGGCACACCACTAGTACCAACCTGGGCATATTTTTCCTGAACCCAGCGTTGGTCTAGGGTGTGCCTCAGGTCAGGGAGGGCCTGCAGCTTCACCCTCTGGGCCTCCTGGCGCCAAGCCTTGTCTTTAGGGTTGGTCCCCACTATTATGTCATGTGCACATGACATTACCCCATTTTTACCATTTTTTATATGTTATTCTGAACAATCCTGTGCGTGGACCCCTTGAGGAGGTCTCACGCTCTGTTAAACTTGCCATTTTTAACATAATAAGATTATCACCTCATGCACCATTGGTTCATCCAGGTTCCCTCCAACCTGGGTTGTTTGTCACTTCTCTCAGTGTGCACTGCGACATTTTTGGCTGGTTAATTATAGCATTTCTTTGCTTAATTTAACATTGCTCCAGCACCCTCTGCTGGGCAATAATGATTTCTATTCTAATGGCTAGAACCTGGCCTTGGGCCAGTGTGCCAAGTACTGCCACACTGGAAAAAGAGAGTCATAGACACTCCTACATTAGTCAACCAACCTTTTGAATTTATGCACACAAACTTTTTCCATGTGGAACTTTTCAAAGTTAAAAACGGTGGGCCCTGGCTGTGGACTTTGGCTGTCATTAGCTGCACCGCTGTTTCTTCTTTTTCCCAAAGGTTGGAGCAACTCGGCATTATTACAGTTGCCTCCAGCTGGAAAGTATCCACCCTTTGTGCTTGTACCTGGTGAATACAAATGCTACAATGTCCAAAAGTCATGTTTTCCCAACTTTCAGCTTTAGTTATTAATTTTAAATTAAATAAATGACTTTCCCTTTGCCTGCGCATTAAGCCGCTGCCATCAGAATTGGCGCAGATGGGCCTGGGGGCGTTGGCCATGGATAACGTCAGGCATTCCATTGTGGTTCAAGGGATAGGGTCAATCATGTCTAAAAAGGCATTTTATAATGAAAACCTTGTCTCTACCTATGAATCGTATATTTGCTCATATGGCCTGGCTGAGGACCCTATTCCTGTATATCAGATTACTCCTGAGAACCCATGTTTGACCCTTACCATGATCTGGGGCACTCAGGAAGTGGAAAAGGAACTTCGTTTTAGATATAATAATGTATATGCACCTGCAGAAGGTGTGGTGGGATATGTGGCCTCAGTAGTGAGAGTGGCCCACTATCCCTCTCCATTCTATGATTCCAACACATACCCTGATAGCTTGCTCACACCAGAGGAATAATTTTCAGGGGATGTAGTGGCGTTTTCTGCTTTGGATAAATCCCATTCTAGATACTTCTTATTGACTGCTACCCTCACATTCCCTAGGGAGAAGTTCACCACAACCATTTTAGTGGATACCGGTGCCTCTAACAATTTTATTGACCATGACCTTGCTGACTACCTTGAGTTGAGTTACTCCCCAGGTGGTGGTATGGTTAGAGGTGGGGCTTCTCAAGGTATCCCTACACTGAACGTCCTGGGGTTAGTGGACTACCAGGTGGGCGCCTATCTTCTGTCCAACCATTTTCAAGCTATCCAAAACCTCTTGTCCCCCATTATTTTGGGTATAAACTAGTGGAGAAAATTTGACGTCAGGACTAATTTGAAAGAAAACACTCTATCCTTGTCTTTACCCAATGGTCACATGTTAATTGTTCCTTTGTTGGAGGATAACGCCCAGGGCAAATTACCTCATTGCCCAATATTCCCTTAAGTCATCTTGCCCCTTTGCAGAAGCCCTCTGTGGAGGTTCCCCTACCATCCTGTTTGGAGGGGTTGGAATCTTCTTCTGATGCAGCATCCGCTAACACACTTCCTGAGCACTCTGAATTTGATTGTGACTTTAAGCTCACTGTGGATCTGGTGTGTATATTTTCCCCTATTTACCCATTGACTGTCTGGGAGGAAGAGGCGTCGGATGTGTGGGTGAAGGAACAGCTAGCCAAAGGTGCGATTATTCAGCGGACCTCCCCTGTTTTCTCCCCACTTCTCTTTGTTGATAAGGCGGATGGTACTCTACGCCCCTGAATAGACTATGGGAACCTCAATAACGTTACTGTACCAGACCTCCATCCCATCCCTTTGGATTCTCAGATTGCAGGCTATGTAAAGAAGGCTAAAGTCTTCTCCAAACTGGATTGCCTCAATATGTTCAATCAAATCTGGATTAAGAAGGGACAGGATTGGTTAACCACATTCCATACCAGAAAAGGGATTTTCCAGTTTTGGGTCATGCCCTTTGGGCTTAAGAATGCCCCTGCAATATTTCAACGCCGCATTGATGCAGCGTTGGGGGACTTGTTGGGGGTGTGCGCGGTTGCCTATATGGATGATATCCTGGTGTTTTCCCCTGATCAGGAGTCCCATGCAGTACACCTTTGGCAAATGGTGGAGAGATTAAGGGCAGCCAGCCTAACGCTGAAGATTACCAAGTGTGAACTTCTCAAGTCCCAGGTCATTTTTCTGGGCAACATCGTGTTTGACTAGGGACACATGATAACTCCAGACAAGGAGAAGGCAATTTTTGAGTGGCCTACCCCCACCTCGGTCAAGGAATTGAGGAGCTTTTTGGGGACATGTACGTTCCTCAAGAAGTTCACTCCCAATCTGTCTGAGGTGGCAGCTCCCTTATACAAGGCTAGCGGTGCCAAGGTGCTTCACTGGTCCCCCATTTTTTGGAAGATGCTTTCCAAGCAGTTAGGTGCACCCTGTTGTCCACGTCTGTTCTTCGCCATGTTGACCCTTAACAGGAGTTCATTGTGTTTACTGATGACTCCAACTTCGCCATAGCAGCCGCCTTGTTACAAGTAGGCGGAGATGGGATAGAGCATCCGGCGGGATATATTTCTAGTAAAATTTGTCTCTTCCAGAGTTGAATCACGCCATTTATGACAAGGAGTTACTAGCAGTGGTGGAGGCGCTGACATATTGGCATCACCACTTGCATAGCTCTGCCCAACCATTCCACGTATGTACAGATCACCATGCCTTGCTGTACTACTGTGCCCCTCATGTCCTAACCCCACGGCAGACCTGTTGGCATGAGACCCTTGCCCAATTTGCATTAATGTATGAGTTCACCAAGGGCAAGGATAATGGTTTGGCGGATGCTTTGAGCCGCAACCCTGCTTTGGCACCTGATCCTAAGGAGGTGGAAGTGCACGACACACAGGTTATGATTCCTCCGAGTAAATTCTGTCACAACTTTTCTCTCCCCTGGCCAACGGGCCAGCGCTTGTACCTCTGGAAAACGCGGAGGAATATGGTATGTTCAGAAGGGTCGTCCTTTCTCAGCTGCTGTCAGGTGAATATACTATAGTACTTACAAAGAGCGCTTCAAATCAAGAGGATCTATCCAGGGGTTATCATGTAAAGGATGAGCTGGTGTGGTTTCAGAGGCGCCTTTGAGTACCTGCTGGACCACTGCGCCTGGAAGTCATCTGGGACCATCATTATGGAATCACCATTGGTCATCTGGGGAAAGCAAAGACCTCGGTGTTTATACGTTGCACCTACAATTGGAAGGGCTTGCCTGCTCAGGTGGGGCGGTATTGTAAGGAGTGCCTGGTATGCAACCAGATGAAACCTAATCTTCAACCTTTAGCAGGGTTGTTGGTACCAGTCCAAAAGGTTGATGGGCCCTGGACTTCCATCTCAGTTGATTTCATTGTGAAATTACCAGCCTTGGATGGTTATGATGCCATCATGGTGGTGGTGGACCGGTTCACAAAGTTTGCCCACTTTATTCCTTGCAAAACCAATATAACCGCATCTGAAATGGCTAGGCTTTTCGTCACCCATGTGTTTGCACTTCATGGGGTTCCCCAAGAAATTATCAGTGACTGGGGCCCTCAGTTTACCTCCATTTTTTGGAAAGAGTTGTGTAAGACTCTTCAGATTCGCCCTTGCCATTCAACTGCCTATCATCCCCAATCAGTGGGCAGACTGAACGTGTGAACTAGTGCTTGGAAAAGTTCTTGCGGTGTTACACTGCCACAGATCATTCTGATTGGGTTTCTCACCTTCCCATGGCCCAGTTCAGCTACAACAATACCTTGCACTCCTCAGTCGGTTGTTTCCCGTTTTTTGCCAGACATGGCTTTAACCCCGCCTTTAACATGGAGCCCAGCTGTGGGTCTAAGGTTGAAGCGGTGGTGGACTTTTCCAAAACAATCAAGAAGGTCCACCAGGGGGTTTCCACAAGCTTGGAGGCAGCGTTGCGAGTGTATAAGGAGAACGCTGATGGGAAGTGCTGAGTGGGTCCTGCGTACAAGGAAGGGGATCTCGTGATGATTGATACTCATAACATCCCTATCAAGCAGCCATGCAAGAAGCTAGGACCTAAGAGGATTTGCCCTTACCGCGTTTTTAGAAAGGTGGGCCATGCCTCATACCAGCTGGATCTTCCCCCTTCATTTTGGATCTTCTCAGTATTTCATGAGAGCAAACTTATGTTGTTTGAGGGCCCCCCACCAAAGAATCCCAGGCCTATCTCGTGGATGGGGCGCCAGAGTGGGAAAGGAAGAGATAGTTGCCTCCCACTGCGTTAAAAGAAGACTGGAGTATCTGGTATCCTAGAAGGGCTTTGATGCTGCAGATAACAGTTGGGTTCCAGCGCGCAACTGTGTGCATGCCCAAGATCTTATTGAAGCCTTACATGAGCGTTTACCCCAGGCTGCTGGATCCAAAACTAAACCAACCGTTGCCGCCATGAAGTTGGCCCCTTCCCACAAGAACTTTTCCCTTGCGCAAGCCCCTGGAGGGGGTTGAGCCCCATCAGGAGGAGAGGGTAATGTCATGGTCCCATGAAATCATAGTAGGAACTGACATCAAGAATAAGATTGGGCGGCAGGAGGCCCAGAAGGTGAAATTACAGGGCCTCCTAGACCTGAAGCATAACCTAAACCAACGCTGAGTATGGGCAAAATATGCCCAGGTTGGTACTAGTGGGGTGCCAAGTGCCCAGCTCCTTATGTCAGTCCAGGCGTTAAAACGGATGGTATACTGAATTAATGCAGATGGTTCTATTTAGTTTGTCGAGGAACGGGTTTTTGAAACCTGTTCCTTTTTTGAAACAACGCGTTCAGGTCGAATCCAACTTCAATCAATCACTTAAGTGAAGTCAGTTTTGGCCTATTCTACTAATTTGGATGGCAGCATTGCCCTATTGGTAGGTCAAGGCTTAGGCCCACTGTGGCATAACCCTAATTCCCCCGTTGGGTTTAAATATGTTTTCCCCTGACCAACATCCTTATTGGTCAACTTCCCAAATAAAAATTACCCCATTTTTTCCGTTTTTATATGTTATTCTAAACGATCCTGTGCGCGAACCCCTTTGAGGAGGTCTCACGCTCTGTTAAACTTTCCATTTTTAACATAATAAGATTATCAACTTGTGCACCATTGGTTCATCCAGGTCCCCTCCAACCTGGGTCATTTGCCCCTTCTCTCAGTGTGCACCGCGGCGCTTTTGGCTGGTTAATTAAAGCATTTCTTTGCTTAAGTTATTATTGATCCAGCACCCTCTGCTGGGCAATAATGATTTCTATTCTAATGGCTAGTTCCCTGGCGTTGGGCCTGTACGCCAAGCACTGCCACGCTGGGAACAGGAGAGTTATTGACACTCTCCTTACAGTTACCAGCAACTAGTCCTTCCGTCAAATTACCAGAAACAGTAATAATCCCTCCAAAATCAGGCTTGTGATTGTTTTGAACAACTCTTGGCTGATTCTTCCTCTGCCGTCAAATCCAGAGCTGGATTTCAAAACTCTCCTGGATTCAGCTCCTTTCACTGATGCACTGACCATCATCATAAATGCTCAAGAGATTGTGCCATTTTCTCTTGATCACTCATTCCCTGCCAGGTCATACCTGCTTCCTAAGTTCCTCTTCTGACTTGGACAATATTACAAACCTGCTGTTCTGGCTATTGAGCTCACCATTGGTAACAGTATTGAATTCGAGCTCCCCTATGCTGGACTCTGGGCCCAAGTCACCGAGGCTATGTCCCTAGCGTTGAATCCCTCTGATCTTGATAACATTCTAGATTGGGATACTGCCACTTATGCTATTCGCTTTGCTGGCCAAGCTCTTCAAAGTTGGTCTACAAAGCTTCCAGCCTCACCCAGAGTTCACTGCACCTTCAGCTTTAGCTTCTGAGAAGCCTGTAGTCATTGCTTTCAGGATGCATTTATTCCCTGCGCAACTATCTCTTTGCCAGCACTTCCCATCAGTATCTTCCACTGATGGCTTTAGTAGGGGGCATTATTTGGCACCCCCTCAATCATCCCTTGTTTGTTGCCAGCCCATATGTCTGGTGTTCTTGATGGAGCCCGTTTCCAGGCACTCAAGACTAATCTTTCAGCTACGGTACTGTATCAGGATTACTTGGGGTTATTCACTGATTGCTTCTTCTTATACTGTTGCTTTCCTCCCCGCTCCAGGGTTTCACGATTGGCTTCATCAACATCTCAATCTCCCTTCCTCAAGTTGTTTTCTTGCAGGGCTCTGCGTCCTCTAAAGAACATGGTTTTGTGTAGGTCAAGCCCTTGCTAGCATCCAATCTCATATCAATTTGGATGGGCTGTTCATTCCTACTGCAATCCATCATCCCTCCCTCAAGAGGTGACACATGCGGAATCATCCCTATATCAAGGACAATTGATATAGATAAAAAATTATAAAATTATACTGGGTTTTTATCTATGCGTTTTATAATTTTTTCCATATTTTTTATCAATTTTTTATCTTTATTCTTCTTTTTTACTAAGGGACTTGACCTTGTTTCGGTTCAGTGGTCCATCTTTTCCCCCAAACTGGTTCCTGGGTACTTAAACCTACCAGTTTTCTATGGTTCAGAGGTCCTTTTTTTGGACTTAACCATCTAGATTGGTTCAGAGGTTTTTTTGGACTTGGCCTAATCATCAGGACATGACCAACTTAATGGTTCATCAGTCCTTTAGGAATTCTTTTATTTTTTTTGTCAATCCATTGCTTGAGATACTTAGCATGGACTCAATTCACAACACTTCCATCCAAGAGATCCTTGATGGAGTAGGTATCAGTCGCCGTCTTGGCAATCACTTCAAAGAGACCTGACCACAACAAATCTAGTTTGTTTCTTCTTCCAAAAGCATATCACAATAGGCAATTATTTCACCTATTTGATATTCTGCTAAAGCTTGGTCAGTTTTTATTGTCCGTCAATTTTTCTCTTATCCTTTTCTTCAAAGTTGTATTAAATGCTTATGATTGCATATCAATCATGATATTCATCAGTCAGTTCAAGTAATGCTTGGAACTAATCCCTGACGTAGGTTCCACCACCAAATATAAAATTGGCGGCAATGCAGTCTTTCTCCCATACAACAACTCAAACTGCATTTTCCTGTCGCCGTATGATGACTAATATTGTAGGAAAATGTCACAAAACTCAGGTACATTCCACGTGGAAGCTCTTCCTGCAACCAGCTTCCTCCGCATTGCAGCCAGTGTTCCATTCACCCATTCTACCATTCCGTTTATCTCCAGCTGGTAAGGTACTGACATGACTCCTCTGATCCCCATTATCTCATTCAATCTTAGGATCACATGAGACATGAAGTTGGTCCCAATATCACTAAGCAGGACCTTCAGACATCTATGTCAATATACTAATTGATCCAGGATGAACCTTGCGGTACTGGTAGTGTCTACTTTTGTTAAGGCCTTCATCTTGACCCATATTGTTAGATGGTCGATGGCAACTATAATTTACTTGACTTCCACTGTGCTCATTGTCAGTGGTCCCATCACGTTGATGGGCACCATGTGCCAAGCAAATCCAGGGTGGACCAGTTGGTATCCAGTTGTATTCTTATGTGGTTTGTGCAGCTGGCACTCCACGCAATAAACTAGATAATCCGTGACATCATAGTTGATGGATTACCAGTAATAGTACTGATGAATATGATTGGTTGTTTTCCTCAGGCCTCCATGCCCAACAACCTTGTGAGCAGCTTGCACAATAGCTGCTCTTTCTGATGGCTTTGGGAATAATAAATGCTTCCTGTTGATCAACCTAAATACTTGTCCGTCCATAGTCTCAGTGTTTTCCATAGCTCTCCAAAGTGCACCTTGGATTTCTTGGGGCTCATTCCCAATTTCTCCGTCAACCATTCTCTGGAATAGTTCAATCACCTGTGGGTATACCATCTGGACCATTGGTAACTGTGATAAGCCATCCGCATTCTGGTGAGAAGCCCCCGCTTGGTGGACAATCTCATAATCATAAGCCTGGAGCTTAAGTGCCCATCAGGCCAAAAATCCTTCTGGCTCTCTCAAATTGTGAAGCCAATGCAACAAAGAGTGGTCTGTCACCACCTTAAAGAGCATTCCATGGATGTACACCTAAAACTGCTTACATGAGTGTATGACTGCAAGGCATTCACGCTCAGTCATGGTGTAGTTCCTCTCAGTGGCTGAGAGTGCCCGGCTCACATATGACACCAGATATTCATCCCCAAGTTCGTCTACTTGGCTTAGTATGGCGCCAATCGCCGTCAACAAAGCATCAGTTTAAATAATGATTTCCCAATCAAAATTCAGATATTTCAGAATTGGAGAATCTATTAAATACTGGCATAGCTTATCAAAGGAGTCCTGAGCCTCTTCATTCCACATGAATCATTTTTTGGATCCTTCAATAAATGTAATAATGGCTCAGCTATTTGGGCGAAGTCCTGAATAAATCTTCTGCATTATCTGACCATCCTAAGGAACACTTGGATGTCTCAGACACTCTTTGGCACAGCCATCCGGTCTATGGCATCTATCTTCTGGGCTTGCGTCTGCAATACACTGGAATTGATTATAAATCCTAGATATTCCAATTCTTTCTTAAAGAAGTGGCATTTCCTTGGCTTAATCTTCAGGTTAGCCGCGGACAGTTGTTTGAATACTTCTTCCAAGTGATGTAGGTGTACAGTAAACATCCTACTGAACACATTTAATCGTCCAAGTATACCAGGATGCACACCAACTTTAAGTCGCTCAGTATCACATCCATGGCCCTCTGAAATGCTGCAGGTGCATTACATATCCTGGGGCATCCTTGTTGGTTGCTATAGCCCTAGTGCGGTAATAATTGCGCATTTTTCTTGGTCTTCTTTTGGCAAGTCAATCTTCCATTATCCTAAAATCAGATCCATTGAGAAAAAATACTTTGCTTCTCTTAATTGATCTAGCACATCATAAATCCTTGGTAGGGGATATAAATTTTTCTTCATAATTTTATTCAGCTTCCAGTAGTCAAACACCACCCTGTTGGAACCATCCTTTTTCTTCACAATCAGAATTAGACTCACCCATGGACTTGATGACAGAACTAGAAGCTTATGATTCACTAGTTTGCTGATTTCATCCTCCACTACCGCTTTGACGGTTTTCAATCATCAGATTGGTCTCATCCTGATCAGCAAATTTTCCCCAGTGTCAACCTTGTGGACCATGTCTCATGCACATCCCAAATTGTGGTTGTCCTAAGCAAACACTTAATGATACTTTTCAAATAGTTTGAGCACCTCCTCTTGCTGGCCTTCTGACAGATCATCAAGCTGCTCTCAATCAACCAATATGTTGATGCTCTCAGTTACCCCGTCCAGTAATCCCATCTCGTTGAGAGCCCCAAAATTGTGAAATCTCCTCAATTTGGCCGTCAGGATCAGATGAACAAATGCGATGATCTGATTCCTCTTGATCTTCATCAGTTTTTCACTTAAATTTTCCAGGAGAACTCGAATTTCTCCATGACCCATCATTAGTATCCCAGGAGCCACCCAAGGCTCCACTATGGACTTCTTCCAGGGGCTTCTGACCTCCCCATACAACAGCTCAGGTATCTCCAATATCAACCCCATGTTGACTATCATCTGCGATCCTTTTTTTTTAGTACTAGATGGTCCCAAAAAGTACATGATCACAATGGGGCTTAGAACCCAGGTCACCAGCTTCCCCAACTAAGCGCTTTACCACTTAGCTACGTAGCCTTTCATCTGCGATCATAGTGGTATGATCCTCTCATTCTTAATCCTCAGTGGAATTCCCTGGTTCTCTAGGATTTCCGCTGGCATTTTGCGTTGCTTTCTATAAACTAATTGGTACCAAATTTTGGCATTGACATCATTGTATATTAGTTTGATGAAGTTGTTTCTCTGATTCAGTGGAGCTTCACCATCCTTCTGATATACCAATGATAATGTCTGACCCAATATGGTCAACATATTATCCTCAAAGTTACATTTAACTCCATATTTGCATAGAAACTCCATTCCAATCAGAATGTCATAGTTTTGGTTGGCCAAAACTATTGCTGGCACAGATACCACCAACGACCCAAATTTTAGTGGCAATGCGCTATACGCTCCACATGAGATGGTATCATTCAGCCCAGATGTCCCATACTCCTTCTTGTGTTCTAAGTCAGGCAAGATCTTCATCCTCTTTACTAGCTTGGTTGAGACAATGTTAATGGGCGCTCCGCCGTTGACAATTGCTCTCACTTAAACTTGATTCACTTGTATTTCTATATACATACACTCAGAGTATTGTAATATAGTGTTTACTTAGTGAATAGCGGCGTTATTAGCTGAATCAAGTGTGTGAATAATTTGCGCCAATAAATAAAAAAATGATTCATTTATCGTGCTGAGGGGGTTTAAAATATTGACCTCATCTAATCAGACTTTAGATAATTCTTCAGGATTCTCAGCAGTTTTATTCTTGTCCACCAGTTGTTGGGCGTATGGCCAGGCAACTTCCTTGATTATATTGGGGTCAATTCTCTTCACCCTGGCTCTGGTCACAGCATTTACATCCAAATTGACCACTTGATACAGCTGATCCTGCTCGTTGTCTACAAATAAATCGCTGATATCAATTTCCTCAGTCATAATGTCAGGAGGAACAGGCTTCTCCACATCTCTAGACTGTTCCCCATCTAGGCCATGGGCCCTTTTCCCGATTCCTTGGTGGCTGCTGACTCTTTCACCTGTACCAAGTTGATCTGATCCTTTGGCTTCTTACAGTGCACAGCAAAATGTCCTTTCCCACCACATTGGTAGCAGACCTTTTCCTTCTTATTCAACTGTCTGAATTCTTCAGGCTTATTCCCTGGCACAGTTCAATCAGTTGTCTCTTTAGCTCCTTCATTTTCCATGAAATTTGGATTGTGCACCAGATTGGAGCTGAAGCTTCTATTTGGGGCATCAAATGTCACTCCCAAAATCTTCAAATTATCTACCATTTGCAAGGTAGTTATGTTCATTGGGAACACAGAAGACATCATGTGAAGCAAATTGTGATAGGGCCAAAGGGCCGCTTTCAAGGCGATTCTAGCATAAAAGTCATCCTGTACTTTTGCTCCAACCAGAATTTGAAACTCCTGGTAAAATTAATCTGTGAAGCTATCTAGAGACTTGTCTTTATGAGACTGGATTCCCATTTATTCCTGTTTGCGCTTTTGACATGCACATCGGACTCCTGAACTCTTTCAGATGGCTGCCTTTGCCTCAGCATACGACCATCTATCACCCTCCAGGCGAGGTAACACTAAGTGTTGACAGTCGTTGTCTAGGCAATTCATGACTGTCAATGCCTTTTGACGATCCCATAGCCATACATGGTCATGTCAAACAGTCAGAAAAACGCTGAGGTGTTATCATAATGGAACATTGGCAATTTTGGCGTTGCCCTAAATTCCTCCAAGTTATTTCTAACCTATTCTCTTGGTTCAGCCACTTGGATAATTTGAGGAGTGACTTTGGGCGTCATCTCCAAAATGGCAGCAAAAGTGGGCAGTATGTTCCTTGGAGTATTTGATTTCCCAAGTATAATGAGAGAACTTCTTTCTTCAGTATTGCTTGCCATATCAGGCTCACAACCACATTTATGAGTTTTAAGTTCCTCTACCTGTTTGATCAGTCGCTCTATATCTTTTTTTTAGTACTAGATGGTCCCAACCCAAGGGGGGATCATAGATGTTTATTGAATTACGCCTGGGCTCCTAAGAGCCTGAGGCGAGGGAAGGGAGGGAGGAGGCATCGAGAAAGGGAGGGGGTTTGCGCGCCAGAGCCGTGCTGCAGTGACAACTGAGCGGGGAGGGTTGGCGACATAGTGCAGACCTTCAGGGCCATCTCAAAGTGTACCTGAAAGTGGGTGATCATGTGTGGAAGGGTCCACACCTGCTGGTCAAAGGCAGCACGAAGGAAGGAGTTATGGATGGTCCAGATGGCTGTGGCATAGGCGAGGACACGGAGGGGTCGGTGGCAACCAGGCAACGTCTGCTCAAACATGAGGTCTTGCACAGGGTGTCCGGACCAGGGCTGAGCATGGAGGAGCGCGCGGGCCTTTGGCCAAAATGAGGCGACACCTGGACAGGTGAAAAAACGATGGAGGTGGGAGTCAATAGGCTCCACACAGCGGGGGCAGCTTCGGTGCTGGAAGGTAGGGCCAGTCCAGTCCCCTGTCCTGTATGAACAGTGGAGCACCCTCCATAAGGTGTTGGACACCTTTGCTGACAGGATGGGGTGATAGACGTCCTTCCACAATTCCTTAAGGTCAAATCTCATGGAGGGAGGGAGGAGCTCAAGGAGTCTTGGGCGGATGGGAGGACGATCTTGGGGGTTGAGGCGAGTTGTGACAACTTGTCCATTGTGCACAATTGCATGGCGACGGGGGCTGAGGCCAGGGCCTTCCCTTCTGTATGGGAAGGCATGGTGGATCCGCGCGCCTACTCGTTTCAGGGCAAGGAGAGCCTGGTTCCAGTAGGGGGATGAGGATGGTTTTAGGCGATGGCCTAGGTGGTTTGTGAGCCACTCCCCTAATGAAGTCAGAGATGCTCTAGGAAGACCCAGAGCTGCTGACACTGACTGGCGGAGGGCGGGCGCCCATTGGGGCATGGGGGTCGCGTCCCAGCAGACAATTGGCCATAGGAACTTCAGGAAGATTGTGGTGGCGTGGGATCGCGTGTCCAGAAGCCCTAGGCCCCCTTCATTGCAGGGTTGGGCAAGGGTTGAGAGGGCCATTGGTGGATGGTTTGAGCCCCAGATCCAACAGCGGAGGAGTACATTGAGCCGCGTATAAAAGGCATCTGTGAATGGGCAGACGTGCGCTAGGAACCAGACTTTGGAGAGGAGGAACACATTGGCCATCAGAGCTCGACCCTGGGGGTGATGTGCCACCGGTTCCAGCTGGCAATCCTGGAGTTAACTGCTGCAAGGAGCAAGTCCTCATTGTCTTTTAGCGCAACTCCTTTTTGGTTGGTGAGAACGCCCAGGTGACGGAAGGTACCGCGCTCAGGCTCAATACCAAATGGTGGGGGGAAGGTGGGGGAGCCGACCTGTACAACTGTTGTCTTGGAGGTGTTGACCATGGCGTTGGACGCCTTGGTGTACCTCTCAATGGTCACAGCAGCGAGGGCAACATCCCCAGGGCAGCCAAATGCAATGGCAGTGTCATCTGCAAATGCCATGGTGTGTGTGGGGGCTTTACCTGGGACCAGAATCCCTGTTAACTTGTCCTGTAAGGAGGCCAAGAGGGGGTCAAGGGTGATGTTAAAAAGGATAGGGCTCAGGGGGTCCCCTTGCCGGAGACCTTGTCCTACTGGTACTGCCACTGTAAAACCCATTGGCGCCAGGACTCTGGTGTGGAGCTGGTCATAGAGCGCTGATATCCAGCGCCTAGCTGCGGGGAGATGGAAGCGGGCCAGGGAAGCATCAATATACTTCCAGGCTACCCGATCATATGCTTTCTCCATATCCAGGAGAGCCACAAAGCCATTCACCTTACGAGAGTTAGCAGTCAAAGTCACGTGAAGGTCATTATAGTTGTCCCATAACGACCTCCCCGGAATAAAACCGTGCTGGGATGGGGAGAGGCGAGGTGACACCCATTTGGTGATGCGGTTGGCCAGAAGCTTCGTGAAGAGCTTGTGGTCTGTGTTGATCAACGCTATGGGGCGCCAGTTCGCCAGGTTCTCACGGTCTGACTTCTTGTGAATGAGGGTCGTGATTGAGCCTCTGGAGTCGGGGAGGACCTCGCCATTCACCAAGAGTGCAGTGAAGAGGTCACGGAGGGTTCTGGATATCACTGCAGGTTCCAGAAGGTACACCTCAAAGGGTATTCCGTCTGGGCCTGGGGCTTTAAGCCGTGGGGATTTCAGAAGGGTTTCCATCACCTCCTGGATGGAAATAGGCGCCAGTAGAGCCTCATCAGCCCGTGGGTCAATGGGCGGCTCTGGAGCCCGCCATAGGAAGTCTTGGATGTCCAATGGGTCCACCTGGGTGGCATGGAAGAGGCTGGAGTAGAAGCGGTGTAGTTCCTGCGTGATTTCCTCCTTATCTGAAGTGGTTGTAGTGCCAATCTTCAGTGCAGTAATATCCTGCACTGTTGACCGGGCTTTCTGTTTCTGAAAGAAGAAGCGGGTGGGGCGTTCCCATTGAGCATTATACGAGATGTTGTAAAGTTTGCTGCCCGTTCTTCCTGCAGTGTGAGCTCCAAGCGGAGTGCTTCCTGCGCCGCTTCCCAGTCTTCCAACCATCTGGGAGAGGGCGAAGGCTGGCAGTTTCGCTCTAGATGTCTGATTCTGGCTTCCGCCCTTTTGACTCTGGCGCGAGCTGCAGTCATCTGGGCTTTGGCACAGTTGTAAGCAACGCGGGTGATGCCCTCCTTGGTCACCGTCCATCTAGCCTTGTGGTCAAGCAGGTGGGGTGGGGGGAGGTGAGAGTCTCCCGGATGGTCATAGACAGCTTCTCCTTAGTGAAGGGGTTGTTGAGAAGAGCTGGGGCAACCCTAGGCCAGAACCTACGCGACGGTCTAAGTGTGGTGGTGAGGACAACGGTGAGTGACCTGTGATCACTCAGATGGTTGTCACGAGAGATGGGAGAGGAGACGCGGCCAATTAGCAGGGGGCCAATCAGTGCCATATCTATGCGTAACGCTGACTGGAAAGCTCCTCCATCATACTGGATCCTAGTCATGCAACCTAGGCCAGACGCGGAGGGTGGAAGCGCATCTATAAAGCCACTCAGGCGAAGGAAATCCTGGAGGCGACTTGATCCAGGGCGTTCCTTTGCTGCAGGGGGTAAGAGTCACGGACGCGACTTATGGTTGGTTGAAGTCTCCTAAGAGGACTGTATTCCGTGGGAGATTGAGTTGGACAAGCTCTTACAAGAGCTGATTTTGCTCCTGACCTGCATTAGGCAGGTAGATGCTTGCAGCGAAGAAGGAGAAGTCAGGAGTGGTGAGTTTGGCCAGTATGAGGCGGCCACCTAGATATTGTGAAAAAGAATGGGTTTTAACCCAGGGATTCAAAACAATAAGGGCGGCATGGTTTGTCCAGAAGGAGTTGCCTCCAAACTGTTCATTCCATGCAGATTGTTCGTGGGGGAGGATATGGGGCTCCTGGACAGCAGCGATGTCAATTTGTGCTGACCTGAAGTTTCAGAGGAGGCGGGCTCTCCTCTTAAAGTCCCGCAACCCATTTGCGTTGATGGATTGCAGGGCCAGGGTGCTGCCATGGGGACTCATAGCTGTTCCCCTCCATGTCCTGGGGGTTGCCAGCGCTTAAACCTGCTGCTGTGAGGCGGCTAGTTTTGAGTCCTTTAGCTTGACTATTAGCTGCAATCCGTGAGGAGCGTCGAGGGTTCTGAGGGGAAGGAGAGGGTGGGGGGGGCGGAGGACCCAGTAAGCCAGCCCAGGATGCTGCCCCCGCTCCGTTTCAGGGGAAGGACCTGAGGGTGCTCAATGGTGACCTCCGCGGTGTCCCCATTTGATGAGTCTGAGTCCATATTCACTTCCTCCAACACTGCAAAGGATCCGCGCGAAATGGACTGTGGGGTTGGGGTAGGACTCTTTGAGGTGGCACTTCTACCGCAGGCTGCGGGTTGCCAGTCCATGCTGGTGGGCATAGCTCCATTGGGAGCTGAGGGTTGATGCGATAAATTGCTGGTGGAGGTTGGTGGGGGTGCCGCGGAGCCCTGAGTGGGGGTGGCTGACGAGGGGCACCCTGTGGGAGATGCCTTGCGCTTGGTGAGAGAGGGAGTTGACTCTGGGAGATTAGAGGGGGTGCCCATTGGAAGGGGGGCATGAGCGCGAAGGTATCCCATACCAATAGTGGGGTTAGCTGTTTCAACTGCTAGGCGTAAGGCCTCAGGGGACAGGTCTTGAACGGGAACCCATTGTGTGGGTTGTGGAATTGCTGCTGCAGCCACGTGGGATCGTTTTTGGCCTGGTTTAGGCCCCTGGGTGGTGGCTAAGAGGGCTTGTTTTCGAGCTGTGCAGCCACTATACAAGTGTCCAAGGGCGTTACACCATGAACACCGGGGCGCGCCTAATCAGGGTCGACAAAAAAAGATCTTAGGGCATGCCCCAACTACTGCCACACGAGGAATAACCTCAATGTTGCGGGATACAGTGGGGGAGGGGATGAATGACGCCCTAGCAGTGCGAACTCTTTGAGTGGGAGCATAGTAAGAGGGGACGCTAAAGTCCACTGAAAGAACAGACCCAAACTCCATTAAACCATGATGGAGTGCCAGTTTAAGAGACTCAGGATCAACAGTCGTTGGTAGGTTGGAAAAAGTAACCCATGAAATTTTCTCCAGGTGAGAGCGTGTGCGGGAGATGCGAAGAGATCCGCGTGGAATAATGACCTGGAGGGTGGCAGCATGGTCAGCAAGGGCAGCTTCAGTGAAGCCCACATCGATGTAGTGGCCCTCCACTGATTCATGGATGGTGGTGTTAATTGGGAATGTCTCCGCAATTGCTGCAAAGTATGAGAAGTAATCCTCTGTATAGAATTCAACAGGGTTATGCCCATAATAAAGGCGAATTGCGTGGGAGAGGGTTGAGCGAGGTAGAGCTTTTTGCGCTCTAGTTTCGGCCCATTTCTTCTTAACATCAGCAATAAACGCCACTTCACGGGGATCAGCTTTGGGTAGCGTTGGTGCCAGAGGTTTTTGCCACGCCCCAGTGGCTCCTTTGGTACGTTTGTGTTTGCTTTGGGCTGCAATTGCGGGTTGAGTGTGAGCTGGTGGTTTGGACAAGTTTGTGGAGTTCCCTTGTTGCTGGAATGTTACAGCAGTTGCTGGCGTCATATTAAATTGAGGGGCGTTTTGTTGGGCCTCGCTAAATTGGGAAGGCCCATCCAGATTGGAATTAACTCCAGCCAATTGGGAGGAGGGAGATGTTTCATCACCATCCCAATCTATTTGGGTAAATTCAGCCTGAGTATTTGCTGTGATTTCGTGGGCAAAACTCACTGGCTGATTGGTGAATTGGTCGTTTTCACTATATGGAGATAAAGTGCCGACTTGAGAAGTGCCGATTATGGGGTTTAAATGGGACGGGTGAGATTGGAACTGTTGTGAAGTTCCAAAATCTGAACCATTTAAATCCCCATTGGGAAGAGTAGATTGTCCCAAATTGGTGCTTGGTGAACCAGAATGTGCGGCTAATCCAACCTTACATCCGAGGGTTTGGGGGCCTGGTGATTGTTGGGCCTCGCTAAATTGGGGAGTCCCATCCAGATTGGAATTAACTCCAGCCAATTGGGAGGAGGGAGATGTTTCATCACCATCCCAATCTATTTGGGTAAATTCAGCCTGAGTATTTGCTGTGATTTCGTGGGCAAAACTCATTGGCTGATTGGTGAATTGGTCGTTTTCAGCATATTGAGATAAAGCGCCGACTTGAGAAGTGCCAATTACGGGGTTCAAATGGGATGGGTGAGATTGGAACTGGTGTGAAGTTCCAAAATCCGAACCATTTGAATCCTCATTGGGAAGAGTAGATTGACCCAATTTGGTGCTTAGTGAACCAGAATGTGCGGCTAATCCAACCTTACATCTGAGGATTTGGGGGCCAGGTAGCTGGGTATCGCCCCTCATGGAGGGAGCCAGAAACACAGCGTCAGCAATAATAGATGGGGCTGAATTAGCTGACACAATGGGGGAGGTGAATGCCTGGATGGGCTGAGTTGCATTCAACTGAGCAGACGCCATTAAAACAGCGTGGTTGATGGCCTCCTTGGTTGGAGGGGGCCCAGCGGGTTAGTGGGAGGCAGCGCACACAGAGCTGTTAGGCGTGCAGGTTGCAGAAGTGCGATCAGGTGAACTGGCGCTAGTTGGAGTAGCTCCAGGTTGGGGGGTGGTGCCTGCTTTCATGGCTGCTGCTTGAGAGCGAGTGATTCTGGTTGACCCTGAGGTGGGTAACCGAGGGTTGCTTCGTTTGGGGGTGGTGCTGGCTCGTTTGGCATAGCCTGCGGGTTCTTTTGCGGGGTTTCCCGCCATATTTGCTAATAGTTTTTGTAAATCTCTTTAGTGGAGCTAAATTTCAGGCTGAATTGATTTTCAAAAAGTGATGCTTAGCGGAAAGAGCAGTCGCTCTATATCTGTGCTGAACTTTCTCAAATGAACGCAATCCACTTCTTGCTCCATTTTCAGATATAAGACCTCTCAAAATGAGGTCCCCTTCCTTCTTCTTCAACAAAGTTACTTTCCCAAGTAACTTGTTCCCATAGCTTGCAACATTATCTATCCCTTCCTCCACCTTGGTGACTCGTTCTTCCAAGGCCACAAATTCCCGATGGTCCGCTGAGTTTAGGGCATTCTGGTTCACAGTGGCTAACTTGGTTCACAGTTTGCGTAACTCATCTTTGTATGACATTCTTATAAATTCTTTAACTCAGCTACCCCTGTAGTAAGCACCAATTTGTAAAAATTTACTTAGGTGGTTATTTATCAGCAAACAACCTTAGTAATATTTTTACTGCACAGGTTCTGTTTTCTTGTGCACTTTGTCACGTTGTATAGTATAATAGATTATTGATTGATAATAGTATGATGACTATTATCCATATTTGAGTATGAATTTTTATATCTTGGACTAACGCTCAGCCAGTATTACCAATTAAATAATTAAAATGTCATGATCTAGGGATTCGTTCCCTTGTTCTGTCCAACCCAATCTTTGCTGAGATACCCTGGTGACAGTCTCTTCAGTCCAACACACAATTGGCAGCAATCCCCATTTTTGTCTCCTTCTTCTCTAGATCCCCACTCAGATCTTTACTCTTTTCTCTAAGATTCTTCCAAAAATTGCACACAGCAATAATATCCTTGAGAAGAATAGCACAATGGAAAGCCGATGATAGTTTACTTCTTAAACTACATACCAGATGATACAACTTAGAACTATATATCTGTTTTTATTATAGTGAATCCTAGGAATTTATAGTGGGGATTCAGTCATATAACCCTCAGTTGGCACCTCTTCAATGTAATGGAAGCCATTGCCATTGAATCACCCATCCTCATCTTGGCAGTGATGGTCTTCCCCATCCTGGCTAGGATTCCGTCATTGGACATCCTCGAGACCTAGATGGAAAGATTTAGAAAACGTGTCCCTAACGTTTTCCTCTCAATCCAAGCAAACCAACCATATTTGGCTAGCAACCTGCTTAGGTAATGGGACTTGTTACATATTAAGGCAGGTCATGCACCAACCAATCAATTCACTAGTTGCAGGCGGCATCACTCGCCTCAAAACTAGCTATTCATTCCCAATCAGTCAGTGATGAAACCTGACTGATCCCAATTGGTACACCTGATAGTTAATCACTATCAGATGCCTCTATTTCATCAGCAACTCTGCCCGATGAGATCTTAAGTATTTATCTGTATCAATCCTTGATGGATACAACCAGACAAATATTCTAAAATCCTCCAAACGTAATTATCCAAAATCTGGGCCAATCGATTTCCAATTCACTTCGCCTTAGGGAATTTTCCCCTAGTGATTCCTGGTAATCTAGCAGGCTGGGAATATGGGCAAAAATTCCAACACATGGTAATGCCAGATGAAGAGTTTGGTGGTGAAGTGCTGGAACTTTATGCTTTGAATAATGACCATTTGGGTTATTTTCTACTGACTGCTACCCTTTCATCCCCTTTAGGGAAAAATAACACCACTATTATGGTGAATACTGGCGCCTCTGAAAATTTTATGGACTAAACCCTAGCCGACTACCATGAGCTGAGTTATGTACTAGGTGGTATGGTTAGAGGAGGGACGTCTCAAGGTATTCCCACGCTGAAGATCATGGGATTAGTGTACTATCAAGTTGGCAACTATCATTTATCTGACCACTTCCAAGCTATCAAAAACCTCTTGTACCCCATCATTTTGGGTGTAGAGTGGTGGCGAAAGTTTGACGTCAGGACCAAATGAAAGAAAATACCCTATCCCTCACTTTAAAGATCAGTCACAAGTTGGTGGTCTCTTTTGCTGAAGCCAACTTTCAGGGCAAGTTGCCCCACTGGCCTAATATTTTCTCTCACGGGCTTGCACCTATGCTGAAGCCCTCTGTGGACGTTCCCATACCTTCCTGTTTGTAGGGGTTGGAATCTTCGTTTGATGTGGCTTCAAAAAATGCACTACCTGATCATTCTGAGTTTTATTGTGAGTTCAAGCTCACTGTGGATCTGGTGCATATATCTTACTTACCCATTGACTGTCCAGGAGGAAGAGGCTTTAGATGTGTGGGTTAAGGAGCAGTTAGCCAAAGGCGCGATTTTTCAGTGTACCTCCCCTGTATGCTCCCCACTTCACTTTGTGGAGAAGGCTGATAAAACTTTACGCCCTTGTGTAGATTATAGAAACCTAAACAATGTTACTGTACCAGACTTCCATCCCATCCCTTTGGATTCTCAGATTGCAGGCTATGTAGAGAAGGCTAAAGTCTTCTCCAAACTGGATTGCCTCAATGTGTTCAATCAGATCTGGATTAAGAAGGGACAGGATTGGTTAACCACATTCCGTACCAGAAAAGGGATTTTCCAGTTTTGGGTCATGCCCTTTGGGCTTAAGAATGCCCCTGCTATCTTTCAACGCCGCATTGATGCAGCGTTGGGGGGCTTGCTGAGGCATGCACAGTTGCCTACATGGATGATATCCTGGTGTTTTCCCCTGATCATGAGTCCCATGCAGTACACCTTTGGCAAGTGGTGGAGAGTTTAAGGGCAGCCCGCCTTACACTGAAGATTAGCAAGTGTGAATTTTTTAAGTTTCAGATCAATTTTCTGGGCAACGTCATGTTTGAACAAGGGCATATGATAACTCCAGATAAGGAGAAGGCAATTTGAGAGTGGCCCACCCCACTTCAGTTAAATAATTGAGGAGTTTTTGGGGACGTGAACGTTTATCAAGAAGTTCATGCCAAATCTTTCTGAGGTGGCCACACCCTTGTATAAGGCCAGTAGTGCAAAAATGCTTCAGTGGTCCCCCGTTTTGGAGGATGCTTTCCAAGCAGTAAAGTGAACCTGGTATTCACGTCTGTCCTTTGTCATGTGGATCCTTCAAAAGTTTTCATTGTGTCTATAGATGCCTCCAACTTCGCCATAGCGGCTGCCTTGTTACAAGTATATAAAGATGGGATAGAGCACTGTTGGGATATTTTTCTAGGATAATGTCTTTGCCTGAGTTAAATTACGCCATTTATGACAAAGAGTTACTAGCAGTGGTGGAGGCACTAACTTATTGGCGTCACCACTTGAATGGCTCTTCCCAACCTTTACATGATTGTACAGATCACCATGCCATACTATACTACAGTGCTCCTCATGTCTTAAATCCATGGCAGACCCTTTGGCATGAGACCCTTGCCCAGCTTTCATTTTCTTATGAGCTCACCAAGGTCAAGGAGAATGTGTTGGTAGTTGATTTAAGCCGCAATCCTGCATTAGCTCCTGATGCAAAGGAGGTAGAGGTTCATAATACACAGTTGATGATTCCGCCAAATTAAATTGTGTCTCAACTTCCTTCTCCCCCGGCCAACAGGCCAGCGCTTGCACCTCTGGAAAATGCGGAGAAATACAGTAGTTCAGAAAAGTAGTCCTTTCTCAGCTGCTATCAGCTGAATATACTATGGTACTTGCTAAGAGCGTTCTGAATCAGGAGGATCTAACCAGGGGTTATCACGTAAAGGATGAGATGGTGTGGTTTTAGGGGCGCCTATGGGTTCCTACTGGACCACTTCGCCTTGAAATCATTTAGGACCATTATGACGAGTCACCGTTGGTCATCCTGGGAAAGTGAAGACCTTAGAGTTAATTCGATGCACCTACATTTGGAAGGACTTACCTGCTCAGGTGGGACGGTATTTTAAAGAGTGCCTGATCTGCAATAAAATGAAACTAAATTGTCAACCGTTAGCAGGTTTGTTGGTACCAGTACAAAAGGCTGAAGGGTCCTGGACTTCCCTATTGATGGATTTTATTGCGGAATTAGCTGTTTCTGATGGTTATGATGCCATCATGGTGGTGGTGAACCATTTTAAAAAGTTTTACCACTTCATTTTCTGCAGAACAACAATAACCGCAGCTGAGATGGCTAGGCTCTTCATCACTCATGTGTTTGCACTTCATGGGGTTCCCCAAGAAATAAGTGACCTGGGACCTAGTTTACCTCCATCTTTTGGAAAGAGTTGTGTAAGACTCTTCAGATTCGCCCCTGACATTCAACTGCCTATCACCCCCAATCAGATGGGCAGACTAAACGTGTGAACTAGTGCTTGGAACAGTTCTTGCGGTGTTACACTGCTACAGATCATTCAGATTGGGTTTCTCACCTTCCTCTGGCCCAATTCAGTTACAACAACACTTTTCATTCTTCGATCAGCTGTTCCCCATTTTTCGCCAACCATGGCTTTAACCCGCCTTTAACATGGACTCAGCTGTGGATCCAAAGTTGAAGCGGTGGTGTATTTTCCCAAGACTATCAAGAAAGTATACCAGGGGTTTCCACGAGTTTGGAGGCAGCAATGCAAGTATATAAGGATAACATGGATGGTAAGCAACGAGTTGGTCCAGCATACAAAGAAGGGGATCTCGTGATGCTTGATGCCTGTAACATCCCTATCAAGCAATCATGCAAAAATCTGGGACCAAAGAGGATTGGCCCTTACCGCGTGGTTAGAAAGGTGGGCCATGCCTCATACCAGTTGGATCTTCCCTCTCCTTTTCAGATTTTTCAGTCTTTCATGAGAAAAAATTGATGTTGTTTGAGGGCTTACACCAGATACTCCTGATGCTTATCTCGTGGATGGGGTGCCAGAGTGGGAGGTAGAGGAAATAGTATTTACCCACAGAGTTGAAGATATGACTTGAGTACTGGTATCATGGAAGGGACCAATGCATTAGAAACAGCTGGGTACCAGCTCACAATTGTGCACATGCCCAAAACCTGATTGTTGCTTTCCACAAGCATTTTCCCCAGGCTGCCAGATCTCAGTCAAAGCAAGCTGTTGCCACCATGAAATTGGCCCCAGCCCATAAGAACTTTTCCCTGGTGCAAGCCCCTGGATGGGGGAATGAGCCCTGAAAGGAGGAGAGAGTGATGTCATGGTTGGAAAATGACATCATATTTGGGACCAAAGTCAAAGACAAAGCAGCATATCAGGAGACCAAGAAGGTGAAGCTAGCAGGCCTTCCTGACCTCAAGCATACCATAGATCAACACTGGGTTAAGGCGAAGTATGCCCAGGTTAGTCCTATGGATGTGTGGGATCCACCAATGGATGCCACAAATATTCTTATCAAAGTGAGAATCTTACTTTTTAATAAAAGTATAAAATAATGCTTTGTTAAAGTTTTTTATGTTTTTTTATTGTTAAGCCGGGCAAAACCAAAAAAAGGTTTTTTCTCAATACTAGTTTTTCCTATTTAAACTAGTTCAGATTTTGAGACCATGGGTATTTGAGGCAAAAGTATATAAAGCTGAGTCATCTAAATTAAAAAATATAGGCTTTCAATCTATCAGATCGAGGATAAATATTTTGAGGCAAAACTGACCCATGTGGTAACAGTTTGATGAATTTTATCCAATCACCAGCAAGTAAAATCTTTTCACCTCAGCGGTGGTCAGACTCATGTGGTAATGATTGGTTAATTTTTACCCTATCATCGTCAGGTAAAATCTTCACACCTTGGTGGTGGTCGGACTTGGGTGGTTATGATTGGTTAATTTTGCACCCAATCATCAATGGGTAAAATCTTCTCACCTTGGGAGGGTTCAGATCTGAGTAGTAATGATGTGTTAATTCGCACCCAATCATTGATGGGTGAAATCTTCTCACCTTGGGAGGGTTCATATCTGAGTGGTAATGATTTGTTAATTTGCACCCAATCATTGATGTGTAAAATCTTCTCACCTCGTGGAGGTTCAGATCCATGCGATATTTGACACCTCAAATTTGGCTGAGAACTCAGAGTAATCCTATTATTAGTTATTACCTTTTTAAGCTGATTTTTGTGATAAACCTTATTTTTCTGATAATTAGGATTCCACCAAGAATCCATCGAGGTCTTTTTGCTGTGGATACTCATATTGTTGATATCCACGATATTATTGAAGATTGGGCAGGTGATGGGCCAAACATGGTAGCAGATTCAGGAGCACTAATACCTCCAACATTCTTTTTCTTAAGTTGAGAAGGAGAATGTCTGACAGGATGCAAGAGAAGTTCACCCTGTATAAGAGCAGGTGCATTAAAATGAATTAGCTTTGTTACAAATAAAAAAAGGTTCACTTCAGTTTATAGGTGAATGGGATTTTGAAACCCGTTCAGTTTTTGCACTTAACAGCTAAGGTCAGCCGCTTCTACAATCACCCAAGTTCATTTGATTACCACATACAGAATCTTGCCTCATGAGAGCGTGCACCTATTGGTGCACTTCAGCTTAGCCCCACTTCTTTCAATTGATTGTTTGCCCAAATTTCCTTAAATTTCTCATGTTGAGACCAATCTCCCCTGTTGGTTGACTTCTCCCTTACAATAAAACCCCCAAATAGTACACCATTTTTATATTTATGTTACCTTGGACATTCCTGTGCATGGACCTCTTTGAGGAGGTCTTGCGCAACATTAACCATTTAATTTTAACAACTCTAAATCTATCTTCCCGTGCACTGTTGGGCTTCCCAGGTTCCCTCCAACCTAGGATGCCATACCTTACTACTCCGTGCACCATGTTGCTCCCTTTTAGTTCCTACTTCTAATGATACCCTTATTATACCTGTGTTACTCTAGCTCATGCACCCTCTGCTGGGCTCTAGTAACTTTTTTACTAGTTAATAGTTCCCTGGCGTTGTCCCTTTGCACCGTGCACCTCCACTCTGGGAACAGGAGAGTCATAGACACTCTCCTTACAGTGACCTCTTATAGGTTAGATCAAAGAATGTATCTTAACACCTTTGCTCAACCACAGCGTATTGTCCATATTGAGCTAGAAACCAGCTTAGGTAATGTGACCTTTTACCCTTTAACAGCAGGTCATGTATCCTAAAAGGTTAACCTACAAGTCGCTTATCAGAATAATTGCCAACACCCAGCACCATCTAAATCCATTAGTCAATTAGTAATAAACTTTAATTTACTCCTACACTATAATGAAATTATCAATAATTAAATTAGTAATTAAATTAATTGTTATTTGTTGATCATCCCTGATAAAACATACATAATCTGTAGAATAAAACCCCAGAAGATTAGTTAATATTTGATTAAGAATAACTACCAACAATAGTTGTCTATACTTATGATAACTCACATCCACTAAGGTGAATCTCCCAGCAGATAAGCAGATGTATTATAACTAATTAAGGTGGATTATGTGAGCATACTAAAATCCAAACACATCCCCCACTTGAATAGATTATCCAGAAATGATAGATTTTAGGAGGCAGATGCCACTTCATTTCCAGCCTGAGTCCACCAGCATGGTTTTAACTCATTTTCTCATAATTTATCTCCTTTTTCCATAATCAATGTGTCTCCGTGTAGTCCTACTTCTTATTGCATTTTCTCTCCATTTCCTTATTTCTGTCACCTCCTTAGAGCGCAGTTCTACAACCCCAGGCTGTACCAGGACTATCTTGGTCATTTTTACTGATTTACATCTGGAAAGCCTGTATTTTCCCAGTTTAAGATTCTACAACTCCACATCATTTAAAGGATATTCTCAGTTGGCTTCCTCTATTCCTTGATTCCTGTATTTCCCCAAGTTGGCCTCTCTGTTTTCATCAAAGTAGATTTTCTCTAACTCCATTGTAACTCATCCCCTTTCTCATTATTTGATAACAGTAGCTAAGAGCACCACCCATATACTTTTGATTACAGCAAAATAACAAATCAACATTTTAACATATATAAATATATAATACATTTTTGTCTTTTATTATTTCTTATAATTTCTATACTAAGATTTCCCCCTTTTGCAATGGGACTTAACCTATTATAATTAGGTTCAGAGGTCAATCCTTTCTTTTTTAAATAACTGGTTCAGAGGTCCTTTCTTTTGAACTTAACCAGTAATTATGATTCAGCGGTCCCCTTTTAAGACTTAATCAACACATTGGAACTTAACTTATCTTTAGTGAGTTCAGCATCCCACAGGAACATTGCAATTATTATTTACTAGATCCAATAATTTAAGTATTTAGTATATCTTTTTTAATATATGACCATCAGTGAAGTTCTTTAAAATATAGGCATCTGCTGCCATTTTAGCAATAATCAAAAATGGACCAGACCATAGGGTGCCCAATTTGTTTCTTCTTCCAAATCCATGGGTATCCCAATAGGCTACACTATCTCCCACATGGTACTCTTTCAGCATTGGTAATTTATTATTGTCCATTTTCTTTGCTTTAATTTTCTTATTTAATGGCATATCAAACGCCAACTATTGCAGTTTGGTCATAATATTTACCATTTGGGTTAAGTATTGTTCTGCGCTCATACCCAAAGCTGATTTCATTGATGAATAAAAATTGGTGGTAGTGAGGCTCTTCATCCATATAAGAGTCAAAAGGTGGTTTCCCTGTCACCGTATGATAATTAATAATATTTTAAATGTAACTGAACCCAGATAAGATCCCAATTGGAAATCTTCCCACTAACAATTTTAGCAGCATCTCAGCTAAATTTCTTTTGATTCTTTCTACTATTCCATTCAACTCTTCGTGGTAGATTATGGATACCACTCCCCAAATTTTCATCAGTTTGATCAGTACTGGGATTATGTAGGGTGTAAAGTTAGTTTTGTTACCACTTAATAATACTTAAGGGTGGTTAGTTGAGCGGGTAAAACTGCTTCCACCCCTAGTTCAGGTTTTGAGTTCGAAACCTGTACTGGCTGGAAAATATTCTTGGTGTGGTATATTTGTCCCAAGGTCAACCTACCTCGGATAATTTTATATTTTAATAATACTTGCAGGAATCCATGCCGTGTTACTACTTGGCCCAGTATGAATCTCACCATTCTTGTAGTATCTACTTTGCTCAAGACCTTTGTCTCAACTCATCTAATCAGATGGCCTCTTGCAACTATGACATGCTTTACTCCCCCAGTACTAATACTCAAGGCTCCCTTTCACATCTGTTCATACTATGTGCCAAGAAAATCCAGGGCAAACTAGCTGGTATCCCATCACATTCTTATATAGCTTGTGGAGTTGATATCCCACACAACAGGCTAGATTATTTATGACATCATAATTAATTGATTTTTACTAATAATACTGGCAAAGCTGGTTCACCAATTTTTAGGCCACCAGGCTCTGTGACTTTGTGTGTGGCTTTAATAATTTCTGCTTATTCTGATGGTTCAAAGATTGCTTACTGTAGTTTTAATAAACTTATATAGCTGTCCTTTTTTCACTTAGGTATTTTCCATTTTTTTCAACAAGGTTTAAATCTCTCAGGGTTCATCTCTAATATTCCAATTTGATCATCCTTTGGAATAGTTCATTTTCTTGCTGGTACACAACTTGAACAGCAGTAATCTCAATAATCTGTCAGCATTCTAATGTGCTGCTCCTGATCAGTGTATAATCTCAAAAACTTAGGACTGCAGTTTCAGAGCCCATCATGCCAATTGCCCCTCTGGCTCATTAATATTATGTAACTAGAGTAGAGCAAGTTTTTGGTCACAATCTTGAAGTGTGTCCCATTTATATACACCCAAAATCATTTGCAGGCTTAAGTTACCACAAGGCACACATGCACTGTCATGATGTAGTTCCTTTTTGCTTGTGCAATCTTCTACTCACATATGCCACTGGATGCTCTTCCCCATTGTCGTCTACTTGACTTAAAATGGCGCCAAGGTCCACTAATGAGGCATCAATCTAAATGATAAATTTTTAACTCAAATTTAGGTATTTCAGAATAGAACTTGTCGTCAGATATTTTGTTAGCTCATTGAACGCTTCTTCAGACTCTTCATTCCTCATGAATCCCTTTTTTGTCTCCTTCAACAGTGAAATAATGGTTTGGCAATTTCAGAGAAATCTCTAATGAATCAGCAATAGTAGCTGACCTTCCCTAAGAAGGACTTTTATGTCCCAAACGCTCTTCAGTATCAACATTCACTCATTGGCCATTAACTTCTGTGGCTGCAGTTGCAATCTGCTGGAGTTTATCAGAAACCTCAGTATATAAGATTTTTTTAAAAAATGGTATTTAATCAGATTGATCTTCAAATTTGCCATTGCTAGGCTATTGAACACTGTCACTAAGTGCTCCAGATGATTATTGGATATGCTTCTGAAGACGTTGATGTCATCTAACTATGCCAAATTGCAAACAACTTTGATCACTCAAAATAAAATCCATCGCCCTTTAAAAAGTTGCAATGCTTTACACAATCCCTAGGGCATTATCATTGAATTATAAACCTTGTGCGGTGATTATTAAAAATTTCTCTTAATATCTCTTTTGACAAGTCTATTTGCCAATATCCTGATATCAAATCCATTGCCAAAAAATACTTGGCTTCCCCTGGGCGATTGAGCATGTCATTGATCTTAAGCAGTAGATACAGATCCTTATTGGTGATTTTATTAACCAGCGGTAATTGGCTACCATGCAATTTGATGCGTCCTTTTTCTTCACAATAAGGATCATATTCACCATAAACTTGATGACAGTACAAGGAGCTCATGCTCAATAAGGTTGCTGATTTCTTAACTGACTACTGCTTCAGAAGCCTTGGACCAGTGGACAGGTTTCATTCAAATTGGTAGGTATTCCACAGTGTTGACCATATCAATTACATTTTTAGCATATCCAAGGTTATGATCATCCTGAGAAAATATCACCTTATTTTTTTGAATAATTGTAGCACTTCTTCTTGCTGTCACTCTGATAACTTAACCAGTTTCTCATGAATGAACAGTACATTAACGCTTTATGCAGCATACACAGTGCAATAAAAAAGTTCTGGGACTAACGTTTTAAAGACACAACTTTACAAATAAATAAACTTTCTTTTATCATAATTTAACATACAACCTTTCCCTCTCTATACATATTTATATTGCTAAAACAATTGTTAAAATGTATGCACATAGTTCCTATTTTGTATAACCATGTTTAAACCAGCTGTCACATTCTTCTAAATTGTCTCTACTTTATCAAAAGGATGAACCTTCATTGCCACCTTCAGATTAGAGAACAGAAAGAAGTCAGACAGAGCCAAATCTGGTGAATAGGGTGGATAATTATAATCTGAAGGTGGCACTGAAGGTTCATCCTTTTGATAAAGTAGAGACAATTTAGAAGAATGTGACAGCTGGTTTAAACATGGTTATACAAAATAGGAACTATGTGCATACATTTTAACAATTGTTTTAGCAATATAAATATGTATAATTGAGAAAGCTTTTCTTTCTCGTAACAATCACTTTAGTTACTACAATTTGATTTGAACAGCAAATTTGGATAATCACACACAGGAAAGATGGGCGACTTTAATAACAAAAATAATACAACATGGGTAAGTGTCACGGCAAGCGGTGCGCTTAACGGTGCAACTAAGGGCAAGAAACGCCCTGGAGGGGGACCAGGAACCCAATCTGCAAAGAAATTGCAAACTCAGACACCATCTGGGTTTATGGTATTTAATGTAAAGCACGCGCAATACATGTACATTCAATTCAACCAACCTTTGTCAAAGGTGGAACATGTGATCAGACTCTTCCTTGGGGATGAGTCACCAACCCTGTGGGAGAAAACATGTGAGGCACAGCACTCACTTTCCCCTCATGCGGTGTACTTAGCCACCAACAACATGGGCTGCAGCTGGATCAATATTGGTTTCGAAACAGCTGATGAAGCTAATGCCGCAGCAAAAATCTGCGTGGAAATTGCCCTCCCTGAGGGCAAAAAATTGTGCGCACCACGTGCACCAGATGGAACAAAGCAAAAACTTTGTTCATCTCCTTTGACTCACTCCCCACCAACCTTCCTTGTAAAGTAATTGAGGAGGAGCTCCGCAAAGGTCTTGTGGCCTACAGAGAAATCCAACAACTTGAATTACAGCGATTTTGCTTAATGCCCGACCTATGCACAGGCAAAACTATCGCTGTAATCAACCCTTTCCCAGAAGTGGAAGAGGATTTATCCAGAATTCCCCACGCAGCAGAATTTCACTTTGCAGATAGGGGCCAGTTGGCTGCATTCCGAGTTACACCAGAACGCGCACCACCCATTTGCAACCACTGTGGCTCACTGGGCCACAAGGAACATGCATGCCCTGTAAAAGAGGGCTTAATGGAAAATGATTTTTGTGAAGAAGCTATGGACGAAGATAATGAAAACTTCGCCAAAATGACTGATGGCCACCACCCATTCCGCTGGGGTGAAGATGGACTATACTCCATTGTGGGCCCAGTTACAAGTAAACAGCGTAAAGCAGCACAAAAAGCCCACAAGAGAGCAGCAGCTGAAGCAGCGGCACAGCGGAATCCGCCATTAACCATAGAAAATTCAGGAGGATATTTCAGATATATACTGATCAACCAATCAGAACAATATGCCCAGGTCGAAAATTTTCACAGTAACCATACTGAGCCACAAAGCGTCATCAGTCATGCACATACTGAGGAACAATGCAACCACAATTTGGGTGAAAATGCGGTGCACAATGCAACAAAGTTGAACCTCAAAAATATAAAATCCAATCAACAACCCGCATCAAATCAACATGAGACCTGTGCAGGAAAAGATGATGCAAATGCAAAAAACCGCAATTCCCTTGAATCATTGGGTCAGATCAAGGGAACCAACAATGGCAGTGAAAGAGTTGGAGTACAGACGCGGAGCATGGCCAAAAAATGAGCCGCGGTGGGATAGGACCAGAGGGTCCTCCCAACCGCTCCTGAGGCGCCACAGGCACCTCAGTGTCAATAGGGATATTAAATATTGTGGGAGCCAGGGCTCATACGTCCCAAGCCAAAAAGCTGGCATTCCTGCAAAAACCTCTTGTAGACATCTTGGCCATCCAAGAAACCCACTGCCTACAAGGGGAAGAAGAATCCTGGTCAACCAGGGTCGTACCATCACAATCAGTATGGACATCTCACTGTGGGGTGATAGTCTAAAACAACAAAAAATTTAAAATTACAAATTCATCATCACACTTGCATGGTCGAGTCCTGGTAGCAACAATCACATGCCAAGATGAAATAATTTCGTTAGCATGTATCTATGCACCGTGCACTGCAACTGAGAGAAAATTTTTTTGGAAAAATTTCTACCCTCACCCTCCCACCAGATATCATCATGTTAGGCGATTTCAACTGCTGGGATAACCCCAATACAGATAAATGGCCTAATCCCAGGGATACCCACCTGGACACATTGAATATTGCACAATGAAGGCATCTCTTAGCTTACAGGATGCTCTTCCTCCCAATTCACCAATCCTTCCCCATATGACAAGACCCAACATACATGAGGGACTGCTCATATCAATGAGTCATATTGACCACATCCTCATCCCACAATCCCACCACTCAAGAATCTCCAAATTTACAACAAAAAAGATCAATTTTTCTGATCACCAATTAGTTACGGTGCAGTTAGCGCCAACCTAATCCCACACACAGGTGTCACCTTGGAGAAAGCTTCACCCAGAAAATATAAGATTGCCTGAGATATCTGACTGGGTTGAAAACAAGCCTACAAACCCAGAATTCACAGCCCCATTCACTTTGGATCCCATCAGAACATGGGAAAATTTCAAAAAAGATTTAATCAACAAAACCTGACATATTGCATCATGCAAGTACATCGCGGACACAGCCACAATCAAGCGTACCTTGGCAGAACTAGACCACCTGGAAATAAATACTCTGAGTTCTGGCTATTGCCCTAATTGGGGACGCAAATGGGCAGAAATTTCAGCCCAACTTAACAATCTCATCTTTGAACACCAACACAAAATCAAAGTATTGAACAAAGGTAAGTTCATAAAGGAAGGCAAAACCTGTTTGACATACTTTTTCCGCCAATTCCACTCCCGTGGAAACCAGCCCACATGCACACAGGTCCGCAAGACCAATGGCACTGTTGCAACTGACCCTGAGGAGGTCAAGGCGGAAGTACACCGCTATCACACCGAATTATATTGTGATATGCCAACAGATCCACAAAAAATTAAAGAATTTATTCAAACTGCCAAGATACAAAGTACACCACCAAATTACAATATACTATCCCTTATCACATGGGAGGAGCTTTGGGAAACAATTTGCGGTGCACCACGTAGGAAATGCCCAGGGCCTGATGGGATACCCTACGAATTTTACAAAAAATACTATCAACAAATCGCCCTCCCTCCTATTGGTGTCAATGAACCAGAGTTTGTTGGAAACACGCCTATTACTAGGAGGCCATGAATCCTACGTTATAACCTTGTATAAAAAGGGTGAAAAGTTGGACCTGGCCAACTGGCGCCCAATTGCACTCTCCAACACTGACACAAAAATTCTAACAAAAATTCTAGCAGCTAGATTAGGCGCAATTGCATCTAATGTCCTATCACCCAACCAGTTTGGGTTTATACCAGGGCGATCAATCTGGAACAACATACACCCTGTTGCAAACATTTGCCAATCCAAAGCAACTGGTGCCTGGTCTTCTTTGATCAGATTAAGGCGTATGACCGTGTTAGCTGGCCATACCTAAAAGAATGTCTACATGCTTTCAAACTCCCACCAAGATTCATAAAATGGGCGATATTCCTAACAGAATTTGCAACCATGGCTGTATGTGGCCCTGGATTCCTAACAAACAAGATTAAACCACACAGAGGGCTCAAACAAGGGGATCCCCTCAGCCCACTGCTATACAATTTCAGCTTTGACCCACTCCTCCGAGTAACTGACTCACGTCTCATGGGGACAACCGCACAAGGACAACCAACAGTCAAGATACTGGCCTTTGCAGATGACTGCGTAGCAGGTATAGCAAACGATGAAGATGCCCGACAGCTGGAACACACACTCTAGAGGAATACTCCAAGGTGAGCAATGCATCGCTCAAAAAAAGGAAGACAGAAATCATCCTCTTAGGCAAATATACAAACAATTGGGCCACAACATCAGAACCTCACACCAACACTCGAAGAAAAAACCCAATTATATTACCCTTTGCAACGCCTCCCACCACCACTCCTGTCTGACACCTTGGAATCTGGCTAGAATCAAGGGGATATGCTAATGAGACAATGGAAAGTAACCTGTTACAACGGGTATCCAAACGCGTCGCCTCCCTCAAGGGAAGAACCCCAGGACTAACAGGACGAGTTACAGTTGCTAACTCGCTCATCCTCCCAATACTGTGGTACCAAGCCCATGCGATAGCCTTCTCACCTACCTTTATAACATCAATTCGCGCGCTTATCCAGGGCTGGCTGTGGCCTGGCTCTCACCCTCCTATACGGATGGAAATACTATTTGGCCCACGCTCAAGCGGAGGCATGGGACTAATAGATTTTGAGAGCCATGCCAATCACATCCTAGGTACCTGGATAAAGAAAATCCTTGCTCCAGACCTCCCGCAACAACATTGGTCCAGAGCAGCAAGGACTAACTTTGCACAGGCGCTCAACTTAACCAACCCACATAGTCCACTCAGACTACTTTCATACCTTGCCAAGCACCCTACTGCAACGGGTCCACATGGAACCTCCCTCATTTCAAAAATATCCTCTGAACTATCCGCCGTATGGGATGGACCATAGAGAACATGGGTACTATACAGGGAAGGGGACGACCCAGCCCCCAATTCAAATTAAGAAACCCAGAAAACCACCCCCAGAGGGATATGCTTGCAACAACCCCAAGCATAGCTAGGATAGAATACCTAGATATGCTGGACATTCCCTATGATTTAACCACACAGAAAGCAATGTGGAAAATGACACACCACCCACTCCTACAACCAAGGATAAGAGCAAACGCCTGGCGCTGTTTGAGAAGGACCTATAGGATGGCGGACCGCTCCAACTCCCTCCACAAAACATGTGCAGTATGTGGAGGGGAGGGATCCCTACATCACCGCCTAGAAACATGCCCCCCAACCAAAGCTATATGGCAGGAAGTCGCACGCCTGCTCAAGATTCAAAACGAACAGGAATTCTCAATATCAAAGAGTATCTTCGCGCTCCAGATCAAGTCACTAATCCCATCTACCCTCCGCTCCCTAATAATACCCATTGCAATGTGGAAAATACACACAATTGCATTGGATGCGTTCAAGGGCACGGTCCCAACCATTCATGGGATTATTAACAGATTCCATGTCCACTTACTAGAGCACTTCCAAGCCTGGCTCTATGGATATATGAGACCAAGACAAAAAGCGCTCATAGAATCATGGTTCCCACTCTGGTTCCTCCACACAGACCCTTTCCTTCACACCTGCTCCATAGCAGGGGAAACCCCCTCATAGTAGTACACCAACCCCCCCATACCTGGCAGTCCCGCTGGCAACAGGGGTAACTTGAGTACCCTGGGGTGCCCAATTTTTATATTTCTTAGTTATTCTCTTAGTTTCACATATATTCGGTAATGTCTGTCCCCTGGTCAGCTTACCTCAGTTAAATAAAATATAAATATGTATAGAGAGGGAAAGGTTGTATGTTAAATTATGATAAAAGAAAGTTTATTTATTTTTAAAGTTGTGTCTTTAAAACGTTAGTCCCAAAACTTTTTGAATGCACTGTGTATGTCAGTAATATCATCTCTGTTGATGTTCCAAAGTAATAAAATTCCTCAATTTCTGTCATCTGGATTAAATGAGTGAATGCGATGACTTTATTTCTACTTTCACCAGGTCTTCTCTCCAATTGGCCATTAATACTCATATTTCATTATGGACAGCATTATAACCACTGAGCTACCCAATGCTCCAGTCTTGATTTACTCCATGGGGCAATGACTTCTCTATATAATTGTTTTGGGATTTATAGCATTGACCCTGTGTTAACTATGATTTGCATTCCCAAAAGAATGGTATTTTTCATTTTCATCTTCAACTGTATCCCACAGTTTTCTTAATTCTCCTTTAAATTTCCCTATTTCTTTGTCCAACCAACTTGTACTGGAATAGTATTATGCCATCTTTTTAAATTAAATTTACAAAATTTCTCTTCTCTGTTGATATACTAAAAGAAGGATTTACCCAAAATAGTTAGGGTATTCTCCTCAAAATCACATTTGTCATTATGCTTTCTCAGGAATTCCGTTCTTATGAGAATGTCATAATTTTGATTTGCCAACACTATGGCAGAAGCTGATGCCACCTATGATCTGAACTGAAGTGGTGTGCACTGTATGCTCCAGAAAATATTTTGATATCTGGTCTGACAGTTTAATATTCTTTTTGGTGCTCTAAAGCCAGAAATATTTTCATTCACTTCACCAACTTGGTTAAAATAGTGTTAATGGGTGAACCACTGTTGATTATCACTTGTACTCTTATTTGATTGATTATAATGTCCACATACGTACACTCAGAGTATTGTATAGAATGTTTACTGGGTGAATTGTGGCAATATTCTTTAGATAAAATTATGAACTAATTGTGCAGATATTTTAGGTGAGGATTCTTTGATCATGCTAACAGGGAGAGAAACGTTTTTTTCAAAAAGTCTCATCTTGAGTAATTATTCAGTGCGTTCAGCAGTTCTGATCTTTTCTGCTAACTTATGAGAACATGACCAAGCAACTTCTTTCACCCTTTTTGTTCTACCCCCTTCACCTTTGCTTGGGTTATTATATTAACATCCAAATTAGCCACATTGTAGAGCGGATCAGATGTGTATTCATCTACAGATAAATTAGAAATATAGGTCATTGTTCAAAATTCAGGGAGAATAGGTTTGATCACAGTACTAGATTATTCTTTATCTAGACTTCTGGTCCTTTTCCCTGATATTGATAAGCTTCCTTCTTTTTAGCCTGCCTTAGAGTTGCTTACTCTTTAGGCTTCTTATATCAACATTGAGTGACTACATGCCCAGGTTTTCCACAATGGTATCAGCAGATTATAGTTTTGTCCGCTCATTTTATCCTTCAGGCTTATTTCCCATTATGACTCAATTCTGTTAGTCTTATTAGGCTCAATAAAACTCGCTGGTTTTAAGGGTGGCAGAAATAATTATAAAGATTTGATTAGGTGCTTCAAATGGTACACCTGGCATCTTGAGATACTTTGCCATCTGCAATGTGGAAGTGTAAGTCCCGGGGAATGTCCTCTTGCCATTGATTAGCCATTTTCCCATTCCTGAATAAGAAGACACCGAAGAGGATGGTAGTACCCCTCATTACACAGGGTGATCTTGCTCACGTAGTAGACAAGCGCTGGGCAACAGCTCTTCCACTTTGGATCCCACCCCCAGTACCCACACTCACCTCAGCAGAACTGTTACAGGAATCAGCGAAATCTGCGCTGAGATTGTTGAATTAAAATTGATTGGATCTAATTCAAGTGGTAATCTGGCCAATGCTCAGATCTCAAATGGCCAGAAAGGCACAAAGACTGAGCTATCAGCCAGAATTCTTGACGGTTTTAAATCAATATGTCAATCAAACAAATCACCTCCCTACCAAAATTGTTGGGGATCATCCTCGACGGGCAGGCTATAGCATTGGATGCCATTGATGAGGGTTCAAAATCCCCTGTTGACAATTTGGGCGTTGCAGCTGATGGGTGCTACTGACTGAATGAACATCCCAGTGACTGAGCGTGGGTGGGTTGGGTGTCCCAAACCCATTCCCAAACAAATGGACCCACCCCTATGTGGGGTGGCCTTGGAGGATCCCATCGCTCATTGGGCCAAACGCTGTCACGCCAACCATCAGAAATGTAGCTGAGCCTCAGTTTAAACGTTTGAGGTCAAACTGACAGTGACTCATCCCGCCACTAAAATTTTTGATGTCAGTTCTCAAGGAACAAACCCGTTCATTCCCAAATAATTCGCCGGTTAGGTCAAAATTGAGGGCCCCAATCCTGGCTTGTTAATACCCCAACTGTCCAGTATTTAATCAGTTGCATAGCACTGAGAAAATTGTTGGTCAATTTTCTTCCTTTTCCCTTCAATAAAAATTTTGCCAAAAAACCAAACAAATTTTTATTGTATTACTCCTTCTGACTGCATCCCTGATGGCATTTCCCTGGTGTCCCGTTGTACTGCATACCAGATGGGCTCTACCAGTACTTATGGTCACTATGGCCCCCTCTGCCATTGATTGGATTCAGCGAGTCCAATATTTTTGGCTCTATAACCCCATTATCATGAACTTCCGGCAACAGTACATGGGGATCTTGTGGCCATATGTCCGCCGATTGCAAGAGAGAATCTGTCTCCTTGTCTCCCCGGTTGAAATAACCCAATATGCTGATGAACTTATTGAAACTATCTCTGTGATCCCACCCCTGTAGCAAGGCCCCCTGGTTCAGGAGTAGGCTCATTGTGGTTCGTCGTTGGGATCATTCTCACTGTTGTGTTACACCAACAATTCATCTCTCCCAATGCCCAGCTCCATATAATGTCATTTGGTTGGCAATGCCTCTGGCATTCTGGCTTTTTTTGGGTGCTTACGCATCCCAACTGGCAGGCCAGTCTAAACTTCTTCTGCCATTTCCATGACAGGAAGTCTGGTTTTCAATCACCAACACCAAAATGTGGTGCAAATCTCTGTAGGGCTGAAGCGCTGATTGCATTGCTATGCACACGTCAAAATCTGATAACACTTTTGCACCGGACAGCTTGAAATTCCTAGTAAAATGTCAGTAAATCAGTTAATATCTTTTCCTTTCTAAGCCAGATTCCCTTAAACTCCTGTTTACAGTTGTCAATCTGCGTTGGATTACCAAACTAAGTCATTATTGCTTCTTTAGCATCGTTGTACATCTAATTTCCCCGTTGAAATGGAGTAACACCAGCTTTCAACAAACAGCATCTAAGAAGTTCATCACAATTAATGTTGTCAGTTCCATATCTGAACATTGTCATTTTGAATAGCAGAAAAATGACAGTGTATTATCCAGATGAAATGCAAGTAAAATTTGGCATACTCCAAATTTCTTCTGTTGCTAAGGTGACAGAAAATTCCTGATTAACAAACCAACTAATGATAAGTGTATTTTTTGGAGGCATCTCTGAAAATGCAGCAAAAGATCCAATCATATTCCTCAGGATTTTACTTTCACAAATGGATTTTACGTGAATCTTGTTATTGGTTTTGTTTGCATCCATCTGGCATAATCACATTTGTGGTTTTCAAGTTCTTCTAAGCGCTTTCAGCATCTTTGCCATGTTATTATGAATCTGGCGGAAAAATTCTCTATCCATTATTTAAATTTAAATTTATTGCGGGGGAGGCCGACCATGGGATGGACACTTCCAAATATGACTCAGGAAAGACAAACTTAGTACCAGGGGAGGCACCCCAGAGAAGCGATGCTATCTCTTGTTGCCAGCGGGAACGCCACTTATGGGGAGGGGAGGGAACGTGTGAAGGGGCCGTAGCCACTATTGAGCACATGTGGAGGAAGGGGTCTGATTTAAGGAACCAGACTGGGAACCAGGAGGAGACCAGCTGTCAGCGATGCAGTGGGAGGTATCCAAACATCCATGCTTGAAAGTGGTCCACCAAATGAGACCGGAATCTGAAGGACAGCTTCTGGGAGGGTGGGGATGGAGCCAGCGATGGCATCCAAGACAATCGTGTGGATGGTCCACATGGTGATTGCAACCACCAGAGCACGAAGGGAGGGCAGAAGGGGGAGGCCATTGATAGAGCAAACATATCTCTTGACAAACTGAAGGGATGCGTTTGATCCTGGCCCAGAAGATGTTGAACTTCGCGCCATATCACTTTAGAGGTAGGGCACTTCTCCAGGTGGTGGAACAGCGTTCCATACTGGCCACACACGACACAGGATGAGTGTAAAGCGTTAGAGCGCTCAGCTGTATGATACACCCGCCTCAGGCAGCGCCACACATGGGAGCGGACTTGAGGCTGCAACAGAGGATGGTGTGCGTATTTCCAGATAGTCTTTTGGGTCTCAATGGAGTAAGGGATGTCCATCATGTCCAGGTAGTTCACCCTGGATAGGACATGGGGTCGAATGGGGATCACGCCATCATGGATGGGTAGCCCCTGTACCTCTTGTGTGAACTGAGGAGAGGGGCGGCCTCTTTGGGTTGTATGTCCACTAATACGAATTCTCCACTCTGCGCTTCGCATGGAGAGTAGGATTTGTTTGTAGTGGGTTTTAGTCCCGTGAGGACCTGTGGCTGATGTGTGTGATGCGAGGTATTTCATCAGGGAGTAAAATTCTCTATCCATTATCATTATCATTATTGGAATAATATCTCATTGATTAATTCAGTCTCCTTCCATTTCAAAAAGGTGACTTTTCCATAAAGATCGTTATTGATTTTTCCAAGTTGTTTGATTCCTCCTCAGCCTTTGCCACATGCTCATCCAAATTAGCAAAATCAGCTTTTGAATCCAAGCTCATCACATTCTTATTAACGGATTCCAATTCTGTCCACAGCTTCCTAAGTTTGTTCTTGTATTCAATGTACTGACAACTTGTTCAAATATCTTTGGCTTGGAAACTAAACCACCCATGTAGTGAGCACCAAACGTAAACTTTCTGAGCTGTTTTGCTCGCTTTAGCTCTCAAGTCTACTGCACAGGTTCTTATGTGCTTTGCAATACATTGTTGATAGTAATTGAATATGTTAGCAATAATATGAGGACTATCGCCCTATTTGTACTTTTCAAAACCAGATTAAGTATTGTCTCCAAATCTAGACTAGTTTTAACAATCTTCCTTCTAATCCTTGGAGTTATTTATAGAAATCAAGAGTACACTTCACTCTGACCCTTCCTTCTGGTAGAATTTAACCTACTATTAGGTTCAAAGTTTCTCTTTTTCTCTTAATGCAAAAGCTCGCGGAGATCTTGATAACAATAAATAGATAAGGATATTGTATCCATCCACTCTAAGCTTGAGAGTAAACTATACACTAAATTTATGAAAGTCTAAATTTATTTTAGTCTTTAAGCCCATCAAGTCTGATATAATCTATTTTATTAAATAAAAAACAAAGGTCTTTATAGTAATTTGGATCCCAACTCTTCCATTAGCGCCAAATATGGAAATGGCAGCCATAGCTGATGCATTAACCCTCTGAAATCACACTTTGTAATAATATTCCTCATCAATCTAGTTGTATTCTGCCGCCAACTAGAAATGCAGCATCTTCTGGGTTGAATTGAAGAACGTGTCCCAACTCCTTCACTCAACCCTAGCGTATTACCCTTGTTAGCTAGCAACTGGATTAATTAATGAGACATTTTAATTATTAACAGCAGATCATGTTATCTAAAAGGTTAACACATAAGTTGCTTATCAGAAGCGTTGTCAACGCCCACCAACTGATGTAACCATTAGTCAATTGGCAATAAATTCTGATTGATTCCTATAATATTATTAAAATACCAAAAATTAGATTGATAATTAAATAAACTTTTTAATTTTCAGGGATCATTTTTCCAAAAGATCACTAGTAATCTGATAAAATTAAACCCCATCAAATTAGTTTATATTCCTGTTAGGGATGACTACCAACAATATTTTATTACTTGTGATAACTCACATCCACTAAGGTAAATATCCCAGAAGATAAACAAATGGTATTATAATAAGCTGTATTATTTTAGCATACTAATTCTCACTTTTAGGTTTAAGAATTTGGTAATAAATTTTAACATATAGTTGGTCTAAAGCCAAATTATAATATAAAGTTTTAAAATATGGTTCAAATTATGCATAAATGAAAATATCATGTAATAAGGTAGTTTAATTTGCCACAAGATCTTTAACCTTAATTTATTTAGGTACCAAAGTTTCAGTATCCAATCTAATGGTATAATATTGCTTCAAAAAGTTCATTTTATTTTGTTTAGGCTCCTAGTGTTCACCTGTATCCTATTTGTAAACATATTTCCTTCCACCAAACTAGTTCCTATGCTTGGTATCTATCAACACTTTGTTAAACTGCTAATTTTTGATACAGTTGATAGCTCTCTTTTAATTTTCTGCTGTTAAATCATAAACAAAAGATCTACTAATAGGCCTTGTGCCACTTAACTCTTTATGAGATTCTTCCTGCGACACCTCAATATTTTATAACCACTAAAAGTTAAATTAGTTTGGTATTTAATATGTATCATCATTAATTAATTGAAGTAGGTGGACTCTATTGTATAGTTTTTATTCCTGGTATCATAATAAACAGTCCATAATGATTAAAATATAGTTTAACATTTAACCTGATATATACATAAAAGATCTTTATGACACTTTTGTAACCATAGTTTTCAAATGGTTATTAATATCTTATATGATAAATGCCAATACTAAAACACTAGCATTCAGATACTCATGCTTTGCTATAGTGCTTATAATCTATTAGAAGACTTATATTGATTTTATAGCGTATATAGAGTGTATAAACACCAACCACTCAAATAAAACCAATACACCTATCAAATTAAACAAATAGCCAAAAATTGCTTAGGGATATTATTTTAAAATAAATTTGTTAAATTTATTGCGGGGGAGGCTGACCATGGGACAGACACTTCCAAATATGACTCAGAAGAGACAAAACTTAGTACCAGAGGAGGCACCCCAGAGAAGCGATGCTATCTCTTGTTGCCAGCGGGAACGCCACTTATGGGGAGGGGGAGGGAACGTGTGAAGGGGCCGTAGCCACTATTGAGCACATGTGGAGGAAGGGGTCTGATTTGATGAACCAGACTGGGAACCAGGAGGAGACCAGCTGTCGGCGATGCAGTGGGAGGTATCCAAACATCCATGCTTGAAAGTGGTCCACCAAATGAGACCGGAATCTGTGGACAGCTTCTGGGAGGGTGGGGATGGAGCCAGCGATGGCATCCAAGACAATCGTGTGGATGGTCCACATGGTGATTGCAACCACCAGAGCACGAAGGGAGGGCAGAAGGGGGAGGCCATTGATAGAGCAAACATATCTCTTGACAGACTGAAGGGATGCGTTTGATCCTGGCCCAGAAGATGTTGAACTTCGCGCCATATCACTTTAGAGGTAGGGCACTTCTCCAGGCGGTGAAACAGAGTTCCATACTGGCCACACATGACACAGGATGAGTGTAAAGCGTTAGAGCGCTCAGCTGTACAATACACCCGCCTCAGGCAGCGCCACACATGGGAGCGGACTTGAGGTTGCAACAGAGGATGGTGTACATATTTCCAGATATTTTTTTGGGTCTCAATGGAGTAAGGGATGTCCATCATGTCCAGGTAGTTCACCCTGGATAGGACATGGGGCCGAATGGGGATCACGCCATCATGGATGGGTAGCCCCTGTACCTCTTGTGTGAACTGAGGAGAGGGGCGGCCTCTTTGGGTTGTATGTCCATTAATACAAATTTTCCACTAAGCGCTCCGCATGGAGAGGAGGATTCGTTTGTAGTGGGTTTTAGTCCCGTGAGGACCTGTGGCCAATGTATGTGAAGCGAGGTATTTCATCAGGGAGTGGGGGTTCGATGGATTGTTGAGGCCCAAGGCGCGGGAGAAGTTGGAGTGGGCTGCGCGGGACCAGTGTTGGGAGGGGATTGTAGGGGTGGTGATGGCCGCAATCCAGGTACCCAGGATCTTCGCGGCATGGGCTTTGAAGTCAAGCAGGCCCATGCCACCATGATGTTGAGGGCCAAACATGACCTCTAGCCACACTGGTGGAAGGCGGCCTGACCAAAGCCATCCTTGCAGCAAGGTGTACAAGGATTTGTAGAAGCTTGGGGAGAAGGGGATGGCATGGGCTCCAAACCAGACTTTGGAGAGGAGCATGGAGTTGGCTAAAACAATCCTGCCAGTAAGGGAAGTAGGGTGGGCTCTGAGAGAGGCGATTCGCTTTGTCATGTTATCCAGAATATGGCACTCCATTACTGCTGACATGTACCGCCTGCCTCCATCCACACGCCCAGATGGCGTACTGGTCCTATGGTAGGACGTGGCACGAAGGGGAGCACCAGTGGGGCGGTGTGTTTTGAATTAGTAGGGCGAGGACGTGGGCGAGCGGATGGGCTGGGTTGGGAACTAATTGCTGGGGTCCAGCAGTTCTGAAACTGACCAAGGAGGATGATTTTGGTTTTCGAGCGTTCAGTGCCGCGTTGCTTACCCGGGAATACTCCTGGATGAGAGCTTCAAGCGCGCGTGCATTTTGATTATTAGACACCCCCACCACACAATCATCTGCGAACGCCATTATCTTGACTGGGGCTTGGCCTGGCACGTGGACCCCAGTGAGTTGGGCATTCACATTTTGCAGTAGTGGGTCAAGGCTGAAGTTGTATAAGAGTGGGCTGAGGGGGTCCCCTTGTCACAAGCCCCTTTGAGGGTGGACTACTTCCATTAGAAAGCCAGGGCCATGCACTGCCATTGTTGCAGATTCTGTGAGCAGCATTACCCAGTTGATGAAGCGAGGGGTAGGCGGAATTGATGGAGGCAGGCCCTGAGGTATCCCAGTTTACTCTATCATAGGCCTTTTGTTGGTCCAAGAATACAAGTGCCCCAGAGGCTGTGGACTGACATACATTAGCCACAGAGTGCACGTTATCCCAAATCGACCTTCTGGGGATGAAACCGAATTGTTCTGGGGAGATGGTGGCAGATGCTACAGTCCCTAAACGGTTAGCCATGATTTTTGTTAAAATTTTGGTGTCTGTGTTTGTTAGAGAAATGGGGCGCCAGTTGGCTAAGTCTAGCTTATCCCCTTTCTTGAAGAGTGTGACAGTGAAGTCCTCATGTCCTCCTGGTAGGAGGCACGTTTCCATCAGGCTTTGGTTTAGTGAGGCGAGCAGCAATGGGGATATATAATTGAAATATTTTTTATAGAACTCATATGGAATGCCATCTGGGCCTGGGCATTTTCGGTTTGGTGCACCGCGAATGGCTGTCCATAATTCGTTCAGAGTAATCAAATTCATTATTTCCAGGTATTGGAAAATGGAGCGGATGTGGGCTCAGTTGAGAAATTCTGCCACTTCGGCTGGCTGAATTGGGTCAGAGCGGTACAACTTGGAGTAATACTGTTGCATTTCGATTGCCACTTCAGCTGGTTTATCTGCAATGGAATCATCCGATCTTTGCACCTGTGTGCAGGCCATGCTCTGGCGTTGTGTGAAATTTTTTTAAATGAAATGTGCGGTGCACTTGTCGCCTTTTGTAATATGTGTGTCCCTGTACTGAACACAAACCTGATGTTTGTGTTGTCTTTTGAGTGCGTTGAGGAGGGCAGCTGCCTCTGCCCACTTCCATCCCCATGCAGAGCTGTATCCTGTAACTGGGATGTTGGACTCCAAGTGTGCCAATTCTTCCAGAGCACGCGAGATAACCACTGATGTGGCATGTGAGCGTCTGGAGGAGAGATGGCGAGAGTGGTGGATGGTGTCATCTTTGAAAGTTGCCCATGTGGAAATGGGGTCCGTGCAAAATGGTGCAACAAACTTTTTTGCCATAGTTGCCTCTTCTACCCATGTGGAAAATCCTGGTGACCTGAGCTCGGGGGGCGGATTTTGTGCCAATGTGGGGCCTTAGCAGCTGTGACAGGTAGGTGGTAGGTTAGTGAGACCAGTCGATGGTCAGAGAATTCCAATTTTGTTGTCTTGAAGTGGGAGATGTGGGGTTGGAATTTCGCTGGCATTAAAATAATGTCGATGCGGGTCATGGACCTTAATTGGCCATTGTGGACATGGGGCCATGTCATGTTTTCAAGCAGCGGGGCATGCCGCAGCAGCGCATCCATTAACCTGAGGGTAGCCTTTAGAATGCGTAGTTCTATGTGACCCTGGGGGGCATGGGGTGAGGAAGGCCACTGGTCCATTGGTGTTTTTAGCCAACAGTTCATGTCGCTGACTATGAAGGAGTCTGGGGGTAGTGGGAGGTATTTGACTGATGAGAAAAATTCCTGACGCTCATGTGCACCATTTGGGGCATAGATGTTGATGATTGCATGTGCTACGTCAGCCCATGAGAAGGTGACAACAAGCACTCGGCCATTTAGGAATATTTCTGAGAATAAAAATTTGAAAAAATTATTTTTCCAAATTAGTACCCCACAGTGCATTGACCAAAAGGATAGGGATGGGAGGAGCATTGTTTTCCAAGCTTCCTTGGAACCTCATGGACAGTGGGACTCCTGGATGGCCAGGATTACCACGGGTAAATTGTGTTGTAAAAAACTCAGTTTCCTAGCCTGGGATGGGGAGGCCTTGAGTCCGGCAATATTCAACGTCCCTATGGTGAAGGTTTCCCCCATTGCACCTTAGGTGCAAGGGGTGGGCACCTGGGCCCACCATCCTCTTCTAGCTCCCCGCGGGCCTTCACAGCAGTGCGGGTGTTAGCAGCAACGCTATCAGAGTTTTTGTTGATTTTTGTGGAAAGAGTTGCATTGGCTTTAGCCTTTGCTTTTTGTTTTCCTGACGTCAGACAAATTTTTTGCGGTGCAGGTGAGTTTGGTGCACCGTTGAGTGGGGCAAAAAAAATTTTTCAGTTGGGATGGGTCCCAAGTCAGTTTTAACTGGAGCTTGGGTGCAACGATTGGGTGAGATCAAATCTCCCATCAGATCCTCAGTTTGAGTGGCCCACTCAGCATGAGCTTCCCAATCTGATTGGTTGATGGATTCCCGAGTTGCTTCCACTGTGAAGGTCTCCATGTCCTCCTGGTATTGTGAGTGTGGGATAGCGGTGGTGGCTTTGGCCGCTTCTTTGGCCACGGCTCTATGGGCCTGCTTGGCCTTCTTCCACTCTTGTGGGGAGATAGGCTTTACCAGTAGGTAGAAGCCTTGTGCTCCCCATGGGAAGGCCTCCTTGGTGCTTGCGGTTGGTTTGTAGTGCGCCTCTCCACTGGCCATGGCTGCCAAGGGGTGCTCTTGAAATGTGACGCCCTCCTTGATGGGGCATGCATGTGCCTTATGGCTGAACGCGTCACAGTGGGTGCAAATGGGGGGCGCGCTGTCCACGGTCACCCAGAATGGGTGGGTGGTATGCCCTGCGATATCAATAAAAGTGGAGTGTGGGATCTGGGTTAGGTCCTTCACAATCTCCTCAGTTGGGGTCAGCACTGCGATGGCTTTGCTGGTGCACAGGTGTGGCATCAGCGTGAAGCGTTGCATTTCAAAAAGATAGTATTTCGCTATATATGGAGAGACCATCTTTCAGGTGTTGTTTCAAATTGTCACGTTTTACCATAGTATGCAAGAAGTCAAACGTGAGGAAAATTTGGTTTGATTTTGTCCATCTGGTGCATTTAGTTTTGATGACCCGTTGCCCTTCAGGGAGGTCGACCACTATGCGCACCACTGCAGCCTCATCTGCTGCCGTTTTGCTTTCAAAAACTAGGTCCAGCCAACTGCGTGACATGGAGTGAGGTGCAACGTACACCGCGGTCAGGAAAATTATGTGTACATCTTCACAAAATATTTCCCATAAAGCCGTTTTTTGGATGTCCAGAAACACGCGGACTCCAAATTCCACTGACAAAAGTGGCTGGGAGTGTGGCGTGTTGATGTACTGGTTGCATCATGCTTGCCATGCGAGTATCTCCGGGGAAATAGTGATCACTGGTTTCTTAGTATTTTTGTCAATTCCGCCGGATTCTCCAGGGCGTTTTGAATGTTGGAGGCCGCGGGCCTTCCACCTGCTCCTCTTACCTTGCTTGCCCAACTGCTCCCTAACATGGGCGCAGACTAATCTCCTCTGTGAGATTATTAAACTAGATTTAGTCTTGAAATGAATAGGTTGCAATAGTGATTGCAACGAGAAAGAAAAGTTTATCATTTTAAAATAAAAATGTAGTGGTAACAGGAACCATTCCACTAGAAAAAACCTTATCTTCATTTTAACTTTAATATCTATATCTTTATTCCTTTTTTAAAAACTGAAATTAAAGAGGGAGGGGAGGAAATAATTTTTTATCCTAGTCAGTATAGGTCTCAAACCTTTTACAACCAAACTCACACCAGAAAGGTAATGAAAGACCCCAGGTATTGGGATCATGGGGAGAAATACCATGGATTCCTTAATTGTTTGAGGCCAGGTGACCCAAAGCCTAAGGGTGATGAATAGATACCTTTTGCTTTTACTTGGTCAAAAAAGGCTTTATACCAGCTACTAGGGCTAGTGAGGCAACTCCAATAAAATACAATTTTTGTCTTATGATTGCAAAAAGAAGGGAAAAAGTGAGTTTTATTAGCTTAATAGCAAGAATATAAGGGAAATTGGGGAGGTGTCTTTGGAAAAATCCAAACAGTCCAAGCTTAGATATATAAAAGTAAACAAATCAGGGATTTGGTGGCACCCCAATTATCTTGGCTGAGTATGATGCACTTTTCACATGAATTGGTTTTAAACACTGAAATTAGGTAGCTTTGAGAAAGCATTAATTGACCATGTAAGTTGGGTCTGATCCTCAACTTTGAAAGTCATATAGTTTTGTGAGGATTATTTCCAACAGAAGTTTGGGAAATATGGTCGGATTATGATTTATTCCCATCAGCTGACATATCCAAAAATATGGTAAGGTAGAATCCCAAAAATAATCCTCTAGATCTTGATGAAGGGTGGAAAACTTATGGTGAAAGTGACTATGTACGCGGTTTATGAATGTACTCTGAATGACCTTTACACTTGAGTGTTCATTGCCACATCTATATATGACTTAGTAAGTCCCTGACCAGTTGGTGCCCAATTTGTTGTCTTGACCTTCATGCTGGTGATGGTAGAATAGTACTAGGTCACCCGGGTTAAAAGTTGTGTAGAGGATCATCCTTATCATTAAATTGAGCAGTTTTTCTACTGCTCGTAGCAGGAAGTCTTTTGGAAGCCAGAGCCTGAAGTCTGATAATTTCATTTATAATAGTTTGCATAGGGACTTCAGGCGCCAGGGGAGGCTTAGTAAAGAATATCCTGTACTTAAGAAGAAGCTGAGAATTTCTTCCATACAACGCTTGGAAGGGCAACATCTTATTTTATTTAACTGAGGCAAGCCGACCAGGGGACAGGCATTACCAAAAGAAAGAAACAACATGAAACCTGAACAGGGTCAACTCTGTCAAAGAAAGTTTTTCCACCTCTGGATTGGGACTCAAATTTTTCTGGTTACATCATGGGTAAGGTTTTCGTGTTATTAGACCTACTAACCGCCAATAGCTTCCTTTGGCTGGCACCCCAATCGATGTGCGAAGGGTGGGAATCAAACCTACAACCTTCAGGTTGGTAGCCATATGCCCTTACCAACTCGCCTTCCACCCCCAAGGGCAACATCTTAATTATTTGATGATAGCTGATCCTATAGGCCAGAATTGCACTAGGAAATTACTGGGGCCAATGAAGGGGGTCTTTCATAGCCATTTTTTTAGAAAGTTGCAGTTAGATTACCATTTGCCCACTCTACCATTCCATTAGTTGCAAGATGGTAGTGGGTAAAGGATACCTATGTGGTTCCTATCAGGTCAGCTAAATCTTCCACTAACATCAAGTGGAAAGTTTGCCCACTATCAGAAAGGATTATGTTTGGGCAATCATGCTGGGTGATAATCTAATTATATAAAAATTTGGCTGTAGGTTTTGCCAAAGCTGAGTGTAGTGATATGGCTTCAATCCACTTAGTTTTTGGTCCACAGATAGTAGGAGGAACCAATGACCATTAGAGGCTCAAAGAAGAGATCACACAACATCAATGCTATTAGATATGAAAGGGTTCACAAGGTGGAACCACTGGATGTTGTGAACGGGGATTAGGTTCAGCTTGGCTATTACATACCAGGCATGACTCTAATACATCCTGGATTGAAACAAGTATTCTTTCCCAAAAACATTGGGTTTTAAGCCACTGGTAAGTTTTCCAAATTCTTTATGTCCAACTTGCCAATGTCCCTCTAATATGACATTGGTTCAACCCAAAGGTCTTACATAGGGCACCCATTTTTTAGACACAAGTTTGCACAATTGGCCGTTTTTGACTTGAAGATTTGCTGATCTTTTCACTAATTTTCTTTTGAAGAGTCGGGGATTCATCCTTTCATAAATGCGGTTGGGTTATAGGATTGTAGAACTGATCCTCTTTAGGGTCCATTAATGGTAATATGGGAAGCCAAGATAGACAATCCATATTTTGATGGATAGGCCCTGGTCAGTGGATAATAGATAAGTCGTAGTTTTTTAGTATGAACGCCCATTGGGATAATCTCTCATCATGATCCTTTATTTGCTGTAGCCATTATAAGGAAGCGTTATTAGTAATAAAGATGAAATGCTCCACATATAAATAAGGTCAGATTTTTAATAGCCAGTAGGACCGCAAAGAATTTGTTTTCTGTAACGCTATAATTGTGTTCAGTTTTAGATAAGGGCTTGCTGTAGTAGGCGATGGGATGGTCCACTAAGTTTTTGCCATGTTGAGATAGTATAGCGCCAATGGTGATAATGCTAGCATCAGTAAAGAGGAGAAAGGGCTTATCAAAATTTGGGTGAATGAGTACTGGAGATTGTAGAGAGAAACGCGTAGCAGATCAAAAGCCTGCTGTTGCTCTTCTTTTCATTGGATGGGTATACCTTTCTTCAGTAGATACATCAGAGGCTTGGAGGGGTCTGCAAAGCGGGGATAACTTAGTGATAATATCTTACCATCCATAAGAAAACTTGTACGCCTTATAGAGATTTAGGGGAGTCATTTTAGCAATGGCTAAGACCTTGTTATCCATTGGGAATATTCCAGCTTTACTGACCTAATTACCCAGAAAAACCATCTCACTCTTAAAGAAAGAGCATTCTGACGGCTTTAGTTCTAATAAAAATTGCCATAACTGCTGAAAGGCTTGCCTGAGGTGATCTAGATGTTTAGTAAAGGCTCTCCAAATCCAGTAATATTGTCAAGGTAAACTAGTATGCAGAAGCGTTTTAAATCGCCAATAGTCCATCCATGGCGCGTTGGAAGGTATCAGGTGCGTTACACAACCACTGTGGCATTCAAGTAGGCTCAAATAATCCTTCACTTGTGATGAGAGCGCATTTTCACAATTTATCGGTGACAAATCTACTTTTCAGTACCCACTGGCGAGATCCATAACCAAGAAATAGTAGGACCCTGACATCAAGCATAAGGAGTCATCTATACGTGGCAAGGGATAGCTGTCTTTGAAAGCGATAGAGTTTAGGTGGCAATATTCCAGGATCACAAAGTGGCCACCATCCTTCTTACAAATTTATATGAGTGGGGAAGCCCATGGGCTTTTATAAGATACTAATTAACTGCCTTCAACAATTGCTGTAACTCTAAGGCCATTTAAGCTTCCTTCACTTTAGATTTTCAATATGGTCAGGATTTAAATGGTGGGTGAGCCTCCGTCTCAATTTGATATATTATCCTGGACATTTTCCCATAGTTTCTTGGTCCCAAGGAGAAAATATTGCCATACTCCTCCAGGATTTTTTTGAGGTTCTGGCGTTCATTAGGGGTGAGATTATCCCCAAATCATTCTCAACCAAAGCTATGGTAGGTAAGGAAGTGAATCCTAAATCTTATTACAATCTGAAGCAACTCACATCAGCAATAAACTCATAGGGCAAAATTTTACATAAGCAATAAGGGCATGCTGAGGCACTTTAAGGGTTTCAGTAATTCGATTACCCAATATAATAGAGATATGTTTCTTGTAAGCAGCATCCAAAATTCCCAGGAAGGTCAACGCTTCCTTGATGGAAGGGTTTGGGTGTCCTTAAGCTTTAAAATTTGATTAGGAGGTGTGAGAATCTGAATCCCTGTATTCACAATAACTTGCGAGCCAGAGGGTATTGTGATATGATGAGGGGTATACAGAGTATCCCCTCTTCACCATCCATAGCCTCAGGGGGTAACTTAGTTTTACCCCTAAGACTTGGTATTCAACCTTGCAAATGGAGGATGGGTATTCTAGGAGAAATGTCCATTTTTTGGGATGCATTAATTTTGACGGGGAGTTCAAATATTAATGGAATCCAATACCCTAATAAGGATACATACTTTTCCTTATAGTTGATGATGCAAATGAATTCCCGCATCAATCAGACCCCAATATGCAACTCATAAGAATCATTTTCTAGCGCAATGACAGGGGCATTGATTAATAGTTTCCTGTATTAAAGGAGTAAGGCTGAGTAAACTCCATTTGCCTTAGCAGACTGCCTGCCGTCCCATGTTCAGCTGCATGAATCAAGTATGGAGCATTTTTTCCTTTTGGATAAGTTGGGAGGAAATAACATTAACTGGAGAACCGGTGTCAATTATTGATAGGACTTTAACCTTATAGATGACTACTTTAACTTGAACCACCAAAGATCTGAACTGGGAATTAACAGCTAGTAGGCTGTCATTAAATATTTTCAGAAAAGCAAGTTGAGAATCCCGCCAAGGGCAATTTTGGGGATGTTCAATGCATTTGAAAATTTTATCTGCCAGTACCTGGCTTTCCATAGAAGAGTTGACAGCCAAAATATAATTGGTTAACTGACCAACATAAAAGTAAGAAAGCTGTAGATTTTTATTTCCTTTAATAGAAAGAGGTACTTCAACTTCTTCAAGGGCAGCTAACACAAAACAACCTAAAGTGCTGGGGATATAGCTAGAACTAGAACAAGTGTCTTGAAGCACTTGATTTAGTCAGCATAGGGAGCCTCTTTCCCTATACTGGCTGATCTTTTGCCGCCTTACGTTGGAGTATGCAACAAAAGTACACAGTTTGTTGGTTCTTTTGCAATGGGTGCAGTATAATTTCTTTGTAGGCGAGTTGGGGGGAGTAATGGCTAACACTTGGGACCAGGGCTTATTGTTATTAAAGCAAGGTAGCCCAACAGATTTATGTATTTTTGGCCAATATTTTCTAGAATAGCTCCTTTAATATGGAGGAGGGACGTCAAGTTATATTTCACCGCTTTTAGATAAACAAGGATATTAGGCATATTTTTAAATGCCAAAATGAGGCGGTGATGGCATCATCTAACATAAGACGATTTCCTGCAACAAGAGTATGAGCTTCAAAGTAAAAACAATGGGCAGCTTCGCTGATAGTTTCCCTTTGATTAAGGCTGATGCCCATGAAGGTCTGTTTTTGGTTGGATAGGGTTAAGTCGCTCCCAAATTCCTGGAGCAAGGCATTCTTGGCGTCAGTCCAAGTATGGCAATGCATAAGATGGGGGGACCATAATATATTGAGCCATATGGCTAAAACAGTTCGCCAGGTGTTTAATCTGTTGATGATCAGTTTCTTCCTCCATAGAGTTTTTTTAGCAATATAAGAAAGAGAAGATACTTCCCTCCCCAGAGACTTACTTTTCTTTAAATGCACCACTTGGGGGGCTGGAGGCCAAACAACATGGGCTGATATTGGAACCACACTTTCACCTAATAATGAAGTGGTATCTTAGGAATACTCTTGAGGTTGAAGCGCATCCTCTTGGCTCTGCAGATCATCAAGATCATCAATTTTAAAATATACTCGTTCATGAGTGGCACTTAGAGCCATTTTTGTGGCAATTAGTTGATTTAGTTGCCATATTTCATTTTTTTAAAGCAGGATTGGTGGCTTAAAAGTTCGAGTTGATGTTGTTTGGTGGTGAGCACTCTTTGCTCCAATCCACATACCACAACAGGTAGGGCTGCTAAGGTCTCAAGTCGTTTGTGATGAGCAGGTAAGGAAACTTTGAAATATAGGGGAACTCCATCACAAGTGAGTTGGGATCTTTGGGTGACACATCTAAATTGGACATCAATGTTTTTTACTTGTTAGATTAACGTATGGAGGCATTCTTTGGGATTCCAGGATCAATACCAGGTCCCAGAGGTCCTCTGAGACCAGAGGGTCCCATCCACCATCCTGTCCGTAACAACAAAGGGGTCTGCTTTCCCCATTGCATCCATCATAACTGGGGGTCCGTGCTAACCAGGAACTCCTTGAGGACCAGAGTTATGGAGACTATTCTGAAAATCCCATAATTTGTAGATCATTTCCTCCAATGATTGAGGCGTTCATCCACAGAGGTGATAAAGTTTATCAAATAAAGGGCATACTTTGTGGGTATAATCTATGATCTGATTATGGATTATGACCTATAGTTGACTAAATTAATTAGTGAGTTCCATCTGAATGAAACTCATGACACCTTGATCCAAGAAGGTTAACACAACGTGTATCTCATTATTAAGCTGCTTTTTTCCAATATAGCATTTTGTTTTTTACTGCTGAATTGGGAGACAGATTGGTAATATTGGAGAAGCTGATTGGATTGTTTTTAATAATTGAAAGTGGAGGATTTAATCCTGGTGATGGAACCTGCTACCTGAAGTAGATAGTACAAGGTGGGATGTACAAAGTAACGCATATAGCGACCATATGTCCAGCTTCAACCTGTTCCATATTGAGTGAAAAATTTGAGCTAAGATCATTATAGGGGCTGGTAATGCAAGAGCCCATCATCTATTAGCTCAGCCTCCAGGGACAAAGGCCCTGATAAGAGGAGCTGGAGAGCTTTAGCAAAGTCTGATAAATGTAAATTGTACTGGTTGGAAGATTGAGCGTGGAAGATCTTCTCCATTAACAGGGGAATAGAATACAGCAGTTGGCTGCTGTAACTCCTATGTGCATATTGAGCTCCCAATTGCTGTGATGGGATGCTTCATGATCTGAGGTGTTTTATGAAGCTGAATTGTTGCTGCCCATTACTTCTTTTAAATTTATAATTTTACCACAAACTTATGATGTACCTGGCAGGGAGCACCAGTTTTGTCAGGATCTGGGGAGAGTTACTACAGATACAAAGCTGTTTTAGGCCAGGTAACCTAAATCCCAGGGGTGATGGATAGATAATTTTGCTTTTTTGATCAAAAAAGTCTTTACACCAGCTACTAAGGCTGGTGAGGCAATTCCAAATAAAATACAATTTATTTTAAGTTGTGAAAAGGAGGGAAAATTAAGTTTTATTGGCTCAATATTATGAATATAAGGAAACTAGGGAGGTGCCTTGGGGAACAACCAAACAGTCCAAGCTTAGATCTATAAAATTAAACAAATTGGGAATTCAGCAGCAGCCCAATTTTTCAGTTGAATATGCTGCGCTAGTTGCATGGATTGGGTTTAAACCTCAAGCTTAGGTAGCTCCAAGGGATCAATAATCGGCCATGTAAGTCAGGGCTGATCCCCAACTTCAAGATTCATCAATTTTGTCAGGGATTATCACCAACAGAAGCTTGGATGATATGGTCATTTCATGATCAATTCCCATCAGCCAAAACATCTAAATCTACCATTTGTGTAGAAATCTTGACACCAGGTGTGAGCCATCAAACTGGACATGGTTTTGCATTCTTTTAGGACAAAAAAGGCTCCCATCCTAAGGCATCTCTAGTCACCCAATTGGCTGATCTGGGGCAAATCCTGGATGAGAGATTAGTGGCAGCCCCCTTTCTAGCCTCTCAGACCCCAAAGTCGCCTCCAGGGTCCCACTATTTTTATTAAGATTTTATACAATTAGTGCAGAAAATTCAATAATTCTGCCATAAATTTAGAAGTTCTTGTAATGCTAGTAATACCAGGGCAAAGCTCTCTCTCAAGCACAAGATGCAAAGAGGTGCTTAAGTTGTTGAGCAAACCTGAAACCCAGGTTAAGCCCAGGTGGGAATTCTATATAACTTTTCCCTATAGCCATAAATTGAAGGAAAAGAGCGTCAAACATTGGGGTGATAGTATTAATGAGTCCAATGTGAACAAAGATAAAAACTTATAACACAGCATAAAATTGGCTAATAATTTACAAAATGAACTGCTTAGAATTAGCATAGGCATGCTCCTAAGAGCTTGAAACCCAAGACCCTGTGCTTCACCCCTCATATTTTAAGAAACAACAACTTTCACCTAGAATGTTGTTGGAGTTTTTATTAGGTTTTATTTTTGTTTAAGCTAAAAATATTTATTAAAAAAACCTTCCTTTTTATTTTTTATATTATTAAATGATAAAATTGTAAGTCAAATCCCTAAATCTGCCCTTTCAGCTCCTACCTCAACGCGCCTCCTCAATGCCCCTTAGTACCAGCGGTGCCTTTTATTCTGGTGATGCCTTTGTGGGTTCTAGCATACCCATGATGGAAGCCAGGTCTTTACTTGGCATCAGGATCAAGGGTTTAGACCTCTTGTCACTTTTTAATTTATAAACCAGGAGACTAAAGCTCCTGGGTGCCATGATATACCTTGTATTTTTCTTGGTTGAATCATCTTTATTCCATATACTACGTCTGGAGGGTTAATTCCTATATATAAGCTTTTTAATTTTTACTTAAAAAGGGTTAAAAGTAAGAGTAGAGTTTGTTGCTTAGAAGCATTTTTATGCGAGTGTTTTGCTCAGATAATCTCCAAACATACTATGCCAAGATCTATTTCTCAACTCCAATTGGGATTTAGTTGTTGTATAAATTGAGGTTTAACTTTTAATTTTATGCCTTGAAATTAGTTGGGGATTGTCTCCAATATATAGAGGGCTGAAATTTTGTCAGGGATTATCCCTGATAATAGTTTCAGCTATTTGTACAGTTCAGATTAAAATTCCGCAGTCCAACTCATCCAAATTTCCAATTTGGATAGTGTTGGAATACAAGATGATGGTTGAATTGAATTCCCCTCTTCCAAATCAAGCTGTGCCAAATCAGTCATCAAACCTAACTGAGCTAAATCAATTTCAGGATCCTCCTCCCCTATTCCTGAGTCATGTGGGGCGGTGTTACCACCTATTTGGTCAGGTGAGCAACACCATCCATTGAGGATGCCCACAAGGAGGCCATTCCAGAAGATCAGTAAAGATCCTGAATGGATGAGGCCCCAATGATCTCAAAGGCACCAAGTCCCAAAACCCTATAAATATCAAATCTTTCTAAGCCTAATAAAGTATCATATAACTTACCCAACTTTCCGCTTCCTTCTCAACTTTTTTCTGCAAATTAGCAGCTTTGAGCCACCTTTGGACCTCAGCACCAGTCTAGAGAACTGTAGCGCTGACAATAGTGGTGCTCACTACAGGGGGCTCTGAGCTGTCCCAAGTGAAAACGTCTATCACGATGGAAAATACTAGAAGCCTAGAAGACTAAACCTCTGGTTGGTCAAGAAGCTTTGTCCAATGGGTTAGTACCTCGTGGCATGAGATGCCAGCTGCTCAATCCAAGATATTAGAATTTTGAGTCGCTTCCCAGTTCACCCTGCCTTCTATTGATGAAAGTCAATACCAACTTCAATACAAAAACCTTAACGAGGTAATCCCACAACTAATAAATGGCATCTACTCTGTGGGTGCCTGCACTAGTCGTTCCCGCCCCTCTGCCATTCCATCTACCATGCAGGACCTTTACAGCTCAGCCCAGCTGCTGCCAGCAGAACTCACATTTTTCCCTGAATGTTATCTCTGCCATTTTGTCCATCCCGCCATCCATCACCTACTCCAACTGGTTGGGTTGCACCATCAAGAAGTTTCATGTCAACTGGGGCTCTCCCAGGCCATACACACCCATCTCATCGACTTTTATAATGCAGCCTCCTCCTTTGTTCATGACAATTGTAAGGCCATAATTGATAATCAACAGCTGATTAAGGAACTTTGAGATCAGGTAATGGTGTTAGATCATGGGATTCTCAGGTATCTTGAGGATAAACTGCGTTGGAACATCCAGCACCTTGAGACAACTTGGAATCTTGGCTCCTCCAAGTCAAGGACCTGGTTGGAACCCTACAACAACACTATCAGGAACTGGCCTCCTGCAACTACCCATCTAGGGGTGAAGGTCCTGAAGGGCCTCGGGGGCTTGAAGGCCCTGTGGGGCGTGAGGGGCTAAAGGGCCAGAGGGTCCCCGTGGACCCCCTAGACCCCCTAGACCCCCAGGTCCCTCAGTTCCCATTGCTGCTGGCCCTGAGGACCCCTGGCGGAAGGATGTGATGACAGCCTTGGCTGTTTTATGTGAATAAATGTGAAATGTAGCTGAAGGATGTAGACTCCAAATGGATGGAGTCCCTCTTGACCCTAGGGTCTCCCTAGATGCCCTGTCGGATGAAATGGGCAACTTGAGTATTTTTGCTGAGCTCACCAATGCCCACATCTCCCAGCTGGAACAAACTTGTCAAGGGTTCAAGGCCCTCTTGACCACCCTCAAAGACCAGTTTCACCGCCAGCATGCCAACATACAATCTCTAAAAGAGCAAGTTGTGGACAATGTTTCCGTTTCCTCCATCAACCAAAATTAGGACAATGTCCAAGAAGAACTTGAGGGCCTATGATGCCAGTTAGACCAACAGGGCCCCCGTGACTATGTGGAAACTGAGGTTTCAGAGCCAACACCTATCCCTGGTGTTAACACCCTCTCCGCTCCTCTGGTAGATATCTTTAAACCTAGTTTTAAAGAAAGGTTTGTTCCCAGACAAGAGAGCATTGCATCCTTCCTGTATGCTTATGAAAGCTCCATGGAGGAGGCCACCAACTGGCAGAAGGTAAAACATATTCACTCCTGTCTAGATAGCACTGCCTGGGAAATCATGACTCCCCATTTGAAGGAGTGCACAACTTGGGATCAGGTCCGCATGGCTTTAATCCAAGAGTTTGGTAGCAACTAAAACCCTAGCCAACCAGAAACAGGCTTTCATGGGTATCCGATTAAACAAAGGAGAAAGCCCCACAGAGTTTGCCTGCTGCTTTTATGCCCAAGCTTAACCCTTGGTCACCATGAATCATATCACCCTGGATGACGCTATTACCGCTGTTATTTCTGCGTTGGGATCCTACCCTGATGTACAGATGCATATGATTGGCCAGAAGAATGGGTTTACCTGCATCCAAGAAATTAAGGAGGCCCTTAATGAGATCCCTATGTCAACTTTACACTTTAAAGCTACCTCCACTGGCCCCTCTAACCATCCTAGAGTCCATGTGGTCAAAAACCAGAAAAATTTCGATTCAGATGCACTTACTGTAACGGTTCCAGACACAGCGCCAAGAACTGCTGGAAATGACTTGCTGAGGAGGCGGGAAAAGGGCAGTCAGCATGAAGGATGAGGCACTTTGTGCTGACAACCCCACCTAGCCTCAAGAATCCTCTGCAACTGCAAACAAACCAGGAGCTACAGCATCTGGAGAAGAAGTTTTGGTATCTAACAATAATAAAGAAATTGATACTGCTTACTCTTTATCTGATGACACTCCCATGTTCCTCACTCTGCCGCACCAGTTTGGAAGTCTGTTCGCCCAGGTCGCAGTTCAAGTTCACAAGATACCAGTCCATGCCATAGTTGACAGTGGCTCCCCCATAAATGTCATATCTTCCAAGTTGATGAAACGCATCAAGATCACTCACAATATGCTGCACTACATGGGGTATGGAATGGCTGGTCCCCAGTGCACCCAATCCATAGGGGCTTATTCCTCTCTACCAATACAATTTGGAAAGCTCACTTTAGACACGCCCGCCATTGCTTTGGATAACCCTAGCTATGACCTGCTCCTCGGGACTCAATTTTTTTGAGACTATTCAGCTGTGCTCCATTACAATGGTGGCTTTTTATCCTTACTTGGTTATCATACCCCGCTTTTTTTTTGAGACCCCCCGTGACTCCAAACTGAGGTTAAAGCCCAGGCTTGTCTGCTGGAGAGTGAAAGCCAAATTAATTAGCTTAAATATCATATTAGGGGTTTATGAGTCTGACTGCCCCCTCTGGCTGTTGATGGGCAAGAAGGCATGCCAATTTACTTACCTAAGGCCTCTACCATTCCACTGAAATCTCAGGTCATCTCTGATACCTGGGTCCATATCAACATCCCCTCAGGGTACCTCTAGAGGTCCGAGGCCTAGACAAACCATCCCCAAAGGAGGTGCTGACTTGTCCGTGGATTCTATATCCAGCCTTCGCTGGAGCAATATCAGTGCTGTTGGCCAACCTTACTGATAAACCCAAAATAGTAGGTCCAAACAGCCCTGCTGCCTATGTCCGCCTACTACCGGTGGAAGCTATTGCCAACATTCAAAACATTGGGGACTTGAGAGACTTTGGCTTGGAAGCTCCACCCCCAGTTAGTCTGGTTGATACTTATATCAGTAAAGACCTCTCAGATGACCAACAGAATAAGGTCCTAGCATTGTTAGAAGAATATTCAGACCTATTTTTGACCTCAGCCTACAATTTCAGAAGAATTAATGGGGTCCTCCATCATGTAGAAACTGGAGATGCTCCTCCTTCCTGTTCCAACCTTACTGAAAAAGCAAGGTCAAGGAAGCCCAGGTGACCGTTGAGCTAAAACAACTACTTGACGCCAGACTCCTGGTGCCCTCGCACAGCCCTTGGGCTTCCCCTCTTATGCTTGTTTGGAATAAGGATGGCAGCCATCGGGTGGTGATGGATTATCAATGACTTAACTCCATCGCTAAAAAAGACAGTTATCCTTTACCTCAAATTGACAATTCCCTCCATCTGCTCGCCAGATCCCAATACCTTTCCACCCTGGACCTTTCCAGCGGGTATTGACGGGTTGAGCTCACCCCTGAGGACCAGGCTAAGTGTGTGCTCATAGCCAATGAGGGACTATTCGAGCCCACACAGGATGCCCCAAAGCCTTTGTAACACCCCGTCTATTTTCCAACAGGCTATGGATGGGGTCCTTGGGGACTTGAAGCTTTCCTGCGTCCTTATTTATCTAGATGACAATACTGTTTTTTTCAAACCTTTAATGGGCACCTCAAGCATCCACAGGAAGTATTCAATTGGCTACGAAGGGCGTTATAAATCTAAAACCCTCAAAGTGCTCCTTCTTTCAGTCCGAATTAGAGTTCCTGGGGCACAAGGTCTCCAAGGATGGCATCTGGCCTATACCTGACAAAATTGCCACCATAGAATAGATGACGCACCCCCAAAGCTTAAGGGATATTCAGGTATTCCTTGGGATGGTGGGCTATTATCAGCAGCTCATTCCCCAGTTTGCCAACCTCGCAGAGCTGCTGTATTATCTCCTACAGAAAAATGTGCCATTTGAGTAGCAGCCTGAATAAGAACAGGCTTTTAATGCCTTGAGAACCGCTCTCTGTACTAAACCCATTCTAGTTCACCCTCACTTCAACCAACCCTTCTTGTTGTTCATGGATGTGGGCAATGTTGCTGTTGGGGTTATCCTGGCTCAACATGACAAAAACCAGGTCAACCACCCCATGGCCTACTTTATTAAGATGCTAAGTAAAGCTGAGTGGAACTACATCATCACCGAGAGGGAATGTCTAGCCATCTTATTGACCATCAAACATATTCAGCCTTACCTCTATGGTACCCATTTCACTATTATTACAGATCACTCCTTGCTCCAGTAGCTTCAACAAATGAAGGACCCCAATGGTCAGCTAGCCAGGTGGGCTCTACGACTGCAAAGGTTACAATTTCACCATCATCCAACACACAGTCACGATTCACCAGAATGCTGACAGCCTCTCCAGGATGCCGGTGCTAGCAGCGTTGAACCCCAAGGAGGACTGGCTATATGATCTAATAGGCCAACCTGAGCAGTGGAAGTTGGAAACCCCGGAGGTCCAAGCTGAACTATGAAGGATGACTCATGACACACAAATTAAGGATGGGCTGCTTTACAAGAAGGTCAACAAGAAGTGGCTCCCTTATATCCGACCCTCCTCCATAACTGACGTTATACTAGAAGGCCAATCCACCATGGGACATGGGGCCATCAAAAAGACTCATGAGTGGTTGAAATCGCGATCTTACTGGGACCGCATGATAGAGACCATCCAGGAGGTCCTGGAAGCATGCATGGCTTGCTAATCGCAAGACCAAGCCAACCCCAATTCCAACATTTGGTTGTTGCCCCGACTGGCCCCTTCAATGTGGTAAGCATTGATGTGGTGGGCCCTCTTCCCATGGGGCTGCATGGCCATAAATACATTATCCTAGCCATGAACCATCTAACCAAGTGGGTTGAAGCGATTTTGGTCCCAGCTGCTACTGCTAAAGCCACCGCCCTTTTCCTTGTTCAATCTGTTTTCACCCAGCATGGGTGCCCCCAGACCTTACTTTTGGACAATGGACTAAACTTCACCTCACAGGTAGTGCAAGAACTTACCTCACTATCTTTACTACTCAGTGTTTCGCTGCACCTCAAACCCCTCAGTAATGGTGCAGTCAAACGGGCTAACGCAACTTTTATTTCCATTCTTCAAAAATTAGCTGCCTCAGACCCTGCTCGTTGGAACCATTATATACCAGCGCCTTGCTTGCCTACTGAGTAAGCTATCACTGATTTATCAAGATGTCCCCATTTGAAGCCCCATATGGGCGGGCACCTCAGCTGCCAAGTAGCATCCAGAAAATGCTCGAGAACTCCACCCCTGAGAACTCTGAATTAACTATGAGGGCTCTAGCTGATGAAATTGTCCGGCTTCAAGCCCAAGCCACTCAAGGCATTATCACCAACACTGGAAGAGAGACATCCTAATCTAATCTCGGATGACCCTCCTTACCAGATTTTCAATTAGGTGACCTCATTCTCTTTTATCACCATTGACCTGGAGTCCAACAGAAAAAGCTAGACGTACTTGGGTCTGGACCCTATTAAGTCATTCATAGGGTGAAGTCCAAGTACTGATTGCTGACGTCAACCAAGGGACTATAGTAAATTGGGTGCATGGTCAGTTCCTGCAGCCATATTCCCCCTCCGACAGGATCTTGATGGGGGCGTTGTCAGAATTTTAGATAATAATCGAATCAAATTCCCCCTTCCAAATCAGGCAGTGCTAAATTGGTCATCAAACCTAACTGAGCTAAATCAATTTCAGGATCCTCCTCCCCTATTCCTGAGTCATGTGGGGCGGAGTTACCACCTATTTGGTCAGGTGAGCAACACCATCCATTGAGGATGCCCATGAGGAGGCCATTCTGGAAGATCAGTAAAGATCCTGAATGTATGAGGCCCCGATGATCCTGAAGGCACTGAGTCTTAACACACCCTATAAAATATTGAATCCTTTTAAGCCTAATAAAGTATTGAATAACTTGCCCAAATTTCCACTTTCTTCTCGACCTTTTTTCTGCGAATTAGCAGCTTTGAGTCACCTTTGGACCTTGGCGCCAGTCTAGAGAACTGTAGTGCTGACAGGTAGGAATCCTGACAACACCCCCTCTAGATCTTGGCGTAGGGGGCAGAACAGATGGAGAAAATAACTATGTACATGATTTACCACAGTACCTTGAATGACCTCTACAATTTAATGTTTGTTTCCCCACTTATAAATGACTTTGGAGGGCCCCAACCAGTTGGCGCCCAATTTATTATCATGACCTCCCAGCCAATGATGGTAGAAAAGGGCTAAGTCACCTGGTTGGAAGGTATGCAGAATTTCATGTTTGTCAATAAAGCGTTTTATTTCTCTACAAGTTGTAGCAGATAGGTTCTCTAAATCCAAGACCTGAAGTTGGATAATTTTATTATAAATACTTTGCATAGTGACTCCATAGGCTTTAGGAGAGTCTTGGTCAAGCATAGCTGCATTTAAGAAGGCATCTGAGAGTCTTCCATACAACGCTTGGAAGAGCAACATCTTAATTATTTGATGATAGCTGATCCTATAGGCCAGAATTGCACTAGGAAATATTGGAGCCAATGAAGGGGGTCAGCCATACCCATTTTTCAGAGGGTTGCAGTTAGATTACTATTTGCCCACTCTACCATTCCATTAGTTGCAGGATGGTAGTGGGTGGAGAATACCTATGTGGTTCTATCAGGTCAGCTAAATCTTCCACTAACATCAAGTGGAAAGTTTGCCCACTATCAGAAAGGATTATGTTAGAGCAATCATGCTGGGTGATAATCTGATTATATAAAAATTTGGCTGTTGGTTTTGCCAAAGCTGAGTTTAGTGATATGGCTTCAATCCACTTAGTTAAATGGTCCACAGCTAGTAGGAGGAACCAATGACCATAGAGGCTCAAAGAAGAGATCACATAACATCAATACTAACAGTATGAAAGGGTTCACAAGGTGGAACCACTGGATGTTGAGATTGGGGATTAGGTCTATCTTGGCTTTTAAATACCAAGCAGGACTTTAATACATCATGGAATGAGACAAGCTTTCTTAGTAACATTGATTCTTGAGCCACTGGTATGTTTTCCAAATTTCCTCAGGGCTTACTTTCTGATGTCCCTCTAATATGAAGTTGGTATGAGATGAAGGTCATACATAGGGCACCCAAATTATGGGCTTGAGTTTGTGGTTGGGTGTCTTTGAATTGAAGATTCGCCAATATTTTTGCTAATTCCTTTTAAGGAGTCAGGGATTCATCTTTCCATAAATGTGATTGGGTCAAGAGATAGTAGAGTTGATCTTCTTCAGGGTAAGTTAAAGCTAATATGGGGATACTGGATAAGCAATCCACATTTTAATTTATGGACTTTGACTATGAATGATGTAAAAATCATAATTTTGGAGTTTTAACGCCAATTGGGCTAACTTACAATTGGGATCATCCATTTGCTTAGCCATTGTAAGGAAGCATGATCAGTAACTATGATAAAGTGATTCCCATATAAATAGGGTTGGATATACTTAATAGCCAGTAGGACCGCTAAGCATTTGAACTCTGTAACACTATAATTGCGTTCAGCTCTGGTTAAAAAAAATTTATAGCAGGCGATAGGATGCTCCACTAAATTTTGTTGTGCTGCGATAGTATGATTATAAGGCGTATCATTAACATTGGTAAAAAGTAGAAATGGTTTATTAAAGTTGGAATATATAAGAACTGATGAATGAAAGGGAACTGAGTGTAATAGGTCAAGGCCTGCTATTGCTATTTTTCATTGGAAGGGCATCCAATTCTTTAATAAATATCTAGAGACTAGGAAGTGTTGTCAAAAATGGGGGATAAAATGCGATAATATCCCACCATCCCCCCCCCCAAAAAAAAAACCTGTACGTCTCATAGGGATTTAGGGGGACATCTTAAGATGGACATAACTTTATCACCCATAGGGGATATGACAGCTTTACCTACCTCATGGCCTAAAAAATTCATCTCACTCTAAATAAGAAGCATTTAGACAGCTTTAGTTTTAATAAGGATTGCCATAACCGCTTGAAAACTTGTCAAAGATGATCTATGTGCTTAGTAAAAGTTCTCTAAAAATAGTAATTTCTTCAAGATAAACTAGCACAAATGAACATTTCAAGTAAACTAAAAGTTTATCCATGGCGCGTTGGAAGGTAGCAGGGGCGTTACATAACCCTTGCGGCATTCTAGTGGGTTTGAATAGACCTTAAGTTGAAATGAAGAAAAATTTTCACGATCTACCAGTGACAAATCAATTTTCCAGTACACACTGGCGAGATCCATAGCTAAAAATAGTGGGAAGCTGACATCAAGCGTAAGAATTATCTATATGTGGCAATGGATAGCTATCTTTTCTTGTAATTGAATTGAGGCGGCGATAATCCATGACAACATGATGTCCACCATCCTTTTTCTAAATTAATAGGAGTGGGGAAGCCCATGGGCTTTTAGAAGGTGCAAGTAACCTGGCCTCCAAAAGTTGCTGTAACTCTAAGGTGACTTGATCTTCCTCCACTTTATATTTCCTGTATTGCGAGATAAATGGAGGGTGATCCTTGGTCTCAATTTGGTGAATTACCCCTAACACTTTTCTGTAGTCACTTGGTCCCAAGAAAAAAAATCACCATAATCCTCAAGGAGGTCTTTGCCATTCTGGCGTTCATCAGGAGCGAGATTGTCTCCAATTTTAATGTCAACCAGAGCTATTGTGGGTTTGAGATCAGATCCTAAATCTTTTAAGGAGCCAAACAACTCACATCAGCAATATTTTTTAATGAGACATAGTTTTAAGTAAGCAATAGGGGCATGCTAAGGAACTTGGAGAATTTGATTAATTAGATTCCATAATAAGATAGAGATAGATTTTCCGTAGCCAGGATCCAAATCCCAGGGCAGGTCAACGCTTCTTTGATTAAAGGGTTTGGGTGTCCACTTAGCTCCAAACATTGATTAGGAGAGGCGAAATTCTTGATCCCCATATCCACAATAACTTGTGAGCCAGAGGGTATTGTAATTGGTTGGGAGCATACAGAGGGATCTTATCTTCGGCACCCACAGCCTCAGGGGGTAGCTTTGTTTTGTCTCCTAATACTTGATATTTAATTTTATAAATGGAGGAAGGATATTCAAGGAGGCAGGTTCATTTTTTCTGGGTAGATTTAATCTTGACCAGGTGTTTTAATATCAGCGAAATCCAATACTCTAATAGAAAAAGGCACTTTTCTTTATGGTTTTTAATGCAGTTGAACTCTTGCATCAATTGGACCTTAATAAGCAAATTGCAGTTATCATTTTCAAATGCAATAGTGGGGCAGTAATTATAAGTTTTCCAAATTGTAGAGGGAAGGCAGAATACGCCCCAATTGCATTAGTCATCCAATTTATAGCCGTTCCATATTCAGCTTTGTGAAATAATCCTGGAGCCATTTTTATTTTCTGGATAAGTCAGGATAATATAACATTAACCGGTGAGCTGATATCAATTATTAACAAGACTTTGACCTTATGAACAACAACCTCTACTTGAACCACCAAAGAGCTGAATTGAGGATTAATGGACATTAAACTTCTGTGGGAGATTTGTAGTGAAGAAAGTGAAGGGTTTTGTCACGGCCAAGCTCAGGGCTGCTCAATGCTTTTAAAGATTTTATCTGCTAGCGCTTGGCTTGCCATAGAGGTACTGACATCCAAGATTTGTTTATGTAGCTGTTCAATATAAAAATAAGAAAGCTAAAGATTTTTATTCCCTTGGATAGGAAGGGGTACATTGACTTCTGCAGGCGCCGCCAAAAAGCATCCTGAGGTGCTGGGCATAGAATTAGAGCTAGTACAAGGGGATTGAGGCACTTGATTGTTGCCAGCATAGGGAGCCTCTTGCCCTATACTGACTAACATTTTGCTGACCTATGCAGAAAAATGCGACAAGTGTCTACAGTATGGTTGTTTCTCTTGCAAACAGTGCAGGATAATTTGGGGTAGGCGACTTGGGGGTGTAACTGCTAGCACTTGGGCCTGAGGCTTATTGTTATAAAAATGAGGGGGCCCAGTGGGTTTGAGCAGATCAGCTGGAATTTCCAAAATGGCTTTTTTGATATGATAGAGAGACGTCCAGTTAGACTTCATCTCTTTAAGATAAAGTAGAATGTTAGACATATTTTTAAATGCCAAAAATGAAGCAGAGGTAGTTCATCTAAAGTATGACATTTTCTGGTGACCAACATTTGAGCCTTGAGGTAAAAACGTTAAGCAAACTCAGTGAAGGTTTCTCACCAATTGAGTCTTTATGGCCATAAAAGCTTGCTTTTAGTTAATAAAATTAAGTCACTTCTAAATTCCCAAAGCAAAGAAGTCTTGGCGTCATCCCAAGTCTGGCTATGCATTTGATGAGGTATCATAATGCCTTGAGCTATGCAACAAAAACAGTTGATTAGGTGTTTGAGCCGTTGGGTGCCAGTAGCTTCCTCCATGGCACTTTTATAGCAAAAGGAAAGAGAAGATACTCCCTTCACTTGGGATGTACTTCTCTTTGAACGGCAGTTTGAATTTGCCACTGGGGGGTTAATGGTCAAACTATGTGGATTGAAACTGGGGGTGCATTTACCTGAAAAGGAACTACTATTGCTGGGAGCTACATGAGGGTGGAGAGCATCCTCTGACTTTGTAAGTTGTTGATAACTTCAATTATTAAATCTACCCAATTATGAGTGGCACAAAGGGCCAATTTGGTGGCAAAAATTGGGGATAACTGCCAAATTTTGCTTTTTAGCTTTGTAGATGCATCACAAAGTTTGAGTTGGCGTTGCTCAATGGTGAGGATTCTTTGTTCAATCCCACATATCATAGCGGGTAATTTTGCCACATAGTTAAGGCTTTCTTGATCCAGAGAGGATTTTAAGTAAATTGTTATTATCCATTGTTTATTTTTATTTTTATTATATATTTTTACACTGTGAACTCAGGGTGAACCTGGCAGGGAGTACCAGGTTTGTCAGGATCAAGGATTTAAACCTCTAGTCCCTTTTTAATTTAAAAGCCAGGGGACTCAAAGCTCCTGGGTGTTGGAATATACCTTGTTGCTTTTCTTAAGAAAAGTCTATATTCCATATACTACGTCTGGAGGGGTAATTCCTATATAAGTTTATATTTTTACTTAAAAAGGGTGAAAAGAGAGAGTAGAGTTTATTGCTTAGAAACCATTGTTATATGGGAGTTTTGCTCAGTCAATCTCCATACTTACTAAGCCAAGATCTATTTATCATTTACAATTGTGATTTGTTTGCTGCATAGATTGGGTTTGAACCCAATTTTAGGGCTTGAAATTAGTTGGGGATTGGCCCCAATATCTAGAGGGCTGGAATTTTGTTGGGGATTATCCCCAATAATTGTTTCCACTTTTTGGATGGGTTGGTTTCATATCCCATTGACCAACCTATCCAAATAACAATTTTGGAAGAAGTCCTGAAACTTGCCATGTTAGGATTAACTGGTAATAGATAATTCATCCCACAAGGTGTGGGAATTTATATGACCACATTATCCAGCTTCTGAATTATCTAAGCTTCAATTAATTTAAGATAATTGGTTCAATTATTTAATTTAGCTTATTGATTAAGCTTTGAGACATTGATTGATTATTCTGTTTTATTAGTAATAATCACCAATTAAATGGTTAATCATAATTCTCATAGGATCATATCCAATGATAATTATGGTTACAATTTCATTGGGGATTGTTGCCAACAATTTGGAGATAAGTAAATTAACTTGAAATGGGTAATTACTCATGGGAAATCGTCAGGTTTGGTAGCTGAAATGTGGGCTGAGATGAATAGCGATTTAATTATGCTATTCCTTGTGAATATCAGCTGGAATATTTCCCAAAATTGAACCAATATCTCTTTTCAGTCATCTAGGCATGCTGAGACCATCATAGATATCCCTTTTCATCAGCTAGGCGTGCTGAGACCCTCATGGATATCCCTTTTTATTGGCTAGGCGTGCTGAGAATCTCATGGTTACCATGAATACTCCTAACACATGTCCTTCACTGTTTTACCCTATAAATATTCCCTCACTTTAGAATAATAAAAACCTTAGTACTGTGAATACTTTATTGTTTTAATTGTGGATTGTTTACTTCAAAGTGAAGTTGTTAAGGAGTTTTCTGTTTAAGTGTCAACGCCAGAGTGAGGCTGAAGTCACTTAAATCCTTATATATTGCCAGAGTGAGTCCAAAGTCACTTCAATCCTTATATTGCCAGAGTAGGGCCAAAGCTACCCAATTATCCAAACTTGACTAGGCTAATTGTCTTTATATAATTAGCAAATCTGTGTTTATCCTAGAAGTCAGTAGTTAAGTGAACCTGTGCACCAGTAACTACCCCACGGTTTTTACACAAGGCAACCATATTATCTTCATTTTTTTATCTTTAAACCTTACCAATCTTTTTTAAGGAAAAAAATAATTGAGTGGAGGATAAGAAACAATGGTTTGTCCTAGCAACTATAGGATTTATCCTGATTCAAAATAAAACCTGCACAAAGTGGTAGCAGAATTTACCCTTATAAATAGACACCCTTCTTAGAAAAACCTTTATGCCAATTGAATCAATTAAATAACACTAAAATCACTAGCTGAAACATAATCAATAAATATGCTCAACGCTTGGTTATAGCACATATATTCAGCCAGTTTTCTATATGGCTTCTTAGTAAGCTCTTATAAACTAATAACTGCCATATTACATTCCAAAAGTTTAGCTTACGCTTTTCTTTGAGAAAAAAATTGGCAATTATATGATTCAAAGTTACATCAATATATTATGTGTAGAGATTAATTTAAAAAGTCCTAATTACTTGATAACCTAACATTAGAGAAGCTTATACATACTAATTTTAGTGTAGTAGTTTTTTAGTTTTTGAAATAGTTTTATTGTATGAGTTATAAATTTAAATAGTTCTATCATAAACTTACTTTACACAATAAAACCTGATATAAAATATAAAGAATATATAAATTCTTATAAAAGTTTTTTTTTCATTTTGCGCCTGTAAACTAAAAAGTTCATATATTCGAAACTTTTTCAAATTGCAAGCTTTTATTTTAGCATATATGATAAGGGCTGCTTAATATAGTAAATATCTTTAGTTTATGTACATTTTTTGCAGTTAATATTTATGGTTAAAAACCATTTGCCTAATTAATAATCCTATACTTTAACAGCATATACATAGCAAATTTTATGAATGTAGGTTCTTTGGCTATTATGGATAATTCTTTAGATTCTTTTCTAAACTTTTATTGCTTAATTATAAAAACTTATTAATTAAAATTAAAACTGATTGTTCACAAAAATAATCTAATGATAAATAGTTTCTTATTAAAACTTAAAAATTTAAACTAAACTCCCATGCCAGGTTTGAAATTCTAGCTTTTATGGGCAAGAAAATTTTGTTTAGTTCTGACATCCATATTTAGATAAGGTTTCCAGTTTTTTTAAATTTTTGTATTTACAAATTGGAGATTTCAGGAACCCTTAGCTACTTGAGAACCTAACACCCAAGAGGCATATACTTACTAAACTCTGCATACATAGGTAATTTATAGTGAAATTTATTTTCTTATATTATTTCTATATAGAATTATATATCCTTGCATTTTTTGGTGCTAAATTTTAAAATATAAAAAGTTACCTTATATACTTGTTATTCAAACACCTAAGCTGATCATACATACCAACTTTCAAGTTGTATTGTTCTTGGTTTTTAGATATTTTTGAATACAATTTTCAAATTTATTTTTTTGTTAGAAATTTATTAAGGAAAAAACTTAAATTACATTTTCAAGGTATATAATCTTGAAAAAATTACCAGTTTCTTACCCAAATTCAAATTTTGAGCAGAACCTTAATGTCAGATATAAAATTTATAGCTTTTGTGGTTTAAGAAAATCTTGATTACTATTGTCTTTTAAACAGGGTCCACCAGTGAAGTAAGAATTAAAAGTACCCATTTTTTATAAAACATTAAAGAATTTTTTTGTAGATTTTAGTTGAGTAAGTATGCCTTTATTTTACTTTCTAAAGATAAAGCCAATTAATTAAGAGTCATTTCTTCATTATATTCTTCTAATTTAGTGCAAATGCATGTTTCATTACAGAACACATGGGTTATGCGTCAATGCTACACAAACTTTTTTAATGTTTTCTCTGTTATTACAAAACTTATTTCTCCTCTACGCTTTAAGTTTAATGTGGAACCAGTTTATTCAAATGTTTTCACCCATGACATAATTGCATGAGCTGATGGAACTCAATCAATCATGTAATATTATAATAATTATAAATCAATTGTTGTACAGAAGTCACACGGTAACTATTCTTCTAAAATAGTTTTACACATAACACGCTGGGCACTGTCCACTGCTCCATGTTTTAAATGGCATTAGATGTAAAGCAAAAATTGAAAAACTCCACACCCTCTCATGAGCAGAAAGTGAACTATCGGACTTTCAAATTTTTTTGCTTCACTGGCAGACCCTGTATATAATGTAGATTTCTAGAACCTTAAGTTTAGGATGATGTCACCAATAATAAGCTTTACAATTGTAAAAAGATGCCTAAGTTTTTCCCGTTTTATCTATTGAGTCATATTTCTGACTACACAGATTCAATGTCCAAATTTCAAAATCTCAAAATAATTATTAAAGGCCAATGGCTCCTGCTATAAATCTGTAGTAGGCCATGCATTCCTTAAAGACTATAAATAGCCCCAACCCAAGTGTCCTGACTCTTACCCAATTGCTGACCTAGGACATACCCTAGATGAGGGGTGAGTAGCTGCTTCTCATCTTCATTTATCATGTTCAACCCTCAACTTATTCCCAAACCCAAATTTATCCTAGTTTCAGATCTTTCAGAGTATTATATTAAAAAATCAGGCAACTCTGTTTAGACTTGAGAGATTTAGAAAACTCAGTGCAACAGTCTCAATTTCCTCCACCAACCAGTGGGCTAATCAGGAGCCATTATGTATGGAAAAGTTTGACACTTGGGGAGATCCCAGGTAAAGTAATTTGTCAAATGAGTCAGAAACAAGAAAATAATCAAATCAGAAATGTTGGAAACGCGGATTGATTTCATCACTAAATCCTAATTTTGACAAAACAGATTTGGTTAGCTAAAGCACTTACAAATGATTTGAGAAAAATGCAAGAATATTGGCCAGTATTGTTACTATGGAGGATTATACAAAAAATTATACCACCATTATTGGGCTTGAAATGAAATATAAAACTGGCAATCACAGTATCTGAATATAGCACTAATTTTATTCTATCAAACTTAACTTAGCCTTCTTCCTCTCCTTATCAAGCATAAAACACAGCATCCTGCTAAGAGGGTGCTAGGTTATTTTTACCTCTTTATTTTATATTAAATACATATTAAATTATTAAGTTTGAGTATCTCTTTTATTAAATTTCATTTATTTCTACAATGATAAAGTTAAGTACCATGAAAGGGACCCTCTTGATAGGCCATATTATGAAGAAATTAGTGGTAAAACATCTGATGTACAAGCTTAAAGAGTGTGAATATACACTTCAACAAAAACCCCTCATTGAACTTCCAATTTTGATTAAACCACAAAACACCTCTACTAACCCTATAATCTATTTTTTCTGGTAGGAAGCCAATTAGTAGCATATTTCTGCTATTATGGTTGCTTAGCCACCCTCATTTTCATTTCAGTTTTCTCTTGGTATGGCACTATCGTGATAATATACAGCAGCAGGATAGTTTATGAAAAAATTACCCTATAATGAGAAGAAACATATAACCATTAATTTTAAAATAACAATTTGAGTCTATAATATTTGGAGTGAGTTTTGCTAAAAACTAATTTTAAACAAAAAGACAGTTTGGCAATTTGACTTTTTCTTCCTCTATAATATATTTAGATATAAAATTAAGTTTTGAAAAAAAGAAAAAGAAATCTGCAGCTCAATGGTAAAATGGGGTGTAAAAATTTGTAAGCTACCACTTATAGAGATACAAAAAACATTGAAAAGCTATTAACTTCATTTAAATCTGAGCCATAATAAACTAATGGGTACAACTTTAAATAGATTAAACTTACAATGGTCTTAGAGACAGTTATTAAGCTCATGAAAATGCATTTTGATCACTATATAAGCACATCTTCTGGCCAATTGTGACCATGGTAGTTATTAGCTGAAGATAAAAAACAATGAGATATATTTTTTCAGATAATGACATATAGACAGATCTAAAATAGAGAAAAGCATCAATTCACAAAGAATAATGGCAAGTGTTACAGCTTGCAATAACCAGCATTGGTCTGTCTCAGGTTTTCTGCTATTGGAAAACAAGCTGAGGATAATTAATTAGCTAATCTGAGGTGCCCAGGTTGGACAACTTGGGTTAGAACTTAGCTTTCTCTAGAGGTTAGAATCTCCTAGTAAGATATTGGAGGGCTGGAGATATTTCTGCCCTAGTAATTGGACTTAAACTTAATATAAATGTAAGTTGTAAAGAATACTGGAAAAAAGAAAAAAGTTAGTACTATTCAAGGTACAAAGGAAAAGTCAGGAATGTGATGAGTGATAGACAAATACCACGCAAAAGAGTTTAAAAGAGATTTAGGAATACAGGAAGTTATGGCAAAGTCCAGGTTCATAATTAAAGTAGATCAGGAATAATTATTGGAGGCTGGTCTGAGATTAGATATTGCACCACAATTAAGTGTTTTCCAATATCTTCTATTAAGAAATTAATAGGTAATAAGGCAAAATAGTGGAATAATGTGGTTAATGGGGCGAATAGAGGAGTTAACACTGAATACATCCTCAGGCCTAATATTAAGATGTTATTAACTCAGCTTGGTCGTTCTTCCCTATCTCATAGGCTGGTGGAGCACAAATGAGGCGATTTATCTAGAATTTGTTAGGTTTTAAACTCAGTGTTATTATGGGAAATTGCTAAGTGTTTGACATATAAGATAATTGTGATTTTAGGCGTTAAATACAAAAACATATATTGATAAATTTCTAGTAATAAATTGGGACCTTAGGCCTAATAATAAAATAATAGTAATGATTTCATGCTTAAGCCCAATAAAGTAGCAATAACAATTGTAGAATTGATACTGATACCAATAATTAAGCCAAAATCAAATAAAGTAACAAAAATAAATAACACTAAAGCCAAAGTTTTACCAATACTAGTGAAAAGCCTGACATAAATCCTTAAAGCCTTGACTGGGGGTGACATTTTTTTTGCAAAAGGTGGCTAGCCTTGGTAGGGTCCCAAATACCATAGTTGGAATGAGTGAGATAAACCAAGACAGTTGGTGTCATTTTTTGATGATAAACTCACTTATTAATTGAATCCTGCTTTAATATTTGAAAATTTGACCAATATATCCTCAATTCTTGCCAAGTGTCTTATGGTATCTATAACCATTTAAAAAGCTTACAAGGATAACTTTAATATATGATTTTACTGGTCTTCTCTAAGAATATTGTCCCTATAAAATTGGGAACTTCTCCTGACGCAGGTAAAAGTACAAGCGTATCTAACGCTTTGTTGACACTCCTAATAGGAACTTAACACTTTGATAGTGTCACCAAAAATATATAAGTATAGGAAAACAATAGAGGATAGGTAAACCTTTTATCAGTTGGAAATGTGCTGGCATTATATACCACTTAGGCATCTCCTGGCCATACTCATCTATCCATGAGTTCATTCATACCATGGCAATCATCTAAAGATAATAGCAATGATTATTAACAATTTTCCTAGGTTAATTTGGTCCTTTATTAACTAAAATAAAATTGTTTCAGCTCATTTTAGGCAATTTTACTCTCATAATTGGGATAATTTTAGGTGTAATATTGGCTCTTCAAAGTTGCACATTTGCTTTATTGTGAAACTGATTAAAGTCATGTCATAAAGCTAACAAAACACAGATAGTTAGGAAATCCATATTGAGTGTAAATATTGATATACCCCAAATTAAGACTTTGGTAGGCTTTTCAATAGCACTAAGTATTCTCTTTGGGATATCCATGTTTAAGTGTCACCATGAAATTACAAAGATCAACATACAAATTTATCACTGTGTTTTATTGTTAATTCATCAATAAATTAGGTGAATTTAGATTAACGTTATAAATCCACCTGCTGCACCCAAGTGGGTCCCATAATTAGGCATACTATATCTATGTCATAAGGGGAGGATACCCCAGTGGTATTTTATGGACCCTCTACCACTTCCTCCCCAAGTTCAATCCTGGTAGATGAACTTTGGGTAGGGGATGATTATGACTGTGTTGATTTTGTGCACCAATGCCCCACACTGAGATAGTGAATAGCAAAAATGGTCCATGGAGTTCCTAGTCTATAATATGCCATGCATGGAGGTTTTCCAGGTTTTATCCTCCTTTCCAATTTTCTTCACTTCCCTTCATTGGTGTGGTATTATCCTCAGGTCGGCCCACTTCAAATAAAAAATTTAGGCAAACTTAAAAAAGTTAAAAAATTTAAAATATATCTTTGTCATAGCTAATAATAGCTATGATAATTGGGATGATTGTAAGCAATTAAGGAGGTTTTAAGGTAAACTAATATATCAGATTACGTGGAAAATTTTGTAAGGCTCAAGGGATCCATTAATGGGAGTAATCTTTTAGCATTGATGGGTTTCTCAAAGGGTTTACTATTTGAGTCATCCATAAAAATCTAACACTTCCCCTTAATTACTGGAATATAAACCCTCAGTTTCCAATTTTCTCCCCAGTGTCTGTTAAAAGTTCAACCTCTGCTTATTGCATTATGATAAAAATTTTAGTCCCATCAGCATCAACAATGTCCTGGCTGTCTTGAACAATGAGGATGCCCTTGTATCAGGTTTCATATGGGAACCTGAGTAAGCCAACTACTTTCTGCGCCAACTGTGGTCAACTCTACTTGGTCAGATACTATTGTTGAGGAGAAGGTCACTCAAGATGGAGAAGTTACCATAAGATCTATGGGTTATGAAGTTTGCACTCCTCTTTAGGTCTTCGAGCAGTTGTATTCTGTCATATGCTCAATCCTGAGGATAAAAATTTTTCTTTAGAAAACCTTTTTTGGTGGGGATCTCCTGTCAGATTATATCTTTGTACACCATTTTTTAATGCCTCAGACCTATTTGTCAAGCTTAGGGTCCTCAAACAACCTACTTTAAGGCCAATCTCTTAAAGAGTATAGGGCCAAATTTAACAGCGTTTCATCCCCTTTGATAATTATTATCAGAAGATATCTTTATTTGGCCACAAGATTTGCTTCAGGTGGTAGTGTTCGTGGAGGAGGTGCTCAATTCTTGGTCAGATGCCCTTGGGAGTCATCCTAAAATATGCTTCTTCACTATATCTAAATGCACATGATGTTCACAACGTCCATTTTTGTTTGGTTGATAGGGCATATTTACAAGATCTACACAATGATAGTGTTAACAGTTATCTTCCCAAGATGGCCTTGCTCAGCCAACTCATGTATATTACACCAAGCGGATGCATTCTGGCTGATTACTGCATGTGTCACCTCTTAGTGAGCGGTGAAAGTCAGAAGCTTATTGAGTTTGTCTTTTGACCCTGGAGTTTATTAGTACTGAATTCCTCATAGATTGTCTCCTCCTGAGTGTTTGCTTTCCACTAAAATGCAGTCTCAATGGATTGATTATTGGTTTGTACCTCCCCTCCCTATTGTCTGCTAGAAATCTGCTAATACAAGCATGTAAATAGTCTGGTTTTATAACAGCACTGTTTATTTTTTGTATCCCAACGGTTAGACTGGGCAGAATTGACATATACTAGGAAGGATCAGATCCCAACTCTTCCCTTACTTAAATGTGAGTAATGAAATTTTTTTAATAAAATATAATTCTTATCACTTATTTGTATATATCCTTTCAATTTTATGTAAACTTTATCATTTATTATATTATTATTATTCATTTATATAAATAAAACTATCCTTAATGTGTATAGTTTTTTTTCTTGTTTAAATTACCCATTTTATTAACTCTTTTAATAAATTTTGAATGGACTTGGTTATATATATGGCTTTTCTTGATTTTATTAATAATATAAATGTATCTTAAGGCCTTTTCAATGATCTCAAATGGGCCTACACAGAACCTTTTTAAGTTTTGTAATCATCCTGATCTGTAAATTTTGCAGAAAAACATTATCATCTACTTCACTCAGTTAATTAATAGCAATCTATTGTATCCTTTTATGTTGGGCCTTTTTTACAGCAAAACTATTAGTGAAGGCTTGAGCTTGCAACTTTATCAGGGTATTGGAAAGCTTCTTGACATATTGTGGATAATTACTTTCCCCAGGACCCTCCTATACAGAGTATAACAGCCATGGTAGTGCATGATGCCTTCCATATAGCAATTGTAAAGGTTATATCTTAGTAACCAAGTGATAATAAATGTTATAAGTAAACATGGCTAAACTTAGGTATGTGCTCCAGTCAGATGGCTTTGTTCAACGTTAATTTTTGGATAATGTTCAAAAATCCCGTTTATTTGCTCAACCATCCCACAGTATCATGATAACAAGGAGCATAAAGCACACTTTTCTTACTCCCATTAACTGGTTGAGCTTCATAATGACATTGGCATTAAAAATACTTTATTTACTGGCCAGTATAGCCTGTAAACACCTGTGTTATGAAGAACATTCTCAAGGATGAACTTGGATGTAGTTGCTGCTTCTACTTCCGGAATAGCCTTGAGTTTGACCCACTTAGTCAAGTGGTCAATAGCCACGATGATATATATGGCTTTTGTGTTACTAGTAGGAAGAGGTCTGATGACATTGATAGACACAGTATGCCAAGCAAATTTGGGGCGAATAATCAGGTAAAAAAATGCTTTTCTGGAATGGTTTTCACCTTGGCACTCAGCACAGAAGATTAGCGTTATTTGTATGTCAAAATGCATAAACTACCAGTAATAATATCGCTTGAGGTGTCTCAGTTCAACAGTTCTCTTGACTGTAGCTGAAGTTCAAAAATGGGTTCAAAGCTGTAAACTAGCAGAGATATCAATGAATACAAAAAGATGAGGTGAAAGAGATTATTTTATTAGTTGATTTTATTTAACATCTAAAGGCGAGTGGGGACATGATGCTGAGAGGACCTCCATGACCTCATATTATCAGGATCTTTCACAGCCTACCATATTGACTGGCTGGTGATGCCCTCATTTTTCTGCAATTTCCACATGACCATAATGATGAGAGTCACGCTTTCATGGTTATAGAAGTGAGGTGAAATTCCAGAAGGTATCTCCGTTTCACTCTTGTGTGCATGATGCTTTCTGAGCAAAAAGATCTCATTAATTCCTTCAAAGACAAGGTTTAGTTGTAAGAGCTTTTGAGTTGATTTATTATGACTTGATTCAAGAGTAGGGATCTCAACGCATTCATCATTCAAATAATGACAAGCCCCCTCAAGATCCTTTTGATGTGGGTATAGGGCTGTAGGAATCAGGCATGTACTTAGTTTGCCACTTTCCCCTGAATTGACGTTGGTGATGGAATACACAGAGTTCACATTGTAAATGACCTTAAAGGGTCCAGACCAAAGAACATCAAGCTTAGTCTATCAACCTACAGGTCAATGATGATTAAAAAGAACTAGATTATTTAAATTGAAATTTGGTAAAAAGGGTGGCCAACAATAATTGGGATGTCGCCCTTTCTGTAGTGGTGACAATTTTCTAAGTGGCTAGGGCTTTGGGCCAGACAATTTCATTAGCTAAGGTCCTCATAATCAAATAAGAGTTCTCAGGCATGGAGGTATCAAATAAAGGCTGAATGCTTCTTGGCAGTTTAGGGTACACCCATTTAATGCTTTGAAAAGGGACATCTTGATTATCAAATGGTAGTTTATTCAGTAAGCAATTAAGGCGCCGAGAAGAATATGGTTCCAGCGTGTAGGGCTAGAGGAGGTCATCTTTCACATATTGGAAATTAGTGTTTTATTAGCACGTCCCACTGACCATTGGTTAGGGGCTGTAGGGAGCGGTAAAACTTTGGTTAGTTCTTTTAGGACCATAGTTGTATTACCTCATATCCTTTAATATTTTTAAGCCAGGGGACTCAAAGTTTCAGAGTGTTGTAAATTCTTATTTTGTTTTTCTCTTGTTTGGTAAGTCTTATTTTCCATATACTACGTCTGGATAAGCAATTCCTAAAAATAAACCAATTTTCAACTTATAATTGTGAAAGAGGAAAAAGTGTAAAGTTTATTATTCAATAATTGCTTTTTAAGGGAAGTTGAGGGATTTGATCAGGGCCCATTTAAGCCATCTAAGCCTAGATCTGATAGATAAACCAATTAAGGATTTGGTACAAGCCCCAATTAATTTAATCAATCAAATAGTGCTCGCCTCATAGCGTAGGTTTGAACCCTAACTTTGGGTGACTCTGATGAAGCAGGGTTCTGGCATGTCACCTGAGATTGATTGCCAATTTTGGTCATAGTAAACTTTTATTGTGCATGATGACCAACAGAAATTTGGGCTTGTAAGTCAAATTGGGATTGTTCGCCAACCTCAATAGCTGTCAATTTTTGTTGGGGATTATCCCTGATTGAATTGTGGGCCTTGAGGTCAATTTGGGACCAATTTCCATCTTTCAACATATCTGAATCCATCATTTGGGTGGAATCCTGACAGGTTCCAAAAAGTGAAGTTGGTTCTTGGAATACCTACAATGTAAATTTAGCCCATTGTATGATAGTAAAGTTGGTGGGCATCCATGCTTGGTGAATAAAGATCAAATAAGAAATAGAGTTGTAGCTTCTGCAGTGACAGTGGGAACAGAAATTGCTTCAATATCTTTGAGCAATTGGTTCATGTGATATAGTATATTTATGGTCATGTAACACATTGGGCAGAGGGCCCACTACATTGATGCTGATGACACCAAATGAGCTTGATGAAAACAACTGAATGTTGATACTGGGAAAAGGCCAATCTTGGGTTCAACAAGTCTTATAAGCCTCTAGAACTTTCTGGATGGTATCAATCATCTGATCCCATTAAAAATCGTATTGTTATCCATTTGAGGGTTTTTTTTACTGTCCCATGTCCCACAGTTGTATGTCCTTTAATAAATGTTGGTTTGGGAAGAAGGGTGAATATAAGGGAGCCATTTCTTGTTGATTTTTATATGACATTCCTCCTATGATCTGAGTGTCTATGAACATCTTTCAGAACTCAGCTTGGATCTCAGGTCTTTTCAACTCTCATCACTCAGATTGGCTAATAGATCATATAGTCAGTCTTCTTTGGGGTTCAATGCGGTCAGTATTGGCATCCTTGAGAGACCATTGTAAAATTTTAATGAATTGCTCCTATGATATGGACAATATTAAGCTCATAATTCTGCAAACAATGTGCCCACATTGGTAACTGGCCAACCTGTTCCTTATCTGCTGCTACCATTGGAGCAAGGAATGGTCAGTTATGACAGTGAAATGGGTGCCATATAGGTAGGGCTGGAAATTCTTGATCACTAAAAACACAGTCAGGCACTCATTCTCTTTAAATGCTAAAATTTTGTTTAACCTTTCTTAAAGTCTCGCTAAAGTAAGCCACTGGATTATTGACCTGATCTTCATTGTGCTGAGCTAGAATATCCCCAACAGCAACATCATTAGCATCATTGAATAGCAAAAAGGCTTGGTCAAAGTGCAGATGAACTAAAATAGGTTTTGTACAAAGAAAATCCCGCAACACATTAAACTCCTGTTCCTGCCCAGGACGCCAATTGAAAGATACATTCTTTTTTAGGAGGCAGACTAGGGTATCAGCTATGTCAGCAAACTGAAGGATGAACTGATGATAATAGCCCACCATACCAAGGAAACTGAGATATCCCTAAGTCTCTTAGGGTGTGACACCTTCTTAATTTGTAAGCTTTATCCAGGATGAGCTGAGTATCATATTTGAGATAATTGTGTCCATGGAATACATTTTAGATTGGAAGAAGGAGAACATTGAGACTTGAGCTTTATTGAGCCTTTCTTTGATGATTTAAGTCTTCACAAAGATGTTTCACATGATCTTGAAGGTTTTTGAGAAGACAGTGATATCATTGAGGTACGCAAGGACACAAGCTAGCTTCAAGTCCCCTAGGATCCCGTACATGGTGCGTTAAAAGGTGGCAGGCGCGTTGCAAAGGTCCTGGGGCATATGCATTTTCTAAAATAGCACATCATTGGCTACGAGCACACATTTTGCTGATATTCATTGGCTAGCTCTAATTTCTGATATCTGCTAGTAAGATCCGTAGTGGAAAATATTGTGATCTGGCAAGCAAGTGGAGAGAGTCATCATTCTGGTTCAAGGGATAACTTTCCTTCTTGGTGATGAGTTAAATCTATGATAGTCTATCACTAAACGATGACTAACATCCTTATTCCAAACAAACAGGAAAGGGGAGGTCCAAGGGCTAAGCGAAGACACCAGTAGCCTGTCTTCAAGTAGTTACATGAGCTCAATGGCCACATGATCCTCTTCAACTTTACTTTTGGTAGGGACAGGACCAAATGGGTTGATCATCCCCAGTCTCAATGTGATGTAACATGCTGTTTATTTTCTGGAATTAAAATTAGAAGTTTTGAAGAGGTTAAGTATTATTTCAGCTATTTTTAACTTGGCTCTGTTGTTCATTAATGAGCTCTTGTCCAATAGAAGTGTTAACTGGAGCTACCAATGGGTATGATTCTAACCCAAAATCTATTAGACTTCCAAAGCTACGCACATCATCAATGGCCTCTACAGAAGGAGGCGAATATAAGCGGCTAAGTATTAGGCCCCACTATCCTAGGTTCGCCATTGAGGTTATCCATAAGCACCAATTTGGATCCAGCATAAGCAGGATCTAAAACTTCTGGATATTCAGGACCTCCTTGACTGTTGGGTTATTTTTTTAGTACTAGATGGTCCTTGACTGTTGGGTTATTCATGTCTCATTTTTCAGCAATTGTCCTGAGAAAACACTGCTATAAATCAGGGTATCAAAGGTGAACTGGGACTTTAAAGGCATAGTATCATCTTAGGCAAATAAATAGGCATGCCCTCTCGGCCATCTACCGCAGAAGGATATTTGTACTTGAGAACCCCTACATGATATTTAAGCTGTTTGATCTGACTTTACTTTCCAACAGACAAGCCTGAGCTTTAACTCTGTCTTGGCGTCATGGGATGTTTTAAAAACCAATGGGACTTGGTGTCCCAAAAGGGATAAAAATCTTCAACATAGCGCATGATGGCATAATAGTCCTTAAGAAACTGAGTTCCAAGAAGAAGGTCATAACTTGGGTTATATAATGCAATGGCTGAAGTAATCACCAAAAGCTTTCCAAAGCAAATGTGTATCAAGGAATAAGACACAATGGACTGAGTGCATCATGTCCCAGCTGTGCCATATTCATGTAATATGGCAAGTCTGGAGAGATTTTGATGCACTTTAATTTAGTCAAAATGGCATTTATGGGGATTCCACTGTCAACAATGGTGTGGAAATGGATTTTATGACTTGAACGGGAAATCATGTAACCAATCTCCCTATCTTAGGTGTAGAATGAGGAACATATAGATTCATCAGAAGGTGAGTAAGCAATATCAGGTTCTTTATTATCAATGTGTGCCAAATTTTCTTCTGGTATAACATTAGACTCATTAGAGGTTTTTAAATATTTATGAGGAGGGACAGGAGTGTCATCATGATGTGCCTAATAAAATATGCTGACTTTTCTTTTCCCGCCTCCTTGGTCAGTCTTTTCCAACAAGACTTGGTGCTATGACGAAATCCATTGCAGGAGGAGCATAAAGGTCTAAAATTCTTTTGGTTCTCAACAACATGGACATGAAGTGGCCAGAAGAGGAACGCAGAGACTTGGGATGCAAGGTAGACGCAGAAATTTCATTAAGTTCTTCCTTAATTTTTTCAGACACATATGAAGCTGTTCTTTTGGCCAATCATGTGCATTTGGACTTCAGGATAAGATCCTAATGCAGAGTCTATCGAAGTTATGGCGTTGCCAATGTAGCACAATTAGTGTTATCAAGGGTTGTGCTTTGGCATAGAACCAGCTGGCAAACTTCACATGACTTTCTCCTTTGTTCAAACGAATGCCCATGAATGCCTGCTTCTGAATGACCAAGGTTTGGTTGCTTCCAAACTCCTGGATTGAGGATGTAAAACTTGTTCTCAGGTGTGTCATTCCTTTAAATGGGAGTCATAATTTCCTGGGCGGTACTATTCATGAAAGAGTGGATGTGCTTCACCTTCTGACAGTCAGTGGCCTCCTCCATCAAAATCTCATAAAGCATATAGGATGGAGGCAATAAATTCTGCCCTATATTTATTTTTACTTGGAACTAGGATATAAATTAGTCACAAGATGAGTTGAAAGAGTATAGATAGTGGCAACTGGCGCAGGCTCAGAAATTTTAGTTTCTGCATAGTTGCAAGGGGCCTGTTGATCCATTTATCATCTTAGTCCTTCCAGATCCTCCTAGATCTCATCCCAATTTCGGTTTAGGGAGGTAATGGAAGCTTTATGAACAATTTGCTCCTTCAGAACTTCTACCTTAACATGTTGAAGGAGCATCTGACTCTCAAAGATACTTAAGTGAGTTTCAAACCATTGACATGTTTGTTTAAGTTGGGTGATGAAGTTGTCAGCGAACTTGATAAATGTGCTGAAACTATCCATCTCATCTGAAAAGGCATTAATCAAGACTCTGATGTGAGAGGGACTCCATCTACTTGGGGCTTGCACCCTTGAGCCATATTGCGCATTTAATACCATAAGGCAGGGAGCGCCATAAGAAGGTCTTGTTACCAGAAGTCATTAGGATCACCAGGAGTATGCATTGTGAGACTGGAAGGTCCTTGAGGTCCATAAAGAACTTTAGGACCTTCAGGGCCTTCTGGATTTTCTGGTCCCCTGGTCCCTTCTATCCCTTTACTCCTGGAGGCAATATCATGAGAGCCTAACTACTGATAGTGCTTCTGAGTGACTGCACAAGGTCCTTAATCTAGTTGAGGGGTTGGCTTCAGGTGGATTTAAATAGCTGCACATTTTGATGAAGCTGGTCCTCAAGGTAACCTATAATTCCACTATATAGAATAGCAAGTTGATTATGTTCCTATTGATTAACTGAAGGTTATTTACAATGGCTTTCCATTTTTTTGAAAGAAGGAAGGGCCGTATTTTATAATTCACCAATATTTGAGTGTGAGGTTTGAGTAAGCACTAGCTGTCAGCTACTTCATGATGTTGCAACCCAACTTTTTGTAGATATGATGTATGGCTGGGTGGATATAGCTTCAGAGATAACACTCATTATCCAAAACCAGTTCTCCTTCTGGTAGGAAAGCTGTGGTATTTATATCTCACATTGTTAAAGGCACTTAAGAGGCGCAGGAGCAACCGGATTGGCCTCCCATGGAGTAGATGCCATTCAATAGTTGCTGAATTACTCACTGAGGTTTTCATATTGGAGTTGATACTGATCATGGTCAACGGATGGTAAGGTAAATTGGAAGGCGGCCCAAAATTCAGGCTTTCAGGCTGTAGGGAGGTACTTCATATTGAGAGGTGTTAATCAATTGAGGTACGCTTCTAAACCAATTGGCAGGTTAGTTCTTGATTACTATTATTCTATATTTTTTGTGATAGATGTTTATTCTTGGACAATTAAGAGACCCTTTGTAGTGAGCACCACTTATCTTAGTGTAACAGTTCTCTTGACTGTAGCTGAAGTAAAAAATGGGATCAAAGTTTTAAACTAGCAGAGAGGTCAATGAAGGCAAAAAGAGGGGGTGAAATAGACTTTTTATTAGTTGATTTTTTGATATTTATAGGGCGAGTGGTGACACAATGCTGAGAAAACCTTTATGGCCCTATATAATCAAATCATGCAGCCTTTCAGATCAACCACCTGGTCGACTCCCTAATTGTTCTGCATCACCCTCATTACTGCAATAGTGGAATCAAGCTTTTGAGGTTTGGGAAGCGGAGGTGCAATTTAGAAGGCATCTCCATTGATTCTCATGCGCATGGTGTTTCCTGATAAAAATTATTATTGGTACCTTCAAGAATGTTTTTAATTGTGAGGGCTTGAGAGTTAACTTATTGGAGTTTAATCTGGGAGTAGGGATCTCAATTTGCTCATCTTATGAATCACAACAAGGTTCTCCTTCAACTTCTTAAAACCACCCTGCCCTATGACCTTGTGGGAATCCATTATGATGTCTAGTCATGTTGATGGTCTTAAGAAATATAAGCTTCTTCCCTTAAATCACCTTATACAGCGTCCCATTATTAATTATGGTGCCTTGCATATATCTATAGTATTTATTTAACGGATTTGGGCTAATTTTGGAATCTTTTACTGATCATCTTCTTGAATGAATAGTCAGTGGCAAAATTAATGGTGGCAATAGTGTGTACTCAGAATAAGCAGTCAGCGTTTTGATGCTTCACCCCTGCACAATGTTTAATATGTAATCATATGCTTGAAGCTTCAACGTCCAACAATCTAATTGATCTTCAGGTTCCTTCAAGTATCATAATTATCTTAGGTATGCATAGTTGGTAACAACGGTGAAATGAGTGCTGTGGAGGTAAACCTGAAGTTGCTTGTAAACATATATGATTGTCAAGCATTCCCTTTATTTCACGTGTAATTTCTTTCATGAATATCTAGTGTAACTAATGAAGGTGACAGGATGTTCTTTGCTATCTTCTCTAAAGAGACAAAATGACTCCAACTGCCGTGAGTAAAGCATTGGTGAACAATGAATTCATGATCAAAGTCCGGATACTTGAGAGTTGGAGCCACTAGTAGTGCAGATCAAAGCTGATCAATTACCTCTTGACAAGCTTGCTTCCAAACAAATGAGAATTTACCCTTAAGTAAATGGAATAGTGGCTCCTTAATTTGCACAAAATTAACAATAAATTGACAATAGTAAACAATAATACTAAAAAATCTGTATATCACGTTTTGACTTGGGCCATTTTATCTTAAATATTACATCTAGCTTAGATAGCTGTGGTAAAAGCCCTTCCTTTTTTCTCATGAAGTTAAGGTAATTCTGTCGGTCCTGCTCAATTACAATTGCAAGTTTAATAGCTGACAGAATGGGCTTTATTGCCAGGTTATAATACAACTAAATTTCTCCATGACCTATAAAAGGTAAAGGATTGGCTCTTTGATTTGGGGAGAGCTGGTAAGGAGCCCTTTAAAGTGTCCTACTATGTTTATAGAGGTTATATCACATTTGTAATTGGGCTGCATCATTTTTTATAATAGTCTCAAGCATTGCAATTATGGCATAAGACCTTCTTTACCAACTTTTACCAATTTAGTTGGTTTAATATCACCTTGGCTTGATACTGCAGCTGTTAAAATAATATCTTTTCTTCATTATAGTTGCGCAAAGGACAATTTGGAAAAATTGAATTTTTTATGTGCTTTAAATATACCTGTTGGGATTAAATAATGAGTGAGCTAAAATTTATACTCCCAAATTAAGCATCAATAAGTTTAATCTTGATCCAGTGTGAATGGAGCTATCCCTGAAAACACCAATATGCGAATTAATAAGGAAGAATAAGGTGCATGAGAATCAAGGGAGATGTCTTCAGGAATTCCATCCCTGATTACCAAACCTTAAGAGGCGCGACCACCACTGTTGTGGTCATGAGGATGACACAAAACAATGAGTGCGCTGACCAGGCGGTCAATCTGGAAGGCAGTGAAAGATCCTGATTCTACAGGGCCACAAAGGTTCCCAAGGCACCAATTACCTACTCATTCTATAATATTGACGTTGCCTAACTTACTATAGTAGTCTATTTCGCGCCAGCTTTTTGTTTTCAACCTCTATGCTATATAAAGGTTTGAGACCATTTTTGAACTTAGTTGTCAGTCAAGTGCACTGTTACGCTGAGAAAAGTGATCTCACTACAGACAAGTCTGAGCAGTACAATTAGAAACTTCTATCACAAACATTGGAGAATAATAGCAGACAAGAATATCACCTACTGATTGGTCAAGAAGCGTCACTCAATGGACTATCATCTCACAATTTAAGTAATGCTATGCAGCTCAAAAGCTTAGAGTCTGAGTTACCTTCCAGTTCATTCTATCTTCCTTTGACAGTGATCAGTATCAACTGAGAACCTCAACGAATTTATCCAACAATTACTATATGTCATCTACTCTGTGGGAGGCCACTCCAGTCACTCCTAAGAATCTTTGGTGCCTTCTTCAGTGTGGGATTTTCATACCTCATCTCTACTGCGAGTGGGAGAATTGGCTATGGGACCAAATGCTATCTCCAGAATTTAGTCCATCCTGCCATACATAACCTCCTATAAATAGTCAGGATACATTATCACAAAGTCTCCCAACAACTAGGGCTTACACAAACTCTATACTCCTGAATTTTCAATTTCTATAATGCGGCCTCCTCCTTTGTTTATGACAATTGGGAAGCCATTGGTGATAACTTCTAGTTTTTAATGAGGCCTGAAACCAATTTGTAGTGTTGGAAGGGGAACTTCTGACTGCCTAAATGACCAGCTTCATCAAAGTATATAGCTCTAGAGGTTTTATGGAATCAACGCCTCAACCAAGTCAAGGACCTTGTGTGGACTCTCCAGCAGCATTACCAGGAGATTTCCTCTCATGACATCGTCTCAAGGCGTGAAAGTCCTAAGGGACTAGGGGGCTAGAAGGTCTCTGTGGGCCTCAAGGGTCCTCTGGTCCCACAGTGCCTAATCCTAGAGACTCTGAAGAATCTAGAAAAAGGACGTTTTAACAGCCTTGCCACTGTACAGGATCAAATTTGCAATGTGAATCATGGGTGCAAGCTCCATGTTGACGGAGTCCCTCTAAACCCTTAGGTCTCAATTGAGGCCTTGTAAGATGAGATAGTTGATTCCAGCGCCTTCAACAAACTCACTAATAATCGCATCTCTCAGCTTGAGATTACCTGTTGAGGATTAGACACACACTTGAATTATTAAAGAGCCAGCTGCTTCTTCAACTCTCTGACATTCAAGCATTAAGGGAGCAGGTTGCTCACAAAGCATAAATTATCTCCATAAACCGAAATTGAAACAATATTAAGAGGACAAAATGGTTTGAGATTATTGCTGGATTAACAGGCCCTTTATGCTAAGCAGAAACTGAAATTTCTGGGCCTGCACCAAATTCTGGTTCCAATACCCTTTCCACTCCTATTGTGACTATATGTCTAGTTTAAAAGAAATTCAATACCAGCCAGAAAAGCATCGCCTCCTTTCTATACGCCTATGAGAGTTCATGGAAAAGGCTACCAACGGACAGAAGGTGAAGCATATACACTCATGCCTGGTATCAGGATTTTGACTCATCCAACCCTCACCAATGCTTCATCTTTTAATTTTCCAACATTGTTTACTAATAAGAAATCGGTGAGAAACTCATCAAGTTATATATGAGAGATCAAGTCTATCTTAATCAGAAAATCAGAGAAGATTTGATTGCTCATTGATTGAAATAATATGATCAAAAGAGGACTACTGCAAACCCTATAGATATATAAACCTTTCACTAATAAAATCTAGTCTTTTTCGTGAGCCTTTATCTGTTATCTATATTCAGCCCTCTCTTTTAGTTGGGTCTCTGACTAAGTACTTTCAAGAAGTACCTGACACGTTTGGCGTGTAATATGAAATGCCAAAAGTGGTGCTCACTATAGGTGTCCTCTGAGTTACAATATAATGAAACCGTCAATCACAATGATGTAATCACATTTTTACCCAAAGTTTCTTATGACACTGAGATGAGGTATTTTTCCCTAGGAGTCATTCTAGCTAATCCAGGGCCAGTGCTGTACCCTCCATGATGATGGACTTATATCAAACTTTCCAAATTCTTTGGATTAGTACTAAGCTATCTTTGTAAAAGTTTGTGAATCCCGCTCTATACCATTTATTCCAAGTATTGGGTATCCATTACCAAAGGATAATTACCCCATTGGAAGGTCTTCTATCAATTAATAACTATGTCTCTATTTTGCAAGTCTGCCTCTGAATTTAGCATAGACAGTCACAATGCAATTATTGACAATTTCAATCTTATTTTTAAAGTGCAGCAATAAGTCACTTAAACGAATTATAGATTGTCCAATTTCATCGACTCTCAATTATTAGCAATACCAAGAAACTCATTCCAAATGGATAAAATATCTTACCAGCATAACTGCTCAAATACAGTCAGTGAAAGAAGAATTAAAGAATTTTTTCTTTTGAGTAGAGCAATTATAGTCTGAGTTTTAAATCAGAGTTAGAAAAAAGGAAGAAAACCTGGGGATTATAGGTCTACCAAGAATTCAAGGTTCCTCAGGACAAACAGGTTTCCTTGGGCCTATTGAGCCCAGTGGACCCATTGGACCTAGAAGATAAGCTGGACATCCTGGGCCAGCAGAAGATTTCAGACCTCTTGGACCCCTGGTCCTGTAGAGCCTCCCAGGCCCTCTGGAATAACACAACTTCCAAGAGCCTTGGATTATAACTTTAACGGTCAAGGTGTTGCCTGACCACCACATAGCCCTAATCTTCCCTAGGGCAATAGTTGGGGTCAGGGAAAGGGGCTCGACCACTCTGATTATCATAAATGGCAATCTAATGAATCAGATGCCTTAAAATTGGAAGCAATATCAAATTGAAAGGCTGACAGGAAAGTGAAGCCTCGGAAATGGCGCTCTGGCCAACCAGATGCTGCCAAATCCAATATTGCTAAATGTGGTGATGAGGATTGGACCCTCAGATGCGAATTTCTGACCAATCGGAGGCCAAATCCGTTGCATTTGGGAGTATTGACAAGGATGAAAATCCTTGAAAATGGCGCTCTGGCCAACCAGATGCCGCCAAACGAAATATTCCCAAAAGAGGCAATGAACCAATATTGGGGAATATGGGCGAGGGGAATGGCCCAGGCTTTGAGAGCAATTTGAAGCCAAATAATGAATGCAGAAAAGTTTCTGCAACCCTGAGGGTACCCAGCCCGAGTTTGAGAATGGGCCTCAACGCCAAAATTGAGGGTCTAGATTCTCAAATAGGGCCCACCACCGGGAAGACGCCCACAGACTTTGTGGGAACAGGACCTGCTCTTCCTCAATAAGCTCAGTATAAATCTGAGCAGGTGAAGCTGTTCAAAGCAGTTTTTCTTCTATAAACTCAAATAAAACTTAATAAATTCTAAAATTAGTTTTGTGCATTTGCAAATCACTTTATTAAGTAAACCCAAAAACCCCCTCATGGACAGCAGTTCAGACTTTGACAAGGCCATCCAGTCCTTGTACGCCCTCTCAGGGGGTCAGGACCTCCTTCTGAGCGCCAGCATCGTCTTGACTGTGATCCAAACCTTAGTGGTACAGTGGTTTCCACATAGTCAGATTTGGGATCTCTCCACAGCAGGGCTATCCTGCCTGTGGGCACTCACTTGGGCACTCTTGCCCAACTGCTTTGTAGCAGTTTTCAGAGACCCCGTCCATCACAATACCTCCCCTTCTGAAGATAACCATTAATTGCTCACTGAGATGAATGAACAATTATAAGATCAATTTTATAATGTAGCTAAAGAGTGCAACTTAAACCCAGATGGAATACCTATTGACCCCCTCTATCATTAAAAACCTTATCCAATAAATTAACAATTTGGGCAAATGGGTCAAGGATTCTGATATATTGTTACAGATGTAAAAAAGCCAAGGGTATTATTTTTCAAACTAAGCTTTATTCCTTGGACCTCCAATTCCAATGCAACAGGAGAAAATCCTCTAGTTAACCCAAAAGCTGGATACTAAAGTAGGAAAATTAATTAAATATTTTATTAGTGATTTTTTTCAAATGTTGCCAAATTTGAGCCAACAATATCTTTTTAATTAATTCTTATATTATCACTCAACTGGAGCAATGAGGTGTACATGTCCTATCAGCTAGTGCTCCAATGAGTTTTAAATCGGTGTTTAAGGATAAGTATTCTCCCGAGGAAGGGAGTATCAAATCTTTTCTCATTATTTATATTGATGGCTCTAGTGTAGCCTCAGATATTAAAAATTAATTATAGATAATATTTTACTTATCTATCCCAAGACTTAATGTTACCCCATATGATAACTGTGCCACTTAGTCTCAGGTCAAAGAATCCCTACCAGAAGAATTTGGGAGTAAGCAAATTTATCATCTCAAAAACAAGTCTTTATGGGGATATAGCCGCTTAAAAACAAAACCATCAAGGACTTCGCTCACTGGTTTTATTGGGAAGTTTAAAGTGTGGTGGCATGTGGCTGATTGAATCTAGATGATGCCATTACCACTGTTATGTCATCCTTCTCCTCAAGAACTTAATTGCACATATACCTCATCAGTGTGAAAAAAGACTTTCAAAGTATCTTAAATATAAAAGAAGCCTTATTGTTGCTATCTCCTCAATTATCTGAGAAAATTAGAGTCTACAAACTTTAAAACCTATATTAACTCAAGGTATATTCTGTACCTGAAAATTTTATGGATGTTCAATGAGATTATTGCCATTTTTATTTACATGCGAGGACCGTTGTTAAAGAAAAAGCTGATGAGAAAAAAAGAAGATAAGACAGCGTAAACCCTATTTCTTGATAAAGATTCAGTTATGAATCAAGATGACCAAATTCCTGCAGAATTTGATAAAAATGAACATTCTTCTTATGTCATGCCTTCCTTGTTGGCACTACTTTCTCAATTTGGAAGCTTTATCACCTGGATAGAACTCCAAGTAGCTCAGACCAAATAAGGTCATTATTGATGATGGCTCATCAGTAAATGTAGTCTCTTCTAAACTTGTAAAAAGGATCAAGCTTACTCCAATATTTCACATTATAAAAAATATGGTACTGCAGGACCCCAGAGTATTCAATCAATTGGAGCCTTTTAATCCCTCCCTTTTTTAAGATTGGTAAATTAACAGTTTACAATACCCACTATTGTTTTAGATAATTTAAATTATAATATGTATTTGAGAACCCAGTTTTTACATTAGCTTGATAGAATCAGAAATTTACCCTGACTTATCTCCATTTCTTTTGGGCTATAGAGTCCCTTTGATTTTATCCAAAAATACCATGTTTCAACATACCAAACGTCAAGATTTGTTTATTGGAATGACTAAGAGGTCTTATTTTATATAATACCATGTGGAAGTACATCAAATCACTCTACCACCAAAGACTGCAGATATTGAAGAAGGTATGCTATCTTCTCTCCAACTCCAGTCATTATTCCTCCATAATTACAAGTTATTCTCAGTACCTTTCTCCATTTTTCTATTCCTAAAGGACATTTCTTGCAAATCAAGGGTGTTTCAAACTCTTCTATAAAGAGAATTTTACCATGTTCCAGGGTGGTGGATTATGTCTATACTGGTGTTTTACCCGTCTTGCTGACAAACCTTACTGATAATCCAAAGACTGAGAATTAGAAAACCCCTAGCCTACATTAAGCTGCTGCCTCTCTTTGGGTTTATGGTTATAACACTTTTAGAAGATTACAAGAATTTGGGCTGGAACCTAATAAGGAGATTCTTACCATAGCCCCCTCTCTGGGAAAACATCTCTCCAAAGATCAAGAAAAATTAGTTCATCAATTTCTTGATGAATATTCTGATATCTTTACAAAACATACCTACTATTGTGGCAAGATGAGTGAAGTAACCCATACTATAGATACTGAACATCCTCTTATATTAGCTAAACCTTATTGTAAATCAAAAATTGAAGAAGCCCAGGTTACTAAAGAATTGTACCAATTATTAGATGCTGGACTATTAAAAGACCTAATAGCCCTTGGGCTTCCCCTTTACTTCTGATAAAGAAGAAAGATGGATCTCACCGTGTCATCATGTATTATCAAAGGCTAAATGCTGTAACTTATTGTTACATTTATCCTCTTCTGAGGTTTAATGATTCCCTTTAATTGCTTGCAGGTTCTAGGTACTTGCCGCTATGGCTTTAGACAGTGATTACTGGAAAATTAAGCTACACATGAAGATTGAGCCAAATGTGTCTTAATTTCCAGTGAAGGTCTATATGAACCAACTTGGATGCCCCAAGGGTTAAGTAATGCCCCCGCTACTTTCCAGAAGTCCATGGATGGGATGCTTTGCTATTTGAAGTTGACTTGTGAATTAGTATTAATAAATGACATCACCAAATTTCCAAAAAAAATTGCAGAACACTATTCCACTTACCTGATGTTTTATGCGGCTTTAAATTTGATTTGAAACTAAAAATTTCAAAATGTTATTTTTTAGTGAAATGGAATTTTTAGGTCATAAGGTCTCTTAAAAAGGGGTTTAACCTCTTCCAGACAAATTAAGGGCCTTCACAAACTGTCTTCCTGAAACTTTGCGTGATATTAAAGTCTTTTTAGGAATGGTAGGTTATTATCAGCAGTTTATACCCAAGTTTGCTGATATTATCAAACATTAGTTCATCTACTTCAAAAAAGAGTGCAATTAAAGTGGAGTTCAGCTCAAGAACAGTCTTTCAACTCACATAGAAAGTATTAATCAAAGCTCCTGTAATAATTTACCCTCAAATAATAAACGTTTTATGCTAGACACTGATGCTAGTGATGTAGCCATTGGAAATATTTTTCCCAATATGAGGAAGAACAGATTGACCATCCCATGGCGTATTACAGCAAAATGTTATCAAAGGATGAACGTAACTACAGTGTAACCAAACCTTAATGCCTGGCTGTAATAATAACCATTAAGCATTTTCTCCCTTTCTTTCATAGAAATCATTTTTCTGATATTAATGACGACTCTTCTTTGAGATAGTTGCAAAATATAAGATCCAGATGGGAGGTTAGCACGTTGGGCCTTTTGACTATAGAATTATGACTTTTCTATTATACATAAACTGGCTTTAAACATCAAAACGCCAATGGACAATCCTGATTGCCTTGCTAACTTTGGACCCAAAGAAGGAGGAACGGTTTTAAGAACTAATTGGGTAGCCTGGATTATGAGCAAGGAGTCTAAAGATGGATCAAAACTTTTTCAAAATTAATTACTAAGGATACAAAAAAAATGATGAGTTATTATTTTAGAAGGTAAGCATTAAATGGCTACCTTTCCTACACCCCAACTCTCATTTCAACATTGTTGGGCTTTTTGCCCACATTACCAGCCATCTATATTACCATGAGCTGTTAGGGGATAATTCCCTATAGCAAGTGAATTGGATATCAGTTGACCCCAATTTCAGGTTAGCAAAGTTTGGGAGATTTTAGGTAATTTGCCTAGTTTGGATCCATCAGTGATTAATCAGGTAGATGCTTAAGATCTCGTCAGGCAGAGTTACTGATGAAATTGGGGCATCTGATAGTGTGATTGATGATTAACTATAAGGTGTACGAATTGGGATCAGTCAGGTTTCATCACTGAATGATTAAATTTAAGGAGAAAGCTGCAAGGTGTAACAAATCGTAAAATACCCCAGTTCCAATTGCCATATATAATTTTTAGATATTCATTTGGTGCACCAACAAACAATTAAATTGGCCTAACTGAGTAGGAGAGGTTTGGGGCACTGATAAGCAGCCAAACATTCACCTCTCATTAGTTGGCTATGTAAAGGTTGAATAGTGTTTGGTCTAACCCAACCATGCAAAAGCCTCTTTGAAATGGAAACACCCAAAAAAGACCACAGGTATGTGAGGTATGCAAACCCCAAAACATCATTTATTTTATTTTAGACCATAAAAATGAAGGTGTCCACCGACCTGAGCTTGTCTGGGGAGCAACTGACAATGCTCCTCAGGAAGGGACATGCTAGGGTGAAAATTCTGATGTAAACTTTGGAAATGGGAAGGCACGCCTTATAAAGGCAGCGCTTTGGGGGCCTCACCCAAGTTATTGATTAGGCTTGCACAAGCCTAATCTATGACTCAGGCAAGGCACAACCCAGCGCCCAATACGTCCAAACTAAAAATATTTTTAAAAATGATTTGACTCAAATTTGGATAATCTGAATTTGTGTTGAAATGTATGATTAAGACAAATCTTGATTGTTACATTACCCCCACTAAAGGAGGGCGCCTCCCAGAAGAGAGGCCCCACAGTGGAAGGCCACCATGACAAGGGCTTCCTGGGGCGAGTTACCTCGAGCCCCAGGAAAATTAGCCTGGATGCACTCTGGGCCCCTTGAAGGAAACACAATAGAGAGAGCGATTGGGACTAGGCTTCCAAAATCAGCTCACTCAGTGGGAAGATGCACACCCAGCTCATGGCTAAGTTGTGCCCCCTCTCAGGCTCCCGTTGGTGATGGTCTTCCCATCCTGACCTGGAAGGCGCTTTTGCCACTAAAAATGTAAGAGTGGCGCGTGGTCCAGTGCGGCTGAATGGCCCCTGCCTGAGGCTTCACGCCCAGCACTTGGCTGCGTTGTGTCCCCCCTCTTGAGCTCCCATTGGTGATGGTCTTCCCAGCCTAACCAGGAAGGTGATTTCACCACCAAAAATGTGAGAGGGGCGCAAAGTGCAGTGCAGCTGGACGTCTGACTAATTTCTAGGCCATACCATCCACAGGTGAGGGAGCCCTGCTGGGACAGGTCCCCTCAGTGCCACCAATCCCTGGTGAGCAGGAGGCCCCAATGGGAAATTTGCCAATAGTCACTTTGGATCCAGGGTTGGCCATCAATCACTGGCTCCCACCGGTGCTGGTTACTTGACAACTGGGACCAAGTGATCACTGAGGTCAGCTAAACTGGGGATTGGGGCGTGCAGCACACATTGACTTTGGAATTATGTAACAAATTGGAAAATACCCCAGTTCCAATTGCCATATAATTTATACATATTAGTTTAGTGCACCAACAAGCAATTAAAGCAGCCTAACTGAGTAGGGAGAGGTTTGGGGCACTGACAAGCAGCCAAACATTCACCTCTCATTGGTTGGCTATGTTAAGGTTGAATAGTAGTTGGTCTGACACAACCATGCAAAAGCCTCCTCAAGATGGAAACACCCAAAAAAGACCACAGGTATGTGAGGTATGCAACCCCTGAATCATCCTTTATTTTTATTTTGAACCATAAAAACGAAGGTGTCCGCCAACCAGAGCTCGTCAGGGGAGCAACCAATAATGCTTCCCAGGAAGGGACATGCTAGGGTGAAAATTCCAAAGTAAACTTCAGAATGGGCAGGTGCGCCTTATAAAGGCAGCACTTTGGGGGCCTCATCCAGGTTATTGATTAGGCTTGCACAAGCCTAATCTATGACTTAGGTGAGGCACAATCCAGCGCCCAAAACGTCCAAACTAAAAATGTTTTTAAAATGATTTGATTCAAATTCAGAAAATCTGAATCCAAGTTATAAAACACAATTGAGACGAGTGTTTTGATCATTACATAAGGCAAGTGACGCCACCTGCAACTAGAAAATTGATCAGTTGGTTCACGACCTGCCTTGATGGGTATCAAGTCCCATTATTTAAGCAGGTCACTCACAAAATATTGTTGGTTTCTAGGAATGAGTAGTAAACGTTAGGGACATGTTTTCTGACTTTCTATTTTAGGTCTCAAGGATGACCAATGATAGGTTCCTAGCAGGATGGGGAAGACCATTGCTGCTGAGAAGAAGATGGTTAATTCAATGGCAACGGCTGCCATTTCATTGCTGAGGCACTAATTGATGGTTTAGTGCAAAATTCCCTCTATAAATTCGTCTTATAATTCACTTAATAAAAAACAATAATAGGCAGAAAAACATTAATTAGCAGAATTAATTATTAGTTCTATTCATCTTCAAGGAAATTTTCGTTGTGTGCTTTAATTGGAAACACTTTAATAGGATAAAGAGTAAGGATTGAGGATCCAGAGATGAGAAGTTGAGCTGAGACAGAGATTGCTGCCAACTTTGTGTCACCAGAGGATAGGCCATAAACTAGGATCTGAGCGTGGATCAAGTTAGGCGGATAAGGGAATAAATCCCTAATGAGGACATCTAGAGTATTTTGAGGAGGAATACTGGTCAATCATTAACCCAAATACTAGTTATCTATTCAACTCCAGGATAATAGTCTTCATACTAAAATCAATCATATATATATCATCAGACAACACAAAAATTGCACAAAACCAAACCTGTGAAGTTATCAATTTTAGGGGTTAATATTCATAACTGGGCAGCAAAGCCCCTAGAATTTCAACGATTGGTGCTCACTATAGGGGCCATTAGTCAAACAAGATTTTAATGATTGGTGCTCACTACAAGGGTGTAGTTGAGTAGGATATACTAGGACTTGATGTCATACAAGGATGAGTTAAGAAAAATCTGGGCAGAGTTGGCAATTGTCAACAAGAATTCCTTGAATTCTGCGGATTATCAAGAATTTGATGCCTTGGAGGAAAGAGTACCAAGATTTAGGAAGGAGTCAAAAATGTTGCTAGTTTTGGCAATGAGTTGCTAGGAAAAGTAAAATCATTAAAGAGAAATGAAGGAGATTTAGTTCAAGAAGTATTATTCTTGTAAATGGAGCATGAAGCGGATCACATTTAATTACAAGCATTAAGAACAGATAGAGCGGTAATTAAGCAAGTCAAGGAGTTGAAGACTCGTAAGTGTGAATGTGAGCTCTATGTGGCAACTGACATCAAATAGAGGACCCCAAGGACTCCAGTTGGTAAGACGATTATTCCACAAAATATGCTGCCCACATTCATGGCATTTCAGAGATGTCTCCCAAAAATTACTCCACAAGTTAGTCAAGTAGCCAAACCAAGAGTGGTGTCTAGAGAAGCTTCAGAGTAATTTAAAGCTACGCCAAAATTACTTAATTTTCATAAGGATGACGCCCCTGCATTTTTCTAATTATTTGACATGACATTGTTCAGTTTTGGCAATTGTCATAAGGCTTTGACTATGATGAATTGTTTAAATACCAATTGTTAGAACATAGTGTTGCCCCATCTAGAGGGGGACAGCTGGTTGTACTCAGAGGCCAAGGCATCCATTATGAAATAATTTGGTTTTTCACGCACATTTCAAAGCGCAAGCAAGAATTCGTGGGAATTCAATTTTAGAAGGATGAATCCTTGACAAGTTTTGACAATTATTTCTACCAAGAATCACAGATTTTAATTGGAGTGAAAGTGGAGGATGATTTTGATGCATAGATCATGCTGCAAGAAGCCCTTCAGCCCTATCACAATTTACATTAAATGATGTCTTCCATGCTTGCTACTGAGATTACCACCTCGCAGATGGTGGATCATTTGAAGATATTTGGAGCTACATTTGATGACCCTAATAGAAGCTTCAAGATGAGTTCAGTTCAAAATTCGGATCCTACAAATGGGACTGAAAATGCTAAGGAGTTCAATAAATAAACTTTGCCAGGAAATAAGCCTAAGGAATTCAAGCAGATAAATAAAAATACAAATTCTGTTTTTAGTGAGGAGGAAAGGGACACTTTGCTGTTCAATGCTAGAATCCAAAAGAACAGATTAACGTAGTCCAGAAAAAAGAGGCCAAACCCACACAGTAGTGGGGAAAAGGGCTAAAAGCCTAGATGGGGAACAGTATAGATCTGAGGATAAACCCATTCCCCCCAAAATCTTGCATTAGAAAATTGACATTAGTGATCTGTTCATTAATGATGATGCGCAGGACAAACTTTATCAAGTGGTTAATTTGAATGTTAATGCAGTAACCGGATCCAGAGTAAGGGGATCAATCTGAAATAAAAAGAAGTTACTCACCCATATGCGCAACAACTATCAGACAAGATTCAAGTTGCAGAGAATCTGGAAGAGTTAACTGAAATCAAATTAAATGAGGCAAACCTATTTATACCTTTAGTGAAATTAAGGAATCATTTCCTGATCTAGTGGTGCAAAGTATTCACACCCTCAATTTGGCAAATAGCACCGCTATATACTCAGTTAATACAATTTACAATCCTCTAAGTGTACATAAAGATATACTGGTTAAGTGAGTATGGGTGCGGACAATAATTGACAGTGGAGCGCCTATCAACATTGTCTCAGCCAAGCTGGTGAAGAAGATGAAAAGTTTATCTGATCTCGAGCACAAGAAAGATTATGGGACAGTTGGGCTTAGTACAACCATCTCCTGTGGAGTGTATATTGCTTTACCACTCCAATTTGTATCTTTAGTGATATATGCCCCAGCAATAGTTTTGGCCAACCAAAAGTATGATATTCTTATTGGGACTTAGTTTCTACGAAAGTATGGAGTTAAATGCAACTATAAAGATAATACGTTGACCATATTGTGTCAGACGTTACCACTAGTATATCAGAGAAATGATGAAATCCACTGACTAGGAGGAATAATTCCATCAATTTGATCTATAATGATGAATTTGTCCCAATTTGCTACCAATTGATTGGGCAAAAACAAAGAGAAATGCTGAAGGAATCTTGGATGATTGGGGAATTATGATGTGAACCAAGAATTTGAGAACCATACTGCCAGGATTGCAGATCATATTCAACACAGGATTGACATTGAAAGATACCCAAGCTGTTGTATGGAGAAGTTGGTAGCCCCTGGAAGAAGTACAGAGTAGAGCCATGGGTGGCTCCTGGAATAGTTATACCAATTAAGGAGAACTTCGAGTTCTCCTGGGAAATTTAAGTGATAAACTGATGAATATCGAGAAGAATCAGATTATCACATTTGTTTATCTAATCCTGACAGCGGAAATGAGGAAATTCTATGATTTTGGGACCCTCAATGAGACGGGATTCCTGACAGGGGTGACCAAGAGCATCAATCTATTGATTGATTTAGAGCAATTGCTGATCTGATGAAAAGACATCAAGAAGAGGTGCTTGAAATATTTAGAAAATATTGAGAAATATTTTCCAGGATGATCACAATTTAGGATATGCGAGGAATGTCATCCACAAAGTTGACGCCAGGGAAAAGTTGCAAATAAGGATGAGACAAATTCAAAAATACCTAAAGGTGGATTAAGCGCTAGTGGAAGAAGAAATTGGCAAACTAGAGAAGCATGGGCTTCAGTTCCATTGTTGAGTCCCTAGGTGAGCCCTATCCTGATTGTGAAGAAGAAGGATGGCTCTAATTGGGTGGTATCAATTATCAGAAGATGAATAAGATAATTAAGAAGGATTTGTATTCAATGCCAAGATTTGATGATAAATTAGATTAATTGGAAGAAGATCATTATTTCTCCGCAATGAGTCTGATATCAGGATATTGGCAAATTTATTTGCCAATGGAAGACCAGGAGAAATGTGTGATTATTACCACGCAGGGGATGTATTAACCAACGAATATGCCCCAAGGTCTTTGTAATGCACCTGCAATGTTCCAGAAGGCCATGAACTCCTTAATAAATGAACTGAAGTTGTCATGCATCCTGGTGTAATTGGATAAAATAAATGTTTTCAGTATGACCTTTACTGACTGTTTACACCATCTGGAAGAAGACTTTCAAGAGCCTGTCCACAGCTAACCTGAAGGTCAAGCCAAGGAAGTGCCACTTCAAGAAAAAGTTGGAATATCTGGGATTCAATATCAACTCTGTTAGACTTCAGCCGCAAGCCTAGAAGATTGAGGTCATATGGCAGATATCCATCCTGAGAAGTGTTTGAGATGTCCAAATGCTCCTTAGAATGGTCAGATACTACTTAAGATTCATATGGGTTTTTGCGAGAATCACCAAGCCTCTCTTTCATTTGCTGATGGATCCAAAGAAGTATTCTTTTGGAGTGAAGAGGCTCAGAGTTCTTTTGATGGTTACGCCGGTATCTGATAGATTCTCCAATATTAAAATATTTGAATATTAATTAAGATTTTTTAGTCCAGACCAAAGCTTTGTTAATGGCAATTGGCGCCATCCTGAGCCAAGAAGATGAGTTTGGGGACAAGCATCCAGTAGCTTATATGAGCCAGACGCTAGCTGCAGCCAAAAAAAATTACACCATTACTGAATGTGAATGCCTTGCAGTAATTTATGCATGTAAAAAGTTTTGGGTTTATATTCATGAAATGCACTTTAAAGAGGTGACAACCCCTCCTCTCTGCGTTGGCTGCATAATTCAAGAGAACTGGATGATGACTGTCTTAATGAGCATTGAAGCTACGGGCTTACATTTATGAGATTTTTATCAAGTGGTAACTTCTCTTTAGAATGCGGATGGCTTAATTAATTTCGATGGTCCAAGTGGTATATCAGCAAGTGAATGAGCTATTACAGAGAATGGTTGAAGTAGAAAGCAGGAATGATACCCAAGAAATCCAAGGTGCACTTAAAGAAGAGATAGAAAACACTGAGACCAAGGATTAACAAGTTTTCAAGACTATCATTGGAAAATGATTACTATTAAAAAGACCTTCAGAACAAACAGCAATCATTCAAGCCATGCATAAGATTGTCAGGCATGGAGGCCTAAGGAAGCTGACCGACCACATTTGCCAGTACTATTACTGGGATTCTATCAACTACAATGTAGAGGATTATCTGGCTTTTTGTGTGGAGTGCCAGCTGCAAAAGCCACATAAGAATACAACTGGATACTGACTGGTCCGCCCTGGATTTGCCTGGCATACAGTGTCCATTGACGTGATATAACCATTAATCATGAGTACAGGGGGAGTCAAATACATAATAATTGTGATTGATCATCTGGCTAGATGGGTTGAGACAAAGGCCATGGCAAGAGTGGATGCTACAAGTACTACAAGGTTTATCATGGATCAAGTTATATAACACTAAGGATGCCAACAAGTCTTGTTAAGTGACAATGGAATGCATTTCACGCCCCACGTGATCCTGATATTGAACAAAATATTGGGTATCTGAGGAGTCATGTCAGTACCTTATTGTCTGGAGACAAAAAGACTTTTATAATGGGTCAATGGAATGCTGGCCATGATGCTGAAGAAGTTAATCACAGGAAAACTTCTGCGTGGGGACATACTTCAGTTTGGTGAAAGTCTTTTATAACATAAGTCACCATGCAGCAATGGGAAAAACGCTGTTTGATTACTGTATTGAAGGAAGGCCGCATAACCACTGATTTATAATTGATGATTGAACCAACATTAGGGGATGATCGCTGAGCAATACCTGATCTGATTGTCAAATAATCTGATTGAGATGAAATTGCAAGCATTCAATAAGGTCTTGAAGGAGAGAATCAAGACCAAAACAATGGACGATAAGAATGACTGGCATTATCAGAATATCAAGTAGGCGATAAAGTTGCCTATTGTGATACGCATGGTTCAGGAGAAGAAACAAGCTAGATTAATTGTGGTTGGGTCCTATGAGATTATTGAAAAGACAGCGATGGACACCTATTCCATCAATAACCTCTTGGATGGAAGGATTGTGAATTGAATCCATGTTATGTATTTAAAGCAGTGAATCAAAGAAAAAGAAATAAAAAGAGTATTTCTGAAGGACCACTAAACCATTGTGATGGTTATGTCCTGATAGTTTTTGGTTAAGTCCTAAAAAGGGACCAATGAACCAAAATAGATGGTTAAGTCTTAAAAATAAGACCTCCAAACCATGGAAAACTGGTAGGTTAAAACATATCTCAGAACCAGTTTGTGGAAATGAATAAAAATGATGGATCACTGAACTGAGTGAAGATCATGTCCCATATAAAAAGAATAAGAATAAATGATTAGTAATAATATGGTGGTAAAAAACTCCTAAAAATAAACACAAAAAAGCTATATTTTTATAATTTTTCTATTGCTTATCCTCAACTTGGGGATGTTTCCACCTATGTCACTTCTGGTGGAGGGAGGATGTATAACAGTAAGAGTGAATAAACTTTCAAAATCTATGTGAGATTGGATGCTAGCAAGGGCTAGACCTACTTGAAGCCAAGTTTGTTGAATGGAGGCTGATCCCTGAAGAACGTGATGAGGAGAAGAGAGATGGAGATATCAGTACTTGCCAAACGTGATATCCTGGATCAGGGAGGGAAGCAACAGAACAATAAGAGGCAATCAGAAATTAACCTCAGTAATCCCAATATTTCACTGGAGCTAGAAGATTGGCCTTGAGCACTTGCTAAAAGGCTTCACAAAGTCATTGGACTTATGAATCAGCATTATGTAAGGGATACTAGGTAGGGGTTGCTGAAACATCCCCTAAATCAAAGGCATCAGGGGATGTTACCAATAGGATGTTCCAGAAACAAAATATTCATGCAGAGATCAGATGGCATCCTGAAGATAATGACTATGAGCTTCTTGAATCCAAAAGCAGAATGAGTGATGTATTCTGGGAGAAAATGGAAGCTTTTTGTCCCAAATTCAAAGAACTTGACTGTCAAAATGAAGGGAATAGGCTGCAATATCTCAATATAGGATGTTTGTGAGATTGGAGGGTGTTAAAATTTATGGGTTTTCTGATTATTCTCGGTTAATAGCCCTATAAATATATTAACTGCATAGGTTTGGGTTTTGTGCAATTCTCTGCGTTGTATGATAGTAGTTGATATAATCATTGATAAAAACTCTCTTTCCACTCAGCATAACTTTCCAAGCAAAATCTTATGTTAAAAAGCAAGTCTTGATCGCCTACCATAGTTTCACTCCAATGTCCTCAGATTTCCTGCCAGCTGCCCTAGTGTGGGGCAGCGGCAAAACTCCTCTTGCCATTTTCCATCCAACAGGAAAACGCACTTTGACTGGCTCGCCCAGACACTAAAATTTCTGGGACAATTTTTTCCTCTCAAGGATATTGACGCCCACCTTGCTTGTACCCAAGCGGTGCCTCGTTGCCCCCTGGTGCTTCCTGGAGCAAAATTCATTTAGGCCTTAGAGTCAATTATGGGAAACTTTTCCTTTATCACAACTAAGCCATTTTTGAAAATGGCTCAGGTGGTGGTGCATCCCACCGGTTTTATTAACTTCTGCCCCTATAAGGGGTATTTTGACTTGGACTTCACATGTGAAGCTGATGCCGCCACTGTGGCAACTGTGCCCATGGTTTTCCAGTACCCCTCTCCTCACAACTTGGACCCAGCTCCCAGTCAATACCACTTTGGTGGTTCAATTATCTGGTTTACCCACCCACCTCCCCTCTGTGGTGCTCCATCAGGAACTGATGGATGGTTTGGCAGCCTATGGCTCCAACCCCATCTTACAATTTGTGGTCCCAAATGGGGCCACATAACTCGCTGGGCCTCAGGCATATGCAATGATCAGCCCTGAATTTAGCAAAATCGCCAATTTCAATTCCCCCTTGCACCATCATTCCTTCTGCCCCTGACCATCCGTTCTGGGCCCATGTTGAGGGCAGGCGGATGATCTTTCCATCCTATTTTGAATTGGACCACTCAAAATACAAGTGCCCCACCTTAGATACTACCAATGGCTTTGATTTTTGTCCGGTGACCTCCAACATGCCACTCACCCCATGCCATTTCCAGTATGGGGTACAATCTTACCTCCCCTCCCCCAAAGCCTGTTGCTGCAGCTGCACCTACAGCCACCATTCAGCCTCTTCCTTTCCTCAGTGCCACACATGATTTCATCAATCAAGCACAAGCTTGGACCTCAGTTAAATCATATGCTTCCTCCAATGAATCAACCAAACCTCAACCATATGCCGATTCCCCAATTTAATTCACCAGAACCCATGTGAATTATTGGCTGTAATTGACGAATTGTTTAATCTCATTGAAGAACCAGCTCTGCAAATCTAGCGGTCCTATAATGCATAATGGGACGTCAAATACCCCCTCATTTATATGCCACAAAGCCAAATGCCAAATCATTTTGCATTGACCACAAGCTGGCAGTTGAAGCAGCTGCCACACCAGATTGTTGTCCCCTCCGAAAAGCTGTCATCAAATCAGTGGCAATGCTCACAGGAGTTATTCCCCCTCCTTTTATCCCCTCTGCCCTCACCCCAAAAAGTAAAATCACAGTGAATCAATTGCACAAAAATGTCAATGATGCTATCCAGAACGTGGTAACTGTAGCACATAATCCTAAAGCTAAGATTAACCAAACCAATAATGCCACATTTGTTAAACTCCCAGACGCCCGCATTAAAGCCAAAAAAGCTTTAGCTAAATATAAGCGCCATTTCCTAATATGGCAATTTCCATGAAATACCAATCATTAGTGATATTGAACCACATGCCACCAATTTCCTGAAGCCCTTGATATCCGCCTTGACATGCACCTACTCTGGGATGAGGAAGCTGCTGCCAAAAATGAGCCCCCTGATCCCCCTCCCCTTCCACCATGGTTGGAAAAGCGGTTTTTCTGCTTCCCGCCTGGTTGGTTGTTTTCGTTCAGTGTGTTTCATTCAATACGCTCATTTTGGGCGTTTTGTGTAAATCAATTAGTTACGTTAGTTTTTAGTTTAAGTTTTTAGTTTCAGTAATGTCTGTCCCCTTGTCAGCTTACCTCAAATAAATCAAATTAATGTTATCATTGATAATAGTATGGCGACTATTATCTGTAGTTGAATTGAAGTACTAGAGATTATTCCAACGCTTGTCCTGTATTTCCTCTCAAAATACTTATGATGTCCTGAATAGGAATTCATTCCCTGATACTTCCTAACTCAATCTATGCTCAGGTCCCTGTTTACAGCTTCTCTATGACACATATTTGGCAGCAATCCCGATTCAATTCAGCTTCTTCTCTGAATCCCCACTAAGATCCTTACTCTTTATCCTAAAAGTCTCCCAATTAGAGCCTGCAGCAATATAATACATGAGAAGGAATAGAACTTTAAATGGATTATGATAAAGTTTACTAAGATAATAATTTAGTAGAAGTTATTTGGTAATTGATTTGGTAATTAATCTTCTTTAATGAATTCTTTAGGGAATTTATAGTGGGGAATTCAGTGCCCAACCCTCAGTTGGCACCTCCTCGATGAAACAGCATCTGTTGCCATTGAATTACCCATCCTCATCTCAGCAGCGATGGTCATCCCCATTCTGGCTAGGATTCTGTCATTGGACATCCTTGAGACCTAAAATTGAAAGAGTTGGAAAATTTGTCCCTAACGTTTTCCTCTCAATCCAAGCAAACCAACCATATTTTGGCAAGCGACTTGATTAGGTAATGGGACTTGTTACCCATTAAGGCAGGTCATGAATCAACTTATTTATTTTCTAGTTGAGACATAATCATTCGCCTCACAACTTACTACTTTCATTCCCAATCAGTCAGTGATGGAACCTACACATCCTAGTTGTACACCTGATAGTTAATCACTATCAGATGCCCCTATTTTTTCAGCAACTCCGCCTGAAAGGATCTTAAGCATTCATCTGGAATGATCCCTGACATTACTGACCCAGGCAAATAGCCTAATATCCTCAAACATAGTTACCCCAAATCAAGGTCAATTAATATCCAATTCACTTCACATTAGGGAATTTTCCCCTAGCGATTCCTGGTAATCTAGCAGTCTGGGAATATGTGCAAAAATCCTGAAACATCCCCCTCTTGCCTAGATTTTTAGCAAGAAATGATCAAAGCATTAGAACACCACTTCAGACACTTGGTCAAAGTCTTCATTTGCTCAAATGGATTATGATCATCAGTACTAAACGCTTTTTTGGGCTGACCTTCAGCATGTGGCTCTCTTCCATGTCATCCTAGCTACTGCCTACTCAGAGCGTGATCCCAATGACTTTCTGTCATTCTGGGCTGATTGATTTACTCATGATGATATTAATCCTATGATCTTGTTTCCTCCCATCAGGGCATATGGACCACTGTCATATTCAGGATTCTTGGTCTGGCATCCTCATTTTCCTGTTTTCTCCTCATTCTTGACAGGAGACTTTTGCCATCAACGTTTGTTTCATTGCCCAATCAGAAATAATCATTTATGTACATCCTTGTTATTTTCTTCTCATAACATCTTGGCTCATATCATTCTTAATTCTTCTCTGGAGAGCTTATCCCATTAGTTTCAAAATTACTTTCTTCAAAATTGGAGCTTAATTGATTTCAGAGTGCATAATAGCAACTATAATATAAGTCCAACATCCCTTTTCTCATCCAGCTTAAATGTCAAATTCTGAGTCACACTACCAACAGCTGCTCAATAGCTTTTCTGATCAAGATCTTTGTCTCTTCCAGTGGATGGGTCAGTCTGCATGACGGAACCTTTTCTATGGTCCTTCCATGACTCATACTCCTGGTCAAGTACTAGTGGCTAGTCCTCTCATGAAATTACTGTAAATGGTAACCAACCCCGCTGAAACCAAGTTAGCAATTGTCTCAAATGACTTGCAACCAATCCTTCCTCTGTCATCGATTCCAGAGTTAGATTTTAAGACTCTCCTGGATTCAGCTCCTTTTTCATATTCTACTAACATTATTGTTGGACCTCCTGAAGTAATACCCTTCGCTCTTGATTGTTCATTCCTCTCTAGATCAGACTTGCTTCTGGAGTTCCTCTTCTAACTCAGCTAATATTACAAGCCAGCTGTTTGACCACGGAACTCATCATTGGCATCAGCATACATTTTGAACTCCCCTACGCAGAATTAAGGGCCCAAGTCACTGAGGTTTTATCCATAGCTCTAAATTCTTCCAATCTTGAGAACATCCTAGATCAGGTATTAGAAGCTTATGCTTTTCACTTTGCTGGTCAAGTTCATTGAAAGTGGCCACAAATCTTTGATCCTCTCCCAGTTTCCATCGCACTTTCTGCTTCAGCTTCTGAGAAGCTCATAGTCATCACTTTCAGGATACCGTTTGTTCCTTACATGACTTTTTGTTTCTGTTGTGTCCCATTGGTATCTTCTGCTGATGGCTTTGATAGGGGGCATGGTTCAGCAACCACCGTCTAGTATTCCTTGTTTGTTGCTGGCCCATATGTCCAGTGTTCTTGATGAAGCTCGTCAGCAGGTGCTCAATACCAACCCTCTGGCTCCAGCGCCATATCAGGATTACTTGGGGTTATTTTCTGACTGCCTTTTCTTGTATTGTTGCTTCCCTCCCTGCTCTGAGATATTGCATTTGGCTTCTTCCAACATCTCAATTTCCTTTCCCTAGTCACTTTCTTGAAGGGATCTGTGTCCTCTCAACAAACTTGGTTTTCTTAGGTCTAGCCCTCGCTAGCATCTGATCTCACATAGATTTTGACATGTTATTCACTCCTAATGTGATCCATCTTCCCTCCCCTCAAGAGACGACATAGGCAGAATCATCCCCAAAGCAAGGAGAATCAATAAAAAAATTTAAAGATTATAAAATTATATCGGTTTTTATGCAGTTTTTAATATTTTTTCCCATATTTTTATCAATCTTTTATTTTCTCTTCATTTTTCCATGGGATTTGACCTTTTTTGGTTCATGGTCCATCTCTTTATTTTATTCCCCCAAACTGGATCCTAGGTATTCTTAGACCTACCAGTTTTCTATAGTTCAGAGGTCTTACTTTTTTAAGACTTAACCATCTAGATTGGTTCAGAGGTCCTTTTTCAGACTTGACCAAATCATTAGGATATAACCAACCAAATGGTTCAACAGTCCTTTGGGAACTCTTTTTTATTTTTTCCTCGATCCATTGCATTAAATACTTAGCATGGACTTGATTTACTACCCTTCCATCTAAGTGGTTCTTGATGGAGTAGGAATCCATTGCTGTCTTGGCGATAATCTCAAATGGACCCAACCATAATGCATCCAATTTGTTTCCTCTCCCAAACCATTGCATTTTGCAATAGGCAACTATTTCGCCTATTTAGTATTCTAACAAGGCCAATCAGTTCTTAACGTCCATCATTTTTCTCATATTCTTTTCTTCAAAATCATATCAAATGCTTGCAATTTCATTTTGATCAGAATATTCATCGATTAGTTCAGGTACTGCTTGGCACTCATACCTGATGTTGGTTCCACCACCAAGTATAAAATTGGTGGCAACGCGGCCTTCCTCCCATATAGCAACTCAAACGGCAATTTTCCCATAGCTATATGATGACTAATAACGTAGGCTACATCACTGAACTCAAGTACGTTCCCCACATGAAATTTCTTCCTGCGACCAGCTTCATCAATGTCATGTCCAGTGTTTCATTAACTCATTCCACCAGTCTGTTCTTCTCTGGCTGGTAGGGTACAGACATGACTCCTTGGATTCTCATTATCATTTAACCATGGGATCACATGAGACATGAAGTTTGTCCCATTGTCACTCAGCAGGACTTGCGGGCATCCATGTCAGTATACTACTTGATCTAGGATGAAATTTGCAGTACTGGTAGCGTCTACTTTCACCAGGGCCTTCATCTCGACCCATCTCATCAGATGATCAATTGCAACTATTATATACTTGACTCCCCCTGTGCTCATCATCAGCAGTCCCATCACGTCTATGGACACTGTATGCCAGGCAAATTCAGGGCGGACCAGTCAGTATCCAATTGTATTCTTATGTGACTTGTGCAGCTGGCACTCCACACAACATTCTAGATAGTTGGCGACATCATAGTTGATTGACTCCAAGGAGTAGTACTGGCAAATATGGGCAGTCATTTTTTTCAGGCCTCCATGCCCTATAACCTTATGAGTGGCTTGAATGATAGCTGTTCTTTCCAATGGCTTTAAAATAGTAACAGCTCCCCATTAATCATCTTGAAAACTTGTCCATCCATGGTCTCAGTGTTTTCCATCACTTTCAAAGCGCACCTTAAATTTCTCAGGTCTTGTTCCCAATTTCTCCGTCAACCATTCTCTATAATACCTCATCACCTTGCAGGTATACCATCTGGTCCATAGGAAACTGCAGTAAGCCATCTGCATTCTGATGAGAAGCCCCCACAGGTGGACAATTTCATACTTGTAAGCCTGTAACTTCAATGCTCCTTGGGCCAGTCATCCTTCTGGTTCTCACAAATAGTGAAGCCAACACAACGAGGAGTGGTCTGTCACCACTTTGAAGTGCATTCCGTGGATGTACACCTGAAACTGCTTACAGGCATAAATGACCACAAGGCATTCATGCTCAGTTATGATGTAGTTTCTCTCAGCGGCTGATAGTGTCTGGCTCACATATGCCACTGGATTTTTGTCCCCAAGTTCATCTACTTGGCTCAATATGGCGCTAATCATGTTGTCAAAGCATAGGTCTGTACTATAAACTCTCAAATTAAATTTGGTTATTTCAAAATTGGTGAATCTATGAGATACTGGCATAATTCACCAAATGTTTATTGTGCTTCTTCATTCCATAAAAATCTTTTTTTCAGGTCCTTCAACAGATGGAATAAGGGCTCAGCTATTCAGGCGAAGTCTGGAATAAATCATATAAAGTATCTGACTATTCCAAGGAACACTTGGATATCTCAGACACTTTTCATCACAGCCATTCGTTCTATAACTCTAATCTTCTGGGTTTGTAGCTACAGTCCACTAGAGTCGGTCATGAATCTCAGTTATTCCAACACTTTTGTGAAGAAGTGACACTTTCTAAGCTTAATCTTCAGGTGGCTGTGGACAGTCTCTTGAACACTTTCTCCAAATGGTGTAAATGGTCAGTAAATGTCCTACTGAACACATTGATATTGTCCAAGTACACCAGGATGCATGGCAACTTCAATTCATTTAATATAGCATCCATGGCCCTCTGGAACGTTTCATGCGTATTGAATAGACCCTGGGGCATCCTCATCGGTTGATATAGCCCCTGCGCAGTAATAATCGTGCATTTTTCTTGGTCTTCTCTTGGCAAAATGAATTGCCAATATCCTGATATCATATCCATTGTGGAGAAATACTTCACTTCTCCCAATCAATCTAGTGCATCATCAATTCTTGGTAGGGGATATGAATCCTTATTTGTAATCTTATTCAGCTTCTGATTATCAATCACCACCCAATTAGAGCCATCCTTTTTCTTCACAATAAGAATTGGACTTGCCCAGGGACGCGATGAAAGAACTAGAAGCCCGTTCTAGACTAGTTTAATGATTTCTTCTTCCACTACAGCTTCAGCTGCCTTTGACCATCAAATTGGTCTCATCCTGATTGAAAAATTTTCCCTGGTATTGACCTTATGGTTCATATCTCTCACGCATCCCAAATCATGGTCATCCTGGGTGAATACTTCTCAATACTTTTTACACAAATCAAGAACCTCCTCTTACTGTACTTTTATCAGATCACTGAGTTGCTCTCGATCAACCAATAGGTTGATAATCTCAGTTACCCTGGCTGGTAATCCCATTTCATCATAGGTCCAAAAACCATAGACCATAAAAATCAATAACAATTATTTTATATTTTTATAAATTCTGTCATATTCCTTGCAATGGGACTTTTGACCTACAAAAAGGTTCAGAGGTCTACTTTTCCCCTTCATCCAAACTAGTTCCTAGGTATACTCTAACCTACCAGTTATCATGGTTCAAAATCTTATCCTCTTAAGATTTAACCATCTATTTGCTTCAGTGCTCCTCTTTTAGGACTTAACTAAAATCTCAGTAAATAAATTATTTTATGGTTCAGAGGTCCTCTGTGAACATTGCAACTATTTTCTCTTAGGTCCAATACTTCCAAATTTTTAGTATTGACCTTCTTTACTATACAACCAGCAGCGCTGTTTCTTCCTGTATAGGCTACACTTGCCAACTTTGGCAATACTCTTGATTATTTTCATTTATTAAGCCTTTAATCCTGACTGGTTATTCGTCCAAAAGGTCCTAATTAAATCTCATTTTTTGGCAACTGATGCTTGAATCTTTGTATCTCATTAGTCAACAGTTCCGTTTGATTGTATAGATCGTTTTTCTCCTAAAAACGATTTTTTGCCTTCGTGGCCATCCAAAACGTTGGAAATAAATCCGCTGGTGGATCTGGAAACGATCCCTTAATCACACAGATTGATCTGGCCTCATTAGCTTCATCCAATTTTTCTTTGAATTGATAAACTTATCTCCAGCATTTTCTGATCATTGATTGAATATTATTGAGTCAAATAATTCTCTCCACTATCTTGGATCAATCATTTTATGTTTTAACTTCATATCTTCATTGGTATGGCAATCCAGTACTCTTAATTGACTGCTCCCTATTTCAAAAATGCCTCATCTAATGTCTCCTCTAAAAAATCACTCCTCAGGACTATTTAAAGTGGAACTGATTTCAGCCTGAGTTGATCCTGCTGTTCCTCAGGATTATTTCAAGCAGACCCAATTTCAACCCAAGTTGGCCCTGCTGCCCTCTTCATCTCAGGTAGATGTCAGGTGGAACAGGTTTTCTTGCAGCACTAGACAGTTCCATATTTAGGCTGCAAGTCCTTTTCATAAAAACTTGAGTATCTTCAATTTGCTTCACTTGAAGCTCCACTTCTTAGCTGGATGAACTCAAATGAACGTTATCTACTTAACGTTCTGTCTTCATTAATGTTACTTTCCTTAGCAATTTATTGCCAGAATTAGAAACATCTTCATATTACATCATGCTTTAACATCTTCTACCCAACTAAACCCCTGTAGTGAGCACCACTTTGTAAAAATTTATAGGATATTGAATATTCTCGGCCAATAACCCCTATAAATATATTACTTGCACAAGTTCAGGTTTTGTGCAATTTTCCGCGTTGTATAATAGTTAATATGATCATTTTTAATAGTATGGCGACTATTATCCATAGTTGAATGGAAGTATTATATTTCAGTCTAACGCTCAGCCAATATTTCTTCTTGAAATACTTATGATGTCTTGAATAGGTATTCATTCCCTCATACCACCTAACTCAATCTACTCTTAGATCCATGTTTATAGTTTCTCCGGTTTGACACACAGTTGGTAGCAATCCCTATTTGATTCATCTTCTTCTCTGGATACCCTCTCAGATCCTTACTCTTTATCTTAAAGAGTCTCCCAATTATTACACACAGCAATAATATCCCTGAGAAAGAATAGAACAAATGGATTCTAATGATTTTTGATATGGTATATTATGATCTGGGAAGTTATTATTATTTATTAGTAAATTCTAGGGAATTTAAAGTAGGGAATTTATTGCCCAACCCTTAGTTGGCACCTCCTCAATGAAATGGCAGCCATTGCCATTGAATCACCCATCCTCATCTTAACAGCGATGGTCTTCCCCATCCTGGCTTAGATTCCGTTGTTGGACATCCTCAAGACATAAATGGAAAGAGTTGAAAAATGTGTCCCTAATGTTATTCTCTTGATCCAAGTAAACCAACCATATTTGGCAAGCGACCTGCTTAGGTAATGGGACTTTTTACCCATTAAGGCAGATCATGGACTAACTGATCAATTCACTAGTTGCAGACATCATCACTCGCCTCACAACTTAATCATTTAACCTCCAATCAGTTGGTTATGAAACCTGAAAAATCCCAATCAGTACGCCTGATAGTTAATCAACTATCAGATGCCCCTATTTCATTGGCAATACTGCCCAACAAGATCTTAATCATTCATCCATATTGATCCCCAATGTATCTGACCAGGCGAATAACCTAAAATCTCCCAAACATAGTTACCAAAAATCAGAATTAACCAATATCCAATTCACTTCACATTAGGGAATTATCCCCTAGCGATCCCTGATAATCTAGCTGGCTGGGAATATGGGCAAAAATCCCAACAGCCACCAAACTAACCATCAGCAACAGCGTACAATTTTGAACTCCACTATGCAGAATTAAGGGCCTAAGTCACTGAGGCTTTGTCCGTAACTCTGAATTCTTCTGATCTTAAAAATATCCTAAATTTGGACATCGCTACCTATGCTCTTCAAATGCCATCCAAGTTCTTTGAAGTTGGGCCATGAAGCTTCTAGCTTCTCCTGATTTCCATTACTCTTTCAGCTTCAGATTCAGAGAAGCTTATAGTCATCGCTTGCAGGATGACATTTGCTCCTTGCATTACTATGTTATTTCTGGCGCTTCCCATTAGTATCGTCCACTGATGGCTTTGATAGGGGCATGATTAAGCAACCCCCATCTAGTATCCCATGCTCATTGCCAGACCATATGTCCTGTTCTTGATGAAGCCCGTTGGCAGGTGCTCAAGACCAAACTTCTGGATCCTTTGCCAAATTGGGATTACTTGAAGTTATTTACTGACTGCCTCTTCTTGTACTGTTGCTTCCTCCCTGCTCTGGGGTATCACGTTTGGCTTCTTCTGACATTTCAATTTCCCTTCCCCTAGTCACTTTCTTGCAGGGATCTGTGTCCTCTCAACAAACTTGGTTTTAAGTAGGTCTAGTCCTCGCTAGCATCTGATCTCACATAGATTTTGACATGTTATTCACTATTGCTGCGATCCATCCTCCCTCCCCCAAGAGGCGACATAGGCGGAATCATCCCCAAATTGAGGATAATCAATAAAAAATAAAAGCTATAAAAATATATCGGTTTTTCTATGCTGATTTTAGTAGTATTTTTTCCCATATTTTTGTCAATCTTTTATTTTCTCTTCATTTTTCCATGGTATTTGACCTTTTTTGGTTCATGGTCCATCTCTTTATTTTATTCCCCCAAACTGGATCCTAAGTATTCTTAGACCTACCAGTTTTCTATAGTTCAGAGGTCTTACTTTTTTAAGACTTAACCATCTAGATTGGTTCAGAGGTCCTTTTTCAGACTTGACCAAATCATTAGGATATAACCAACTAAATGGTTCAACAGTCCTTTGGGAACTCTTTTTTTATTTTTTTCCTCGATCCATTGCATTAAATACTTAGCATAACCTTGATTTACTACCCTTCCATCCAAGTGGTTCTTGATAGAGTAGGCATCCATTGATGTCTTGTCAATAATCTCAAATGGACCCAACCACAATGCATCCAATTTGTTTCCTCTCCCAAACCATTGCATTTTGCAATAGGCAACTATTTCGCCTATTTAGTATTCTAACAAGGCCAATCAGTTCTTAACGTCCATCATTTTTTTCATATTCTTTTCTTCAAAATCATATCAAATGCTTGCAGTTTCATTTTGATCAGAATATTCATCGATTAGTTCAGGTACTGTTCAGCACTCATACCTGATGTTGGTTCCACCACCAAATATAAAAGTGGCGGCAACGTGGCTTTCCTCCCATATAGCAACTCAAACGGCGTTTTTCCCATTGCCATATGATGACTGATATTGTAGATGAACGTCACCAAACTCAGGTACGTTATGCACACAAAAGTTCTTTCTGCAACCATATTCTACAGCGCCATGGCAAGCATCCCATTAACTTGCTCCACCATTCCATTCATCTCCAGCTGGTATAATGCAGACATGATTCCTTGGATCCCCAATTACTCATCTAATTGCAGGATCACATGATATGTGAAATTTGTCCCATTATCACTCAGCAGGACTTGTGGGCATCCATGTCAGTATACTACTTGATTTAGGATGAAATTTGCTGTGCTGGTAGCGTCTACTTTCACCAGGGCCTTCATCCCAGCCATCTTATCAGATGGTCAATAGCAAGTGATTATGTACTTGAATTCCCCTGTGCTCATCATCAGCGGTCCTATCATGTCAATGGACACTGTATGCCAGTCAAATTCAGGGCGGACCAGTCAGTATCCAGCTGTAACCTTGTGTGTCAGGGAAACTGGAGCGCAGGAGGTCTCTGGAGGGAAATACACAGGCCAAAGGTGACACAACAAGGCCAAGCGACCCAACAAAATGAAGAGACGTCCTAAACGGTAAGTATTGTGTTTCCAAATAGATATGTGGAACAAAACGCACACCAAACTGGCCACAATCATCAGGTACACGAGGCCCTGGGAGCTGGGAAGGGTGGCGAAAAATCTAGTGCAAAAGGCAGCAAAATATGAGGAGGCAGAGCCGGCATATTAGGTGGTGGAGTAGGCGGAGGACTCAGGTACAACAGTAGAGGTAAACCAGAGCGGAAAACGAACTCCAGCCATTGCAGAACTTTGCAGAGTTGTATTTTTTTAGTAAAACCGAAATACAGGAAGTGTGCCCAAAATCCTAAACTTTATTAAAATGATCTTTGTATCTGAGAAAAGTTAAGCCTTTCTCATCTTGGGACTAAATTCATAGGGGGTCGCTTCACAAAGATTCCATTGGTTATTGAATCTGATATGAGCTACAAAATCGTCATTTTTCACTAAAATCAAAAAAATTTGAATTTGGCCAGATTTTGTAACCTCATATCTTGTAGAATTCTGGGTCTTGAGTTCGATTCCCGCCTGGGCTTTTGCTTCAAAAGAGCCGTTTTCCACAGCCCTGGCTGGCAAAGCCAAAACCCATTTTTTGTCAATGACCTTAGATAGGTCATTGGTGACCCTTAATGGTTCTGGTCTCTGCCCCAAGGGCTTATTGGACTTGGCTTTAGAAGGGAGGTTAATTCCAGGAAATATGTCACTAGCTGCGACATCACCCTCCATTCTTGGACGGGGTTTTATGCCGCCTGAGGGGACATTGGCTAAGGCAAATTTCTTGTGAGGAGTGGTAACTTCATGGCAGCTAAAGAGGCTTGGGTGGCAGGTCCTGCGGCATCTGGGAATCTAGAGTGGAAGTCATGAATTAGGTCCTGAGCATTGGTCATATCCCAATAAGATACCCAGCTGTTCTCTGTCTCATCATAAATTTTCCAGGACACCAAGTATTGCAGGTGCCACCGGGATAGGCGAGAAGCAAGAATGGCATCAATCTCATATTGGGGTTCACCATTACCTATCACAGGATCTGGGTGAGGTGGCATGGGGCCATTGAAGGGGTCAGGAAGCATTCATGTAAGGTGCTGAACACTTTGATTGAGGGGGTAAGTCAACCTGATAAGCTGATGGGCCAACTTTTGTTGAGGATCTTGAAGGGTCCAACACGCTTGGGACCTAACTTGCGGCAGGTTTGCTTCAGGTGGAGATTCTTGGCGTTGACCATGACCAAGTCACCAAACTTATACTCAGGTCCTTCACAGCGCTTTTGGTCAGCATATGCTTTGTAGATCCTCACAGCATCAACGAGATGGTTCTTCACTGCCTGATGTATGTCCCTGAGCTCTTTAGTGCGCTCATTGGCAGTGACGACGTTGGACTCAATCCGCGGACTTAGGTTGAAACTGGGGTTGTAACCATAATTTGCAAAGAAGGGGGATGCCTGTAGAGGCATGGGTAAGGTTATTATAAGCAAATTGCGACATTGGGAGGTGAGAGGACCAATTGTTCTGTTCAGCATTGGAATAACTACGCAAGAATTGCTCCAAACCTTGGTTCACCTTCTCCATCTGTACATCTGACTGGGGGTGGAAGGCTGTGGAGCGGCAGGGGCGGATGCTGAGGATGGAAAGCAGGGCTTCCCAGAACTGAGCGGTAAATTATGGGCCCCAATCACTGATAATATCCTTGAGGAGACCATGTAAGCAAAAGATGTGGTCTACAAAGAGGTGGGCTTTCTCAACTGAAGTAACGGTGGTGTTGAAGGGGATGAAGTGGGCCACTTTGTGAAAAGGTCCACCACAACCATTACTGCATCGTAGCCCTGGTACAAGGGAAGTGCCACAATAAAATCGGCAGACACTGATGTCCAAGGGCCCTCAGCATCTTGGAGGGGAACAAGCAATCCAGCACTCTTCAGGCGGCTTGGCTTTGACCGGTTGCACGTCAAGTAGAACTTTGTGAACTTTGCCATATCTGTGGCAATACCCTTCCAACCGTAGGAGCGGCGGACCATCTCAAGAGTCTTGTCCTTGCCAGGGTGGCCAGCAGTTGGAGGGTCATGAGCTTCACGGATCACTTCCTCACGCAGGGGTCCAGGCGGTACCCACCACTTGCCTTGATGGAGGATGACCCCATCCAGCAACTGGTAGCCTTTGTCCAGGGGTTCTTCATTTCTATGGCAGGCCTTCTTAACCTTATTGTAGTCAGCTGACAGAGGTTGGGACGGCCTAACACAGGCAGAGGTGTCATCATCCCCTTCCAAAGGTTTCATTATAAGCAGAGTGGGGGGTTGGGCTGTGGGCTCTTCTTCACCTGTTCTGGCCTAATCAACACCTGGGTATTGTGAGCGTCAACTAGTGCTGAGTCAGGGGATAGGTCGAGGTTCTGGGATAGAGCATCAGGTAACATTTTCTGGGTGCCCTTAATGAAGTCATATTGGAAGTCAAACACTGACAGGATTTCTAACCACCGGGACTGGTGAGGGGATAGCTTCTGGGGGGCGCAGTAGTACATCACCGCCTTTTGGTCAGTATGGACAGTAAATGGCCACTTAGACCCATGCAAATGGTGGCGTCAGTATTGTACTGCCTCCACAAATGCAAGTAGTTCCTTATCATATATTGCATATTTGAGCTGCGCCAGGGTCATTTTCATAGAAAAGTAAGCAACAGGACGTTCCACTCTATCCTCCCCCTCTTGTAGCAGAGCAGCTCCCACCGCAAAGTTGGAAGCATCAGTGGCGACAATGAAGGGGCGTCTGGGGTCTGCATGTACCAACACTGGGATGGACAATAGTATGGACTTGACGGCGTGTAATGCAGCATTACATTCATTGGTCCAGCTAAAATCTTCTTCCCTGAAGCAGTGTAGAGAGAGGCGGAAATTTCTAATAATTGGGGGTTGAACTTCTTGAGGAAGTTACATGTCCCAAGGAAGCTGCGTAACTCTGTGAGAGATGAGGGGTAACCCAATCATGTATAGCTGCTTCCTTATCTGGGGCGATCATGTGACCATGGGAGAAGATAATGTTTCTTAAGAACTCGACCTTGGGTTGGAAGAACTCACACTTGCTAGCCTTAATTGTAAGGTTTGCCTGTGAAAGTCTCTCCATGACAGACACAAGGTGGCGGGCATGAGATTCTGCATCTGGGGAAAAGACCAGTATGTCGTCCATGTATGCAATCGCGCATGTACCCATAAGGTCTCCCAAGACAGCATCAATGAGCCTCTGAAAGCAGGCGGGAGCGTTATTTAAACCAAACAGCATAACCCTGAACTGGCAGATACCTTTCCAAGTGCAAAAAAGCGGTCAACCACTCCTAGCCTTCTTTAATGTGGATCTGGTTGAAAGCGTTGAGACAGTCAAGCTTGCTGAATACCTAGCCTTCTCCACGTAGCGGGCAATCTGTTGCTCCAAAGGGAGTGGATGGGGGTCAGGCACTGTTATATTGTTCAGATTGTCATAATCAACGCAGGGACGAAGTGAGCCATCAGACTTCTCTACAAATAGGAGGGGGAGCACACAGGTGATGATTTCTTAAAGATTTGACCCTTAGAGAGCATGTCGTCTACCCAAGCGTCCAAGGCAGCCTCCTCCCTCAGGGACAAGGGTTTAATTGGGGAGGATATCTTGACGAGATCCACAGTCAACTTAAACTCAAAGTCAAACTTGGTGTGCTCAGGGAGTGGGCGGGCCTTTGTGGGATCAAATAGATCAGCATATCCACGGATGCATTCTGGCAGAGTAAGTTTTGGGGTCAGGGCATCAGTAGGTTGAATAGAGGCTAAGCCCACCATAAAAGAGGGCCCCACCTTCTGGGAGCACCGTGGCACTCTCATCTAAGCAAGGATGGTAACCGTTACTCCACCAGGAAATTGTGCATGCATGTAAGAGTCTAGAAGGTTAGTGGCAATGTCAAATCGGCGCCACCAGCCAGACCCCTAAAATAACAGAGTATAGGAGGTTCTTTATTGAGGAGAAGCTCTCAACAAAGTAACCATCACCTGCAATGAAAGGGACAGGTGTTAACACACGGTAACTTGGAATGGTTTGAGATGCACCACCCTTCACAAACTGACCAACTCTTGGGGGTAGCTCCAGGGCCTCTGCCAACTCTTGGCAGATGAAGTTTTTGGTTGCACCAGTGTCCACCAAAGTGAGTGCTTGAAAGCTCTTCCCTGAAGAAGAAAGGTAGCCATGAACAAGAAGTAAGCAAAGGAGGGCTTATTTCCCTCAGAGCCAAGGGATGACAGGATGGCTCCAAGCCCAGAGGGCAGCGTATAATGTGGAATATCCCCTAAAAAGTTTTTCCCATATGACTTCACATTGCCATAAAGCTGTCCACGGGACTTAAATGGTGTGAGGTAGCTTAATGCTCTATGTTCGGTGAGAGGAAGGTTTTTAACACATGAGACTACACCAGTCAGGACAGCCAAGCTTTTGGTGGGGTCAGCCACGGCTATCTCTTCTTCAATCCTCCTCTCATGGATCTCTGCTCGTTTCTGGATGGAGTCCGCCACAAGAGGTGACTCTGGAGTGATAGGAAAGAGTTGTTCAGCTGGGCCAACTGGGGTGACAGGTTGTTCAGAGGGCATAGGTTCTAAAACAGCAACGACAGGTCCATAACCTGGAGGAAGTGAATGCTCTAAATCAAATGTGTTAGACTTACTAATCCCCTCTACTTTTGAGGACAAAAGTGAGGGGTACTCCGTGGAGCGCGGCGTTGCAGGGCCAGTGGTGAGGGGACCCCCACCTATGACGGAGTTTTCAGTCTCACCTTCCAGCGAGCTCACTGCTGGTTCCAAGTGGTACTGGGAGAGTACGGAAGTAGGGCCTTCTAGAATCTGGTTGAAAGTGTCCATAACGGCCAGTGTCTCAGCTGGATATGTCACCACTGGATTGGAAACATGCTGGTGCCCCACAGTGATGGAGTCATCAAGTTCTAGGATCTAGAGTTCAGCGGTACAATTAGGCTTGGTGGCACAGAGGCTGATAGACAACAGGGATGAAAGGATGGAGCATGTCCCAGATAAGGAGGGGGTGGGTTATCCCATATGCCAAGGGAAGCACCAGTATTATTTAGAGACTTGCGGAGAAGGGCAATTTTCAATTGTTCAAGAGATTCCAAACTTGATGATCGCTATTGAAACAGGCGCAAGTATTGAGCTGTAGTGAGGTCTCCTTGGGACAAGTGTACAAAGGAGTTATAGTCCTCAAAGGTAGTAGGGGGTACTCACAGGGCTTGACAAAGGTTTCCAACGCTGGGAGTGATTTTAGGAGAGATATATTATTCTCATCTGGAGAGTAACCATTGGTGAGCTGCCTCTGAAATTTCACGGAGCAGCAGCTGGAGGAGGAGGACGTCGGCTAAGTTCTTGCCTTGAGACTTCTGGTGGGCTGGGACCATCTAGTACTAAAAAAGTGACTTCTGGTGGGTCCTAAGGCTGGACAACGCGTTGAAGATCTCATTCTTAATTTTGGAATCTCGTGAAAAGTGGAGAGTGAGACTGGTAGTGGCAGGTACTGCACACTTTATGAGCGTCTTGAGTGAGAAAGCTGCGCAACACCTTCAGCACACCCTTTGAGGAAGGTAACAACCAAAGCTAGGAGCGATACAATAGTACCACCCAGTGGACCGCTTCAACAGGGTGACAGCTTTGAGAGGATTTGGCTAACTCTAGCCACCCAACAGTAGAAGAAACTCACAAAAATTTCTAGGCTTTTCTCAGATAATGTCAGGGAAACTGGAGCACAGGAGGTCGCTGGAAGGAAAGACAAAAGTCAAAGGTGACACAACAAGGCCAAGTGACCCAACAAAACGAAGAGACGTCCTAAACGGTCAGTATTGTGTTTCTAAATAGATTCATGGAACAAAACGCACACCAAACTGGCCACAATTATCAGGAACACGAGGCCCTGGGAGCTGGGAAGGGTGGCGAAAAATCTAGGGCAAAAGGAAGCAAAATAGGAGGAGGTGGAGCCAGCGGAATAGGTGGTGAAGTAGGCGGAGGACTCAGGTACAACAGTAGAGGTAAACCAGAGCGGAAAACGAACTCCAGCCATTGCAGAACTTTGCAGAGTTGTATTTTTTTGGTAAAACCGAAATACAGGAAGTGTGCCCAAAATCCTAAACTTTATTAAAATGATCTTTGTATCTGAGAAAAGCAAAGCCTTTCTCATCTTGGGACTTAATTTATAGGGGGTCGCTTCACAAAGATTCCATTGGTTATTGGAATCTGATATGAGCTAAAAAAATCGTCATTTTTCATTAAAATAGAACAAAAATTGAATTTAGCCAGATTTTGTAACCTCATATCTTGTGATTTTCTGGGTCTTGAGTTCGATTCCCGCCTGGGCTTTTGCTTCAAATAAGCCGTTTTCCTCAGCCCTGGCTGGCAAAGCCAAAAACCATTTTTTGTCAATGACCTTAGATAGGTCATTGGTGACCCTTAATGGTTCTGGTCTCTGCCCCAAGGGCTTATTGGACTTGGCTTTAGAATGGCGGTTAATTCCAGGAAATATGTCACTAGCTGTGACATTATGTGGCTTTTGCAGCTGGCACTCCACGCAACAAGCTATATAGTCAGCGACATTGTAGTTGATTGACTCCCAGTAGTAGTACTGGTGAATATGCTTGGTTGTTTTTCTCAGGCCTCCACGCCTGACAACCTTATGAGCGTCTTAAACAATAGCTGCTCTTTCCGATGTCTTTGGAAATTTGTAACTGCTTTCAGTTAAATGTCTTAAACACTTGTCCATCTATGGTCTCAGTGTTTTCCATCACTTTTTAAAGCGCACCTTGGATTTCTTGGGGCTTGTTCCTTATTTCTCTGTCAACCATTCTCTGGAATAACTCATCCGCCTGCGGGTATACCATCTGGATCATTAGTAACTGCAATAAGCCATCTGCATTCTGGTGAGAAGCCCCCAGTCAGTGGACAATCTCATAAATCATAAGCCTGTAGCTTAAGTGCCCATTGGGCCAGTCATCCTTCTGGTTCTCTTAAATTATGGAGCCAATGCAACGAAGAGTGGTCCATCACCACTTTAAAGTTCTTTTCATGGATGTAAACCTGAAACTGATTATAGGTGTAAATGACAACAAGGCATTCACGCTCAGTTACGGTGTAGATTCTCTCAGCAGCTGAGAGTGTCTGGCTCACATATGCCACTGGATGTTCGTCCCCAAGTTCATCTATTTGGCTTAGTATGGCGCCAATTGCTGTTAACAAAGCATCAGTCTGTATAATAAACTCACAATCAAAATTCAGATATTTCAAAATCAGAGAATCTATTAGATATAGCATAGCTTATTGGAGTATTCCTGCGCTTCTTCATTCCATACTAATCCTTTATTTGGATCCTTCAATAAATGGAATAAGGGCTCAGCTATTCAGGCGAAGTCCCAAATAAATATTGTAGTATTCAATCATCCCACGGAACACTTGGATGTCTTGGACACTCTTCAGCACAGCTATCCATTCTCTGGCTACTATCTTCTGGGCTTGTGGCTGCAATTCACTAGAGTTGATCACAAATCTCAGATATTCTAAAACTTTTTGAAGAAGTGACACTTTCTCAGCTTAATCTTCAGGTTAGCCTCTGACAGTCTCTTTTATACTTCTTCCAAGTGGTTTAAATGGTCAGTAAATGTCCTACTGAACACATTGACATCATCCAAGTACACCAGGATGCATGACAACTTCAAGACGCTCAATATAGCGTCCATGGCCCTCTGGAACGTTGCAGGAGCATTACATAGACCCTGGGGCATCCTCGTCAGTTTGTATAGCCCCTGTGCAGTAATATTTTTGCATTTTTCTTGATCTTCTTTTGGCAAATTGATTTTCCAATATCCTGAGATCAGATCCATAGTGATGAAATACTTTGCTTCTCCTAATCAATCTAGCAATTCATTGATCCTTGGTAGGGGATATGAATACTTCTTTGTAATCTTATTCAGCTTATGGTAGTTGATCACCACCTGATTGGAGCCATCCTTTTTCTTCATGATTAGAATTAGAATCGCTCAGGGGCTCAATGACGGAACTAGAAGCCTATGCTTCACTAGATTGCTGATTTCATTTTCCACTCCCACTTCAGCTTCTTTTGACCATTGAATTGGTCTCATCCTGATTGGCAAATTTTCCCCAGTGTTGACCCTGAGGATCACATCTCTTGCGCATCCCAAATCATGGTCATCCTGAGAAAATACTTCCTGATACTTTTTGAATAATTTGAGCCTTTCCTCTTGCTGTCCTTCCGATAGATCAGCAAGTTGCTCTCAACAAACCAATAGGTTGATACTCTTGGTTATCTCTGCCAGTAATCCCATCTCGTTGAGAGTCCTAAATTCGTGGAATCTCATCAATTCAGCCATCAGGATTAGATGAACAAATGCGTGATCTGATTCTTCATTATTTTATCAGTTTTTTACTCAAATATGCCAGGAGAACTTGAATTTCTCCATGACCCGGCTTTATTATCCCAGGAGCCACCCATGGCTCTACTCTGGACTTCTTCCAGGGGCTTCTGAACTCCTCATACAACAGCTCAGGTATCTCCAATGTCAACCCCGTGTCAGCTATCATCTGCAATCCTGATGGTTTGGTCTTCTCATTATTGATCCTCAGTGGAATTCCCCATTTCTCTAGGATTTCTGTTGTCATTTCTCTTCACTTCCATCCAACTAATTGGTATTGAATTGGGACAATGCCATCATTATATATCAAGTTGATGAAGTTGTTTCTCCTATTCAGTGGAGCTTCACCATCCTTCTGATATACCAATGATAATGTCTGACCCAATAGGGTCAATGTATTATCCTCAAAGTTACATTTAACTCTGTACTTGCATAGAAATTCCATCCCAATTAGAATGTCATAGTTTTGGTTGGCTAAAACTATTGCTGGCACTGATACCACCAAGGATTCAAATCATAGTGGCAAAGCACTATACGCTCCACATGAGATGGTAGCATTCAGCCCAGATGTACCATACTCCTTCTTGTGTTCCAAGTCAGGCAAGATCTTCATCCTCTTTACCAGCTTGGTTAAGACAATGTTAATGGGGCACTCCACTGTTAACAATTGCTCTCACTTGCACTTGATTCACTTGTATGTCTATATACATACACTCAGAGTATCATAATATAGTGTTTACTGAGTGTATAGCGGCGTTATTAGAAAAATCAAGGGTGTGAATAATTTGTGCTGATAAATCAGTAAATGATTCCTTTAATATGCTGAGGGGGATCGACAGGTTTGCCTCATCTAATTGGACTTTAGACAATTCATTGGAATTCTTGGTGGCTCAAATTTTGTGTGCCAGTTGTCAGGTGTACGGCTGGGCAACTCCCTTGATTATCTCATGGTCAATTCCCTTTGCCCCAGATCTAGTTACTGCATTTACGTCCAAATTGACCATTTGATACAGGTGAATCTGTACATCTTTGTCTACAAACAGATCATAGATATCAATTTTTTTGCTCATGAAGTCATGAGGAACAGGCTTCTCCGCAGCTCTAGACTATTCCCCATCTAGGCCGCGGGTCCTTTTCCCAATTCCCTGGTGGCAGCTGACTCTTTCACTTGGACCACGTTGATTTGATCCTTTGTCTTCTTACAGTGCGCAGCGAAATGTCTCTTCCCACTGCATTGGTAGCAGACATTTTCTTTCTTATTCATCCATCTGAATACTTTGGGCCTATTCTCTGGAACAGTTTGGCTGTTTGTCTCTTTGACACCTTTATTCTCTTCATGAGATTTGAATTGCATGCCATATTGGATTTAAAACTTCTGTGTGGGGCATCAAAGGTTGCTCCCAAAATTTTCAAATTATCTAACATTTAAGAGGTAGTAATTTCTGTTGAAATCATGGAATACATCATGCGGTGCAAATTGCAATAGGGACTAAGGGCCGCTTGTAATGCTATTATAACATTGAAGTTATCCAGTACCTTCGCTCAATAAGGATTTTTAATTTCTGGTAGAAACGATCCATGAAGCTTGCTAAAGATTCATCTTTATTAAACTAAATTTCCATAAAATCTGCTTGCACTTTGATATGCACGTTGGACTCCTGAATTCTTTCATGATGGCCGCCTTGGCATCTTCATATGACCAGCTGTCCCCTCCAGGTGGGGTAACACTAAGTTCTGATAGTCAGTGTCTAGGCAATTCATGACCGTCAATGCCTTTTGATGATCACCATAGCTGTACATGGTCATATTGAACAGTCAGAAAAATGCTGAAGCGTTATCCCAATGAAATATCAGCAATTTCAGCATTGCCTTAAATTCCTCTGAGTTATCACTAGCCAATTCTCTAGGTTCAGCCACTCAACTCACTTGGGGAGTGACTTCAGGTGTCATCTCTGAAATGGCAGTAAAAGTGGGCAGCATGTTTCTTGGGGTATTTGACTTCCCAATTATTGTATGAAAACTTCTTTCTTTGGCATCAGTTGCTTCATATATCTCACACTTGCAATTGTGAGTTTTTAGCTCCTCAACCTGTTTGATCAGTCACTCAATATCAGCGCTAAATTTTCTTAAATGAATGTGATCCGCTTCCCACCCCATTTCAGATATAAGACCTCTCAAATTAGTCCCTCCTTTCTTCTTTAATAAAGTAACTTTTCCCAGTAACTTGTTCCCAAACTCATGATATTATTGATCCCTTCCTTTATCTTGGTGACTCGTTCTTCCAAGGCTGCAAATTCTTGATAATCTGCTGAGTTTAGGGCATTCTGATTTATGGTGGCTAACCCATCTATAGTTTTCATAACTCATCTTTATATGACATCCTTCTAAGTTCTTCTACTTAAATACACCCCTGTAGTGAGACCAATTTGTAAAAATTTATTGTTTCTTGTTATTGTTGGCAGATAGCCCCTATAAACTTTTTATTTGCACAGGTTCAGTTCTTGTGCATTACATCCGCATTATATAGTATTTGATATTATCAGTTGATATTACTATGATGACTATTATTCATAGTTAAATGAATTTTTATATCTCAGCCCAATGATCAGCCAGTATTCCCGCTCAAAAACTTGAGATGTCTTGATCTAGGATTCGTTCCCTTGTACTGTCCAACCCAATCTTCTCTGAGATTCCTTGGTGACAGTTTCTTTGGTCCAACACACAGTCAGTAGCATTTTCAAAATTGTTTTTCCTTCTTCTCTAGATCCTTGCTCAGATCTTTACTCTTTTCCTTAAAGAGTCTCTCAATTATTGCACACAGCAATGATATCCTTGAGAAGAATAGAACAATTGAAAGCTGATAAAGTTTACTACTTAAACTATATACAGGATGAAAACTATAGAACTGTAAAACTCTGTTCTAAACTCTTGTTTTTTATTAAAATGAATTCTAGGTAATTTATAGTGGGAAGTTTGGTCGTCTACCCCTCAGTTGACACCTCTTCAATGAAACGTCAGCTGTTGCTGTTGAATCTCCCATCCTCATCTCAGCAGCAATGGTCTTCCCTATCCTGGCTAAGATTCCATCATTGGACATCCTCAGGACCTAAATGGAAAGAGTCAGAAAATGTGTCCCTAACATTTTCCTCTCAATCCAAGCAAACTAACCATATTTGGCTAGCGACCTGCTTAGGTTTTGGGACTTGTTACCCATTAAGGCAGGTCACAAACCAACTGATTGATCCACTAGTTGCAGGCAGCATCACTCGCCTTACAACTTACTACTTACATTCCCAATCAGTTGGTGATGAAACCTTTTCAATCCCAATTGGTACACCTGATAGTTAATCACTATCAGATGCTCCTATTTTGTCAGCGTTCCTAATAAGATCTTAAGCATTCATACGGATTGATCCCTGATGGATATGACCAGGCGAATATCCCAAAATTTCCTGAACATAGTTACTCCAAAATCAGAGTCAACTGTTTTTTAATTCACCTCGCCTTAGGGAATTATCCCCTAGTGATTCCTGGTAATTTAGAAGGCTGGGAATATGGGCAAAAGCCCCAATAATCATGCTTTGGCATAACTAATTGGGATCGCTCAATCTTTGTAGGCCTGATTTACAAATAGACTGGGCTTCTTTCTCTCAACTACTCCATCATTGTTATGGTAATGTGGAATAGTTTGGCTGAGAAGGTGAGAGTATCATCTTTGTGATCTTGACAACTACAAATTTTCTTAATAATCTGATCTTATTAGGATATCGGCTTTTATTTGGCAAAACTATGTCATGTGCTGTTACTACAATAAATCTGAAACGTAGAGGTATGGTATTGTATGCCCCAAGTGATTTGGTTGTATGCACTCCTGGCGTGCCATATTTCTGACAATGAGCAACATCAGTTTCTTTTAAACCTTTTTATATAATTTTGTTCTGAATATATTGATAGGAGAATCAATTTAATGCTGGCACAAACTCATACCCTGTTCACTATTATTTACATATCTACATTTGGAGTAGGTTTCAGAGGTATTTAATGAGTAAATACTGTGATTGTTGCCTAAAATACATGTGATTTTAGACCTGAGCGGATATCTGGAAAGTATCTGCCAAGTTTTTCATCAGAATGGACACATGTATATTGTGGAGTTAAGGCAAGTCAGTTATGCATCTGGTTTAAATGTCTAACCCTTGACCAATAATATGCTTTGTTTAGGGTTTAAATACTTCATCTAGGGCTTCTTTGGTAATTTTTAAGATTTAGTTACTTTTTCTTTAACCTGAGTAGTGACCATAAGAACATCATTAAAAATATGATAAAGTTATCTTTGGTAACATCATCAGCCAAAAAGAGCTTGCCAGGGTCAGGGGAATGGTTTGGTGATCATCAGTGGAGTAAGAGCATTACACCTCTACTCCGCCTGTTCTTTTCCCACCTCATCGTTATTGTTGCTTTCTAGGGCAACATTGACCCCAAGCTTTTTGTCTGACCATCTGTAGCATTAGCTAGCAAGATGTCTTTTTTGACCACAGTTCTAACATGTAATCAGCCCATGCTGCTGTTTTTGTTCAAATTCTTGGTTTTTATTCAGGTAATTTTTTCTTTGGGCATAATTTATTGTCATTTTAGGCCTATAATCGAAATTTTTAATTGAACTTTGGGCCAATTAGGGGCATCAAAACTGCTGGAACAGCATAGAAAGTAATTATGGAACTTTTCAGGTTCCCACGTCTTAATTGAATGCTGGTATCACGACATGATGCAAATCGTGGTAGAGCTTTATGCATGCCCAATTTCAATTTTATTATCAAACTTGGTCATTGTATTAGACCCAAGTAAGACTTGCACCTCCCCCCTTGGGTTGGGACCATCTAGTACTAAAAAAAGACTTGCACCTCATGTTATAGCCTGTTGACAAAGTTTTTTATAGTATCATTCTGCTTGAATTCTATATATACAAGCTCAATTTTGGCCTAATAATTCTCCAGGCCCTCCAAAATTTTAACCACTGCATTCTTGGCATCCATATAGGGCCATTCATCAGCCAAATAGGGCATAACAATGTCACAGCTGTGGTAGTCAAAAAAGTTGATTAAATAGATGCTTTTTCATAATCTAATGCTCCTTGCATCTACATTTTAAGTATCTTGAGTAACGAGTGAACGTTACCATCCTTATTAAACTTTGTCAAGTTTAGGGGTCTGAAGTCAACTCGCATTGTATTGTGAATAAGCGTTGCATTCCTTCTAGTACTTAAACGTCTTGGTGAATCATTATTCAAGATTGGGTCTCTGTCCCATAAGGGAGTATCTGTGGTCAGGTTTGACGCCAGAACTTTATGCATAAGACTGATGTTTAATATGTCAGCTTCTGAATCAATTTTAATTACAAATAATTTAATTCTATGATATTACTCCAAAGTACTAAATTCTGAAGTTTAGAAAAAGGCTATAACCAATTTCCCAAGTTGTTTTTTACCCAAATGAACTGATCTTTTTCCATTTTCTACTTCCTCAAGGCTTGTCAAACAATGACAACTCTTCTTCTTGAGATACTCAACATCTTTTCTGTGGTTGTCATGTTCTCATGTGTATAAAACTTGATTTGACATTATGCGTTTGATATCATCAGTCAGACTGTCTACTCAGGTATTTTTAGTTGCTATTTGCATTATATGCTCCCAATTTTCCCGAAAAATTTCAGTTTTTCTGGTCTGCAATCTTGACACAACTGTCCAAATTTTCAAAAACTCATCTTTAATCTTATCATCCTCTTCATGCCTATTAGTACTACTGGTAATGTAACAAGATTTTTAATGTTCTTGTGTAGAACACCCAACTCAGTTTATACATACTCATCAAAGTGAATGTTCATTGATTTTAGGTCCAGATGATCTCTTAGGGCTGAAGTAGTCATGGTGAGACATCTATCTATACAATAGGAAATTAGAAAGAGTTTTAGCTTTTGACAGTGGTTATTCACATTTGAATCCAAAAGTGATAGCCCATTTTGAGCAAGAACTTCCATGGCTATCTTTGGGGCTCTTACATCTAATTGACCCTAAGGAAGTTTAATCTTTGATGAGAATCATTGAGATGTTCTGTATTGGCCATAATTAACTTTTGGACTTTTCTAAAACTTGATTCTAATTTTTTTCAAGTAGATTAAATTAAAAAGTTCTTTCTTTCCCTTGTAAATGGTGGATTTCCGTGAGTTCCAAATTTTGTCCGGCAAAAATTCTCTGGGTATGCTTGCTAAGGTTGAAAAAGGTTAACCAGTAAATAATTAGTTGCTTGCCTGTTTGATAGACGTCTGGCAAGGGCTACCTTGGTCGCCTCAAAAACTTTATAAAATCTCCATCTTAAGTGCCTGATCCTTGAAATAGTAAAACAGGATGAAATAGGAATAAACTTATTATGTACTAATCCTAAATCTATGCAATAAAGTTTCCATCGTGTTTTTCACATTAGCAGATATAAACTCAATTAGCCTGGTGCATCTACATGCCCTCCCCCACCATGATAAGATCCAGGGAGTGAGATGTACCATCACCTGAGCCTTGGCAGGTGGTATTAGAGTATTTGGTAATTTCCTTATTAATATGTTGCAATTCTGATATTAATGGATGATAAGCATTAAATCATTACAGTGGAATTGGTAGAATCCACCAAGACTGAGTATGAGTTACAATTTTAGAGTGCCTTGAGATGAGGCGATATTGAGTTAGAATGGATGGTTATCAGACCACTTCCATATGAGGCAATTAAGAGTTTTAATGTACAATTTTAGTTGGTAATTCGCCTAAAAATAGGCAATCATGAATTTAATGAATAAAGAATTTCCAGAACCAATGAGGTATGGCAAAATGAATTACTAAGCTGAAGAAATGGTATCGTCCAAAGTTGCTGAGATATAAGTGAGATGAGATGATTGACAGAGGAGGATTGTTAGTAGTTTAAAGCAAGCAGAATAGCAAGGATTCGCTGTATTTATTATATCAGATAAGAGAGTGTCATGGAGCAATTGCTCTATATTTATTACAAGTTTAATCTGTTGTTTCAATATAACAATTGTCATAAAGTTGATCCTATTGCTCAGTGGGCTGAACCCTGCGCAAACCCCATTTGGTGTATCTCTGGGATACTGCCAAATTTATAACAGTGGTGCTCACTACAAGGGGCTCATTGATCAGTTACAAAAATTAAATCTCCAGTCTCTGGCCATGGCTCATCAGGCTTACATGGACAAGGAATCTTCACAACATAATACAATAGTTGAATAAGCGGAACTCAAGCTTCCTTACTCTTCTGTGCTCAAAAGGTAAGATAAGCTTTTTCATGAAGTTTGCAGTAATAAGTTTCTCCATTCAATCATGATAGAATATTCATAGTTCTTTAAATGATTAACGTTTGCAATGGAAGGAGCCTCTGAACAGTGGAAAGAGAAACTGTTAATCTCCACCTTGGATGTTGGAAGTGCTGACTATGTCACCTGTTATCTTCCAAACAGTTACTTTCATACTGAAAAGTGAAGGATACTGTGTTGCGGTTGTTTGAGGGGTGCCGCAAAGATATCACAGTGAAGGCTAAATTCTTGACAATTAGATTTCAGCGTAATGAGACTTCCACTGCATTTTTGAATAATCTATGGCGGGAGTTCACATGTTGATTAAGGCAGGAATTTTATTCAAATTTGACGTGTGCACTGCAATGATCTCCGCCATGCAGCCATAGTGCAGGCTGTACAACGTCATGACCCTGGTGTTGGATGAAGGCGTACCCTTGTTTAAAATTGTTCAGTTCTTGCGCTGTATATCCGCCAACTTCCCTCCACCCAAGGCTGATCAGAACTCTTCCACTACTGTCACTGGACCATCTTACTCTGGAAATGTGCCTGTCCTGTTCAGATTCTACTGAGTTACCCTCAGCAGTTAAATGTCCGCCCCATACCTTCTTATTGTCCCCAGTCTATCTACCGCCCTGGGCCTAATTATGTTGACCAATAGCAGTCATTCTACCATCCTGGTCCTTTTTATGTTGAGCACCATCTGTAAAACTTTCCACATGTACCAACTTACAATATTCAAGGACGCAGGCCCTATGAGGTAAATTGTTTTGAATGTGGTAACCCTAGGCACCTGGCACAAGGTTGCTCCAATCAATGGGTCCATTATGTACATCAGGATCAATGTGACCAGGGAAAAGTCAGAGCTGAGTAGAGACGGGACTCTCTACCTCTTCTATCACAAATTCAAACGTACCACCTGAATTTACTGAAGTATATACAGTAGAAGTCCCCAAATACGATGATACATTCTTATATCAGCAGCCAGTTGGGGGAGTAAATGTAATGACACAAGCACAATCTAACAACATGGCGGGCGAAGGATGACTGGGGAACTTAAAGCCATACACATGTAAAATGTTTAAATGATATGCTTCAGACAAACTGGAACCATCTGCAGATGTGCTTCTCCTGAGAGGAGAAGTCTTCGCCTCTCCCATGGACGCTATTGTTATGGGGTACTCTAAAGTTGGTGAGGGTATTATGAGCTTCCTGGGAAAAAGAGATCCTTTGAATGTCCATGTATTAACAGTCAACATTCATCTTATGCGGAGTGTACCTACTGTGACAATGTTGTAGCAAAAACCTGAGTTTGCACAATAATAGATACAGGCGCTCCAGTTAACATAGTTTCCACTAGGTTAGTGGTGAAGTTTGCATTAAAACCTGATGTGGAACATCAAAGGGTGTATGGGACCACTGGATCAGAAAACATGGTCACTGAGGGAGCTTACATTGTGCTCCCCTTGCATTTTGGATCAATTGTTGTTATAGCTCCAGTGGTAATGTTACCAAATAGTCATTATGATCTGTTGATTGGAACTGCTTTTATGCGACACCATGGTGCTGTTGTTGATATGATGGAGGAGACCTTCAAAATTTTGGGGCAACGGATTCCAATTTATTTTACCTCCAGCGGAGTGGCAAAGGACTCAGTGCACATGGGACATATCATCCATGCCTATAGTGACGGGGTGATCCCAGTTCAATATCATTGATTAAAGAGCAAGACCCAGGCACTTTCTCAGCAAATATATGAATATCAAGGGTTACTGCTTAGAGCTGCCAAACATATATCCATCCACTCCGTGCACCAAATAATAGTGAACACTGAGTTAGAGGTGGAAGTGCCTGCTGGGCTTTATGAGGAGGTCATTAGACCCTATCAGCAATCGTGGCTGGAGCCTCACGTAGCCCCAGGCATTATATTCCAGGACATGGGGAGATCAAGGTCTTATTAGAAAATCTTCAGAAGGAACTTATGCAAAGATGAAAACACCAAATAGTGCTTTATTTACATTTGACCCCAGTTGAGGAAGTCCTCCAGATTCACAAGTTCAGGTCACTGGATGAATTTGGTCTGCCTGTTGAGTTGCAGCTCAGTGTAATGACAATAGTACTGCGCAAAATCTTAATGGGGTTATTGGAAAATCATAAAGATCAGGCTATCGCTTTATTTTATAAATATAAAGAGATCTTTACTATTGATGGCCATGATTTAGAGTGTGCGCGGGGAGTTGTAAATTGACTGGACATGGGTGATCATAACCTCAACAGGTCTTGGCCAATCCGCTGATATAGAGCAGTGTAATAAGTTTTCATGGCGGAAATTGATAAGCTGCTGGAGCAAGGTATGCTCAAACTGTCAAAAATCTCATGGGCTTACCCTGTCCTAATTTCAAAAATAAGGACAGTACCAACCGGGAAGTAATAGAAATTGCAAGCTTAACAGCATTATGAAAAAGAACTCATACCCCTTTCCATAAAACAACAATGCTTTGGACCATTTTGGAGGTGCTTGTTACTTCACTGCAATGGATTTGATATCTGTATGTTGGAAGATTGAGTTACCTGTGGCGGAACAGGAAAATGCACCATTATCACGTCAAATTGTTTTTAACCAACCCCTATGCCACAAGGGCTGTGTGATGCCTTGTCTATATTCCAATAGATGATGGACATTATCCTTGGCGAATTAAAGCTGTCATGTGTTATTCAATTTATTTGAGGTACGCTGACCAGGGGATGGACAGTACCAAACACAACACTCAAAATGACAAAACAAAACTACTAACCAGGTGGGAAGTAGAAACTGCTAACCCACCATGGCAGAGGGTAAGGAGGGGTCAGGGGGTTGGTTTTCAGAAAGGCTCACCTCGATCAGGGGATGTTGGTTACAGTACCGGATCAGAGCAGAGAGCCAGGGTGTTGGGGCATCCGCATAGTGGGGGTTAAGGTCAGCGTAGTAGGAGTTTTCCTCTTCCGCATCAAGATAATGACGGGAAAGCGTTTTAACAAAAGCTGCGAGGGGAACTTCAGCTTCTTTGCAGGCTTCAGGAAGTTGGGTGAAAAGGGAGATACTGTGGCGGGTGATTTTGGCTGAGGGGTTGAATGAAGCAATCGTTGCAACATTCATAACAGCAACTTCAGCATCATCAAATAGTTTTGAGATGTCACTGCAGGGAGATTCAGGGAAGTCGGGGGAAGAAGAGGGTGGGCAGGCCATGCTGGAGCTGAGCCACTGACTGGGCCACCGTGGTGCATAGTTTTGGGCAATGAGGAGAGGCCACTGCAGCTAAGGTGAGCTGGTGATCATCTTGGAAGGGGGCTGTATTGGGCAGAGGAGCGAAATGGCGAGGGGTAGGGGTTTCATCAAAGTTAAGAAGGAAAAATTCCGCCCAACCATAATCGCCTTGGCAGAGAGGTTGACCTGTATGCTTACTAATGAGGACATTACCTGATTCATCAGTTTCAGCCAATAGATCCCATGGATTTTGGTTCACTGGAATAGTGGCGTTCGAATTTGGGTGGGTGGGATTGGGCGAATGGGCAGCTGCTTGGGTGCCAAGGGTGGTCCAAGCATTGCTCTGATTGGATGGGGTAGATTTAGGTGGAAGAGTGAGGATGGAGGTTTTGGAGGGGGCTGATTTTCCATGTGGGCCCACTGAACAAGATTGGAGGGTGGGAGGGGGCAGCAAAGCACCCCATACTGAACCTCCAGAGGGAGGCTCAGAAGCCGCAGCAGCGGACTTGGCCTGAGGGCATGCTCTTTTTGCATGGTCAAGGCTAAAGCAGAGGGAACAAATCTGCCTACCATTATTGACCTGAGCCCAAAAGAAATGATCAGGTGCTGCAGCCACACTAGTGCAGGGTGGGATTTGTTGGGCTATGGTAGGGTGGTGTGGTATGATGGTGGCTGTTGCCCGAGGAGCAGCAAGGTGCTCTGCACCAAATGGAATGGCAAAGATGAGGTTGGGCTGAGTGCTATAAGCCATGAGCCCCGCGACCAACTGGTCATACAAAACCTGGGGTGGAAGGTGGGATGGGAGATTTGCAAAGGATACCACCAGCGTGGTGTCTGAAGGGAGGCGAGTACGGGTTGTGGGAATGGGGGTTTTTTTATAAATTAGAGGAGTTTGTGCTGCCGCTTCAGCATCCTCCTCAGATTGGAATCCAACGTCAAAGTAGCCCTTAAAAGGGCGGAAGTCTATAAAGCCAGCTGGTGCAAAGGCCGCAGTGGCTAGCTCAATAATTGCCTTATCAGCATATGGGAACAAACGCCCATAGTCCACTCTGAGGCAATAGCGAATGGCAGAGCGAGGGAGGGCGAGAGGATGGGGGCGAGAAGGGTGGACGCGCGCCAGGTGGAGCGCTAAGTCCTGTGGGGGGACAAAACATTTGGAAGCAGTGGGTGGGCTGTTTGAGCCCATCCAAACGCGCTTGCCTGCAGGGCGGAAAATGCTAGGTGGGGATGCACTGCTGCCCCACACTGGGGTGGCAGGCGGCGGAGTCAAGGACATCAAAGAATAGGTTTGGGCAGACATCTGTGGATAAATAAAACTTTAAATTTAAAATCGCTCAAAAGTGACTTCAAGCGGTAAAAGAAAGTACAAAGCTGTCATGTGTTCTTATATACCTTTATGTATCAATGTATTCTCCTGAACGTTTTCTAAGCACCTTACCCATTTGGAAGAGATATTCCGCCGGTTGGCTAAGGCCAACATCAAAATAAAGCCCCTGAAATGCCACTCTTTCAAAAATCAGCTGGAGTACCTCAGGTTTGTGGTAGATGCAACAGGGCTGTGGCCATAAACAACAAGGTGGAGGCATCCAGAAGATGACTACACCAAACAATAAGTGAGATATACAAGTATTTTTAGAGATGGCTGGCTACTACTGCCGCTTTAAACCCAACTTTAGTTGTATTGGAGGTCCACTGTTTGAGTTATTAAGAAAGGATGCTGCATTTGAATGGATAGAATGCCATCAACATTCCTTTGATGCACTTCAAACAGCATTGATCGATGCGCCAGTGCTACGCTACCCAAATTTTGAAAATTGATTTTATTTTACAAATGGATGCATCCCTTTCCTCTTTGGGGGCAGTTTTGTCCCAAAAAGATGACGAAGGGTAGGAGCACCCAGTGGCTTACTACAGTTGAAGCCTGAATAGCCATAAATGTAATTATACTGTGACCTAGAAGAAGTGCTTAGCAGTGATCTAAGCTTATAAGCAATTCAGAGTATATTTTCATGGCGTAAAGTTCACATTTGAATTAGATAATCGTCGTTATGCTGGTTGCAGAATCTTAAGGAGCCTGAAGGGCGCTGTCAGGCCACCAGGGGAGAAGCACTGGTGGCGCATCCATCCAAAAGGGGTTCTTCAAAGTTTACTTTCATAAATACCTCATGACTTGTTTGCTCTTAAATAAAAACTCTACAAATAATAATTTTATTAGTGATAGGCAAAAAGGTATTTTATTTAGAGTAATTAAGCACTATTTATAATGCTTGAAAATGAAAGTAGGATCGAGAGGGATCTTCAGGGTAGAGTCATGGAACCTGTAGGAAAGTCCTAATACTGGAATCAGTGGAAACTCTGCTTCACATGACTTAAGGAATGGGTGTCTAACGTTTTTCTGAATTTGGAGTAATTTATATAAAGCCCCAAATTTGGTATATGCTGATAGTATATATTTGGCCCCTCAAATGGGGATATCAATCCTTCTCATGGACAAGGCTTTCACCTAACCCAGGGAAAATCCAGACAGAGCCCCTCCAAGCCTTGGCCAAGGGGAGCAATTTATGGCCTGAGGGTTAAGGCAGATGGAGGACTCAAGTTTGGTGGTGTATGGAGCCTCATGCCTTATGCAGACCAGGTCATTGATGTCAGTGCAGGAGTTTTGGAAGTAGCAGTAGGCCTTGGCTTGATGCTCAATGACCTTGAAGTGGTAGGACTCAAACTTGGAGTGGCTCAGGTAGGTAATGAAATCAAACTCCTTTATGGCAATTTGAAAGTCATGTAAATAGAACTTGATATGGCTGGCCAAGGTGTGGTTTGATTTGGAGAGGATCATGAGGCTGAGTATATTGGCGGCCACAACGTCTAAGTTCTTGCAATGGTGCTGGAGGGTGTTGGCGAGGAATGCCTCAACATAGTTGAGGTTGCAGTACATGGAAGCGTGGAAGAGGTTGCTGGGCGAGTTGAGGCAGGGTACTGCAAGGTAGGCATCAGTGACCCCGCAGTACACTTTGAGGAACTTATGGCTGTTGTCACTGAGGGCACCAAAGTTGAGCCCAAGCAGCACCTTGCCGAGAGCATCTGTCATTATGTGCTGGGTGTAGGCGTAGGGGCTGAAGAAGAGATCGCCAGTGAGGGAAATATTGGAACTGGTGACAAAGGCATGAATGGAAGGGTTGTTGTTGAGCAGGCAGAGCAAGAGGCGGCCTATGTCCTTATGAGTAAGGTTGTTGGGCAAGGCGAAGGTGAAGTATGGATGCCCAAACTTGGGAGCATCTCTGGCTATGCCTTGCTCACGTTTGCACTTGATGGCTTTGATCTCAATGGTGAGGTAGTGCAGCGTAAGGCATTTGTGGTTGTTGCGCTTGAACAATGTGGTCTTGATCCATTTTTTTCTTATGCTCATGCCACTTCAGATCCTTCTGTTTGTGGCACCACAAGACGACAAGGGTGGCTTTGGCGGGGCTCAAATGGAGCAGCTCAAACACCTCGTCTACACCAGTATCATAAAGCTTATAGGTGGCATGGCTGCAGATGGTCGTCAAGCGCCAACTGAGACTGGATGGCAGATGAAAGGCAGATGGCTCCTCTGGAGCCATCTTGGAAATATGCTTGGTGATGGGCTCCAGGAGGGCGATGGTGTGCTTGTTGGATTCAAGGTTGAAGTTGAGCTCAAAGTGATCCTACTCACTCTCATGTAGGTTCTCCTCATACATGTTCTTCTTGTGGGCCACAAACACGTTCTCCTCGCTAACCCACATCAGATGTGGTGCAAACATGTCGTTGAGCACCTCATGGCAAAGCTCATCACACCTAAGACAGACAATCTGTGTCTCCAACTTGGGCAGCATCTGATAGGATGGGCCAAAACGCCAGCAGTTTTTGTTAGGATCAGCGTTCATTTTAGTAATTTCTGACCTGATTTCTGGAGGGGAGCTGTTGTAGTTGACAGGCGTTGGATTTGCAGGAAGGGAGTAATTGAGCTTGTTACAATTGTTTTTGAGGCTTCCATAAAATTCTTGAGGTTTGTTGCCTTCATCAAATTCAGAAGCTAGTTCTCAGCTTATTGGCCTGACTTGATTGGTCCAATTTCTCAGATAATACTCATCCAAATTTATGTTCACTAAATAAGAGTGGAAAATGACATCATTGTGGTGAGTTAGGTACTGGTCTCCTAAATAAAGTTTATCATTTGAGTACACATTGTCAATTTCTATTTTTTAATCAGGTGGGTCAAGTGGACTCATAGAGATTAGAGTTTCATTAGCCTCATCAGTTGGACCATTTTGTTGGGCACCTATAAAAAGAATTTTAGGAAAAAAGTTGTGATTTGGGAATTTTGATTGGAAATAAAATTTGATGCGGTTAATTATCCTTCAGAATGACTTGAAGAATAGATCACATTTATTTGCTGAAGGCTTTAAAGAGGATCTAGTGCATAGCATAAGTCATCATCATCATCAAAATCTTCACAATATAAGTTAAGACTTTTTAAAAAATTAATGCGAGCTCAGTCTTCATCCAGATCATCAGAATAAAGTATTTGATTTTTTCCTCTTTGGTCAAACACCTTTCTGCTCCGTTAGGTTCTGGTTTGGGGTTTGGAAAGCTTTTTGACTAGACTGTTCTAGTTTTCTAAGAGATCCTTCTTTGACTTTAATGTCGTTATATTTTCTTTAGGTTTATTTGAGGGGGATCTTCTTGGTCCTTTGACCTGGTATTTTCATGGAAGCGGCTGATAAGAATTATACTGGGCTCCCAGTTGGGGTGTGTAAGTACCCAGTGGAGAGCCCAGGATGCCAAGGGCACAGCGGTCCATTCAACTAGAAGAAGGGGAGATCTAGTGGGGATTTGAGGAAAGTAAATGTTTACAAATGTACCAAAGGCCCTCAAGGCAAATCAGATGGTTGCAATGGGGGCAACCGCGAGTCTTGTGGGGGCAACCCAAAGGTTGGGAGAGGCGGGGAGGACAATGACTCCTCCAGGGTTTGCAGTTACTGGCCTTCAGTTATGGGTAGGTGAGTCTGTGCGCCAGAGAGGGGCATCACAGGGCCCACCGCGCGGGCAGGGGTGCTGTCAGAGGGGAAAATGGACCCATGACAAGTGTTAGGGCTGAGTCCCCCTGGTTGGGGTACTCTGGAGCCCTTAGGTGGGTGGGATTAGCGGCGGATGAGCCAGGTGTGGGGTTGAGCTCATGGGCATCGGGGTGGGGATGCCCTGAGGCTGCTTCAATAGGGGAGCGCACTCAGAAATTCTGACGGCTAAGCGAATGGATGGCTTTGAATCTGATGGGTATGTGAAAATGGACGGAGAGTTGACTCCATCATCAAGAATGAGGTGGTTTACCGCGGATATGATCCACCACCACCCGGTGGGGTCAAGCAACCAGATAACCTATTCAGCAATCATCAGTATGATTATTTGGGTGGTGGCATGCTTTGCCAGATTGATCAGCGGAATTTTGAACAAAAAAACAAACAGGTGGAGTCCGTGGCAAGGCGTTTGGGGTATTCAGGCTTTATTTTAGTGCAAAGCATGGGGAGAATGGATAATGAACTGACAACTTCCCATCGGTAGGGCAGTTGCCTGAAGTATTAGGAGAATTGCATAGTGGGGATGCTGAGGGATTGGGTGATTGGGGATTGGTGATGGGGTTTGGTTGTCTGGTAGGTGGAGGGTGGAGGGATGCCCAAAATCTTGGCGAAAATCAAAAAAAAACTTTTGCAGATTTTCCCAAATTTTTTGGGGTCAGACCAGGTCGATGGTACCAATCTGGGCCTTGACCATTCAAGTTGAGCTTCTCACATGGTTCAGCTTTCCCAGATTTGTCCTGGAGGGCTGTGGCCTTGGTGCTCAGTCATCCGCAACTCAGTCCAAACTCTCAATCTGATTGTCTACATGATCTGAACTTCCCAGATCCATTCTGGGGGTAGGGGCAACTGGTCTAAGTCAGTTGTAACCTGGTTCAAAACCTGAATCAAGTTCTGATCTTATTTTCGGACATGACCAGTCTGGACCAGCTTTGTTAGCCCAGAATTTGCAGATCAGGCTCTGATGCTAGCACTGGCTGTTTCTTCAAAATTTTGGTATGTTTCCCCTGGTGAGTGAGGGGTCCCAGGGGCCCGCCCATGGCTCCCAGCCTGCATAATCTCCTGGAAGGTCCCCTCTAACAATTTTACCAGGGTTGGGGATGGGGATAGGGAATAGATCTGAATATCTATAGGATGAAGGGCAGTCACCCAGCGCTCATCAACCATGTGCACCAGGTCACTCAACTGCGACAGGGGGTCCACTTGGGCCTTTGGCCCCTTTTGGTCCAAAAGGGGTGCTGCTCCCTATCCAGTTGTAGATGCTGGTCCCCAGGACTTACAGGTATTGTTCCAACTTGGTATGGTATTTTTGGAGCATTTCTGTAACTACTTTTATAGCTAGCTCATAATAATGTTTAACTTTAGGGAGGTTGAGAGATTTAGAGAAAGTTCTGTTTAACATTAAAGTAGCCACTCTCTAAGCATGGTCTTCAATAAAGTTAAGTTGATTTCTGTTGAAGCCCATAAATCTGCTCAAGATCTTCCTTCCCTTGGTTTTCTTTTTAGGTTATAGGTAAGCTCAGTAAGCAAGTACTGAACTGTATTGAGTAAGCCCTGATAGTCATTAACATCGTCAAACTTGAGACAGTAAATTTCTTCCATCTCATCAGACTTTAGTTTTGAGAGTTTTTGGAAGTGAAATGAAGCTTTTAGTTTGTTACCCTTTTTCTGAACATATAAGTTTTTGAGGTGACTCGGAAGCTCCCTAGCAGGATCACCATTTTGTTGGGCCACCAGGGGAGAAGCACTGGTGGCGTGTATGACCAAAAGGGGTGCTTCAAAGTTCACTTTCATGGGTAACCTCATGACTTATTTTGCTCCTAAATAAAAACTCTATAAATAAGAATTTTAATAGTGATGTGAAAAAGGTATTTTACTTAGAGTAATCAAGCACTATTTATAATGCTTGAAAATGAAAGTAGGATTGAGAGGGATCTTCAGGGTAGAGTCATGGGACCTGTAGGAAAGTCCTGATACTGGGATCAGTGGAAACTCTGCTTCACATGACTTAAAGAATGGGTGTCTAACGTTTTTCTGAATTTAGAGTAATTTATATAAAGCCCCAAATTTGGTATATTTGCTTAGAGTATAGATTTGATCCCTTAAATGGGGATATCGATCCTTCCCCTGGACAAGGCTTTCACCTGACCCAGGGAAAATCCTGACAGGCGCTTAGCTCGATGGGCCCTCAAACTTCAGGCTTAAACCTTCATAATCCTTCACTGACTGGGAGCAAAACACAAGAACGCAGATTGCTTGTCAAGATTATTAACAATTTCATTATGGCATATCTGAGCAACATAATGTTTGACAAGATTCCCAGCGGAAAGTATAACAATGAACCGCCTCAAGTCATCAAAGTATTGAATGGAATAAGGGCCAGTATGTTTCAGAAGAATGGTGAGATGTACAAGCAGATAGGGGACACTATGGTAAATATTCCAAGGCCTTCCGCCTGACCAAAAACTATCATGAGCGCCCACCAAGCAGTTGGCCATGGTGGAGTATGTAAGAACCTGAAATTGTTGCACCCTCTGAATTATTGAAAAAAGCATGCAATTTGATGTGCTTGAAACCATTTCCTGCTGCCACCAGTGCCAAGTGGAAAATATGTTCTTCCAGAAGACTTCCTACCAGCTATTGAAACTCCACTTTTCTTGGCATAAAGTGTCTATTGATGTTGTAGGCCTCTACCAACTGTAACAAATTGGTCCAAGTATACTGGTGGCAATTGACCACTTGACCAGGTGGGTTGAGGCATGTGAAATACGCGATTTGGGGGATATCATGGTGGCAAAGTTTGTGATGGAATGTATAATTCAGTGACATGGCTGTCCCCAGTTCATCCTTACTGACAACAGAACCAACTTCACCTCCCACATTTTACCCATACTCAACGAACTAATGGCCATTCGCGGGGTTCTGATGGCCCCATACCACCCCAAGTCCAATGGAATTTTCAAATGCATTAATAGGACCTTGGTAAACATACTTCAGAAATTTGTAATGGATCAACCTTCAAATTGAAGTTCCCTCCTTTCCACCACTATTTTTGCATACAACATTATCTATCATTCTGCCATGGGGAAAAGTACCTTCCAAATATTGTATGGATGACACACTGCTCTTCCAGTGCTGCTTTATGCTTGTGTAGAAGATACCAGTGGAATAGTTCCCCACCACTATTTGACTATCCTAGAGGACACTATGATCGAGCTGCAAACCAAAGCATAATTGTTTATCTTAGCCAAGAAGATTAAGAATTAGGTTGCCAATCAGGTGCTGCATAGTGGTTCATCTCAGTTCAAAGATGAGGATATGGTTTTGTTCCATGACCATCATGGTTTTAAGTGGAAACACAAGTTGTCTAGTATCTGGATTAGGCCATTTGAAAATATTGAGAAAACAGGTGTAATCAATTATACTATTAAAGATCCCAAAAGTGGGCAGATCATAAACTGAGTGCATGCTAAGTTCCTTTGGGCGTATAAGCAATAGGAGCCTTATTATCCAGTCAAGGGAGGTAATGTTTCAATTCTGATATGACTAGATGATAATTTTTAAATCAATATGGCAGAATGGTAGAATCTACTGAGCCTGAAATAAGTTACAATTTTAGAGCGCCTTGAGATGAGGTGATATTGAGTTAGAATGGATAGTTATTATTCGCTTTCATATGATGTGATGTTGGGATTTTGCCCATATTCCCAGCCTGCTAGATTACCTGGAATTGCTAGGGAATAATTCCCTAATGTGAGGTGAATTGGAAATCGGTTGACCTTCATTTTGTATTAACTATGTTTGGGGGATTTTAGGATATTTGCCTGGCCAGATCTGTCAGGGATTGATCCAGATGAATGCTTAAGATCTCTTTGGGCAGAGTTGCCAAAAGATAGGGGAATCTGATAGTGATTAACTATCAGGTGTACTGAATGGGATCAGTTGGGTTTCATCACTGACTGATTGGGAATTCAAGTAGTAAGTTGTGAGGTGAGTGATGCTGCCTGCAACTAGAAGAACAATTAGTTGGTTTGTGACCTGCCTTAATGGGTAACAAGACCCAAAACCTAAGCAGGTCGCTTGCCAAATATGGTTGGTTCGCTTGGATCGAGAGGAAAATGTTAGAAACACATTTTCCAACTCTTTCCGTTTAGGTCCTGAGGATGTCCAATGATGGAATCTTAGCCAGGATGGAGAAGACCATCATTGCCAAGCTGAGGATGGGTGATTCAATGGCAACAGCTGCCGTTTTATCAAAGATGTGTCAACCAAGGGCTGGATGACTGAATCCCCACTATAAATTCCTTAGGATTCACTCATAATAAAAAAGGTTTACAGTTTACAGTTTACATTTATAGTTTATACAGTATATATTAGATATACCAGTTTATTAAACTCCAGCATCCAATTGCTCTATTATTTTTCAGGGATATTATTGCTGTGTACAATAATTGGGAACTCTTTAAGGAAAAGAATAAGGATCTGATTGGAGATCCAGAGAAGAAGCAGAAAAAAATCGGGGATTGCTGCCAACTGTGTGTCAAACCAGAGAAACTGTCACCAGAGAATCTCAAAAGAGGTTGGGTAAGATGTTGTGAGGGAACAAATCCCTATTTTGAGACATCTCAAGTATTTTTATCAGAAATACTGGCCGAGTGCTGGGCTAAGACCTAAGAATTCCATTCAACTCAGATAATAGTCATCATACTATTATCAACCAATTATATCAACAACAATACAACGCGGACAAATTGCACAAGAATTAAACCTGTGCAAGTAATAAGTTTATATAAGATATTGACCAATAATAATAACCAGACCCATAGATTTTTCCAGAGTGGTGCTCACTACAGGGTGTAGTTGAGTAGAAGAACTTAGAAGGATGTTGTATAAAGACAAGTTAAGAAGACTATGGACAGAGTTGACCACCATTAATCAGAACGCCCTACATTCAGCAGATCATTGAGAATTCGCAGCCTTGGAAGAATGAGTCACCAATACGGAGGAAGGGATCAATAATGTCACGAGTTTTAGGAACAAGTTACCTGGAAAAGTAACATTATTTAAGAAGAAAGGAGGGGACTAATTTGAGAGGTCTTATATCTAAAATGGGGTGTGAAGCGGATCACATTCATTTGAGAAATTTTAGCGCTGACATTAAGTGACTGATCAAACAGGTTGAGGAGCTAAAAACTCACAATTGCAAGTGTGAGCTATTTGAAGCAACTGATGCCAAAGAAAGAAGTCCTCATACAATAACTGTGAAGTCAAATACCCCAAGAAACATGCTGCTCACTTTTGCTGCCATTTCAAAGATGACACCTGAAGTCACTCCCCAAGTGAGTTGAGTGGCCAAACCTAGAGAATCGGCTAGAGATACCTCAGAGGAATTTAAGGCAATTCTGAAATTGCTGATATTCCATTGGGATAACGCTTCAGCATTTTTCTGACTGTTCAATATGACTATGTATGGTTATAGTGATTGCCAAAAGGCGTTGATGGTCATGAATTGTCTAGACACCAACTGTCAAAGCTTAGTATTGCCCCATCTGGAGGGGACAGCATGTCATATGAGGAGGCCAAGGCGGCCATCTTGAAGGAATTTAGGAGTCTAACGTGCATATCAATTTGCAAACAGAGTTTATGAAAATCCAGTTCCATAAAGATGAATCTTTAGCAAGCTTCACGGATTTGTTTCTACCAGGAATTACAATCCTTGTTGGAGCGAAGGTACTGGATGACTTCAATGTTATAATATCATTACAAGCGGGCCTTTGGCCCTATCACAATTTGCATTAAATGATGTCTTCCATGATTTCAACAGAAATTACTACCTCTCAAATTTTAGATAATTTGAAAATTTTGGGAGCAACTTTTGATGCCTCAAACAGATGTTTCAAATCCAACCCGGTATGCAATTCAAATCCCACAAAAGGGAATGAAGGTGATAAAGAGATGAACAACCAAACTGTGCTGAGGAATAAACCTGAAGAGTTCAGATGGATGAATAAGAAAGAGAAGGTCTGCTACCAATGCAGAGGGAAGGGACATTTCGCTGTACATTGCAAGAAGCTGAAGGATCAAATCAACGTGTTCCAAGAAAAGATTCTGCTGCTGCAAAGGAGTTGGGAAAAGGGCCCACAGCCTTGACGGGGAACAGTCTAGAGCTGCAGAAAAGCCTGTTCCTCCCAATATCATGAATGAGTATATTGACATCAGTGATCTATTTGTGGATGAAGCCATACAGGATCAACTGTATCAAGTGGTCAAAATTTGGAAGTAAACGCAGTGACAAGATCTGAGGCAGAGGGAATTGACCCTAAGATAATCAAGGAAGTTGCCCGGCCATATGCCTGACAACTGGCAGACAAGTTTTGAGTCACGAAAATCCTAAAGAATTGTCTGAATTAGATTAGATGAGGCAAACCTGTTGATCCCCTCAGCGCAATAAAGGAATCATTTCCTGATTTATCAGTGAAAATCATACCTACCCTTGATTTGGCTAATAACGCCGCTATACACTCAGTAAACACTATATTATGATACTCTGAGTGTATGTATATAGATATACAATTGAATTGAGTATGGGTGAGGGAGATTCTTGACAGTGGAGCACCCATCAACATTGTCTCAAACAAGCTGGTGAAGAGGATGAAGAGCTTGCCTGACTTGGAACACAAGAAGGAGTATGGGACAGCTGGGCTGAATGCTACCATCTCATGTGGAGCGTATAGCGCTTTAACATTATAATTTGGATCCTTGGTGGTATCAGTGCCAGCAATAGTTTTACCCAACCAAAACTATGACATTCTTATTGGTGTAGGATTTCTATGCAAGTACAGAGTTAAGTGTAACTTCAAGGATAATACATTGACCATATTGGGTCAGACGTTATCATTGGTATATCAGAAGGATGGTGAAGCTCCACTGAATAGGAGAAACAACTTCATCAACTTGATATATAATGATGGCATTGTCCCAATTTGATATCAATATGTTGGTCGGAAGCAACAATAAATGCCTATGGAAATTCTAGAAAACTTTGGAATTCCACTGAGGATCAAGAATGGTTAAACCATACCGCCAGGATCATAGATGATAGTTGACATGGGATTGACATTGGAGATACCAGAGCTGCTGTATGGGGAGGTCAGAAGCCCCTGTAAGAAGTCCAGAGTAAAGCCTTTGGTGACTCCTGGAATATTAATGCTGGGCCATGGAGTAATCCAAGTTCTCCTGGCATATTTGAGTAAAAAACTGATAAAATAAGGAAGAATCAGATCATCGCATCTGTTCATCTTATCCTGATGGCTGAATTGATGAGATTCCACGAATTTAGGACTCTCAATGAGATGGGATTACTGGCAGGGGTAGCCAAGAGTATCAACCTATTGGTTAATTGATAGCAACTTGATGATCTGTTGGAAGGACAGCAAGAGAGGTGCTCAAATTGTTCAAAAAGTATCAGGAAGTATTCACCCAGGATGACCATAATTTGGGATGTGTGAGAGAAGTGATCTACAAGGTTGATACTGGGGAAAATTTGCTGATCAGGATGAGAATGATTTGACGGTCAAAGGTGGCCAAATTGGGAGTGGAAGAAGAAATCAGCAAACTAGTGAAGCATCAGCTTCTAGTTCTATTGTTTAGTCCCTGGGAGAGTTTGATTCGTATTGTGAAGAAAAAGAGATGGCTCCAATCAAGTGGTGATCAACTACCAAAAACTGAATAAGATTACAAAGAAGGATTCATATCCCCTACCAAAAATTGATGATGCATTAGATTGATTAGGAGAAGCAAAGTATTTCTTTGCGATGGATCTGATATCAGGATATTAGAAAATTGATTTGCCAAGAGAAGACCAAGAAAAATGTGCAATTATCACCGCGCAGGGGCTATACCAACCAAGGGATGCCCCAGGGTCTATGCAATGCGGTCTGAAACATTTCAGAGGGCCATGGACACTATACTAAGCGACTTGAAGCTGTAATGCATCCTGGTGTACTTGAATGATATCAATGTATTCAGTTTGACGTTTACTGACCATTTACACCACTTGGAAGAAGTATTCAAGGGACTTTCAGAGGTTAATCTGAAGATTAAGCTGAGAAGTGTAACTTCTTTAAGAAAGAGTTGGAATATCTGGGTTTCATGATCAACTCTAGTGGATTACAACCACAAACTCAAAAGACTGAAGCTTTAGAACGGAAGATGTGCCAAAGAGTGTCTGAGATATCCAAGTGTTCCTTGGAATGGTTGAATACTACAGAATATTTATTCCAGACTTTGCCTGAATAGCTGAGCCCTTATTCCATCTGTTGAAGAATTTAAAAAAGGATTTTTATGGAATAAAGAAGCGCAGGAATCCTTCAATGAGCTACGCTGGTACCTAATAGATTCTCCAATAATGAAATATCTGAATTTCAATTGAGAATTTATTATACAGACTGATGCTTCATTAATGTTGATCAGCGCCATATTAAGCCAAGTAGATGAACTTGGGGACAAACATCCAGTGGCATATGTGAGCTGGACACTCTCAGCCACTGAGAGGAATTACACCATAACTGAGCGTGAATGCCTTGTGGCCATTTATTCCTGTAAGAAGTTTCAGGTGTACATCCACGGAATGCACTTCAAAGTGGTGACAGACCACTCCTTGTTGCGTTGGCTTCACAATTTGTGAGAAACAGAAGGATGACTGGCCCACTGTGCACCTAAGCTACATGTCAGGGACTGATACTACTTTATCCCAGTTTGTCATAGCAAGCCGTGAACCTGCTAACCCTGAGCTAAAGGTCCAGTATAACAAAGGAGAAATGCGTACCATGTAGAGAATGGCAAGGGTAATTGGGCGGTTTAACCCTAAAGAAGGAAGGAATGCTTCAATCACTCCCATTCCTGTTAAGACTAGTACACCAGCTATGTTTGGAAGTGGAAGTAATGGAAGAGGGATTTGTTATGGTATAGGTGTTTCTGCACCCATGGAATAATTGGTTAGACTGTATAGCTTGTTAAATATATGGTATATGGAACTGTTATAATGAAAATATGTATTTAAGAAGTTTAGCATATGATAATATTTTATTGACCGCAAAGACTAACCATCTGAATAGTCTAGTTTTATATCCCATCCAACTTCCTGGACTTTCCTAAGCTCAATTGATTATTTGAATGGAGCACTATGATTCTTTTGAGCTTATGGGATTGCGCCTTGCATGTGATTTTGAAAACAGTAGGAATCATCTCAGTCTCATTGTAAATTTGTTTTGGTGTGATTAATTGACTCAATATCATTGCAATTAGGGTAATTTAAGCGATTAACTGAACGAAACTCATTGCAATCATTATTTGATATACAAATAATTGGTCTAACTTTAGCACAAATCCTCTTGATATGAAGAATTGTATCTGAAATCTCAGGAATTCCTCTAATGTCAGGCTTTACCCTGACACTACAGGCTTATAATTAAAGGATTGTCCACCAAGTGGGGGCTTCTCACCAGAATGTGGATGGCTTATTGCAGTTGCTAATGGTCCAGATGGTATACCCACAGGTGGATGAGTTATTCCAAAGAATGTTCAACGGAGAAATCAGTAACAAGCCTCAATAAATTCAAGGTGCGCTTTAGAAAGTGATGAAAAACACTGAGACCACGGATGGACAAGTGTTTAAGACAATTAATGGGAAGCAGTTATTATTCCTGAAGCTTTCAGAAAGAGCAGCTATCATTCAAGCTGCTCATAAGGTTGTCAGGCATGGAGGTCTGATAAAAACAACTGATCATATTTGCCAGTACTACTGGGAGTCAATCAACTATGATATCACCAACTCTCTAGCTTGTTGTGCGGAGTGCCAGATGCACAAGCCACATAATAATACAACTGGATACTGACTGGTCCGCCCTGGATTTGCCTGGCATACAGTGTCCATTGACGTGATGGGACTGCTGATGATGAGCACAGGGGGAGTCAAGTACACAATAGTTGCTATTGACCATCTGGTAAGATGGGTCAAGATGAAAGCCCTGGCAAAATTAGATGCTACCAGCACTGTGAAGTCCATCCTAGATCAAGTATTATACTGACATGGATGCCTGTAGGCCCTGCTTAGTAATAATGGGACAAACGTCATATCTCATGTGATCCTGCAGTTAAATGAGATAATGGGGATCTGAGGAGTCATGTCTGTACCCTATCATCTGGAGATGAATGGACTGGTAGAGCTAATTAATGGAATGCTGGCCACAACGCTGAGGAAGCTGGTCACAGGAAGAACTTCCACGTGGGGAATGTACCTGAGTTCAGTGACGTTTGCCTACAATATCAGTTATCATATGGCAATGGGAAAAATGCCGTTTGAGTTGCTATATGGTAGGAAAGCCGCTCTGCCGCCAATTTTATATTTGGTGGTGGAACCAACATTGAGGATGAGTGCCAAACAGTACTTGAACTGATTGATGAATATCCTAATTGAGATGCAATCACAAGCAGCTGATACTACGTTGAAGAAAAGGATACAAGCAAAATTGAAGGAAGATAATAACTGACTGGCCTTACCAGAGAATTGAATAGGCAAAAGAGTTGCCTATTGCAATATACATGGTTTCAGGAGAAGAAACAAGCTGGATGCATTGTGGTCAGGTCCACTTGAGATTATCACCAAGATAGCGATGGACGCCTACTCCATCAAGAACCTCTTGGTTGGAATAGTAGTAAATCTAGTCCATGCTAAGTATTTGAAGTGATGTATCAATGAAAAAAATAACAAAAAAGAGTTCCCAAAGGACCGATGAACCATTAAGTTGGTCATTTCCTGATGATTAGGCCAAGTCCAAAAAAAACCTCTGAACTAATCTAGATGGTTAAGTCCAAAAAATGACCTCTGAAACATAGAAAACTGATAGGTCTAAGAATACCTAGGATCCAGTTTGGGGAAAGAATAAGAAGATGGACCACTAACTAAAAAAAGGTCAAGTCCCATGGAAAAAAGAAAAAAATAAAATATTGATAAAAATATTAAAAAAAATTATAAACTGCATAGAAAAAACTGATATATTTTAAAAAAATTTTTAATGATTATCTTTAATTTGGGATGATTCCGCCTATGCTGTCTCTTGGGGGAGGGAGGATGGATTGCAGTAGGAATGAATAACCCATTGAAATCTATGTGAGATTTGACACTAGCAAGGGCTAAACCTACACAAAACCAAGTTCTTTGAGTGGACGCAGATCCCTGTGAGAAAGTGACTAGGGGAAGGAAATTGAGATGTTGGAAGAAGCCAATTGCAAAGCCCTGGAGCGGGGAGGGAAGCAATAATACAGGAAGAGGCTTTTAGTGAATAACCCTGAGTAATCCCAATATGGTATCAGAGCCATGATATTAGATTTGAGCGCTTGCTGATGGGCTTTGTCAAGAACACAAGACATATGAGCTGGCAGCGTACAAGGGATACAGGATGGGCGTTTTCCAGAAAAAGCCCCCTTATTAAAGCCATCAGTGGAAGATACTAATGGGAAGCGCCAGAAATTACATAGTAATGCAAGGAGCAAATGGCATCCTGCAAGCAATGACTATAAGCTTCTCGGAATCTAAAGCAAAAGGAGTGATGGAACCTGGGAGAGGCTGGAAGATTCATGGCCCAACTTTGAAGAACTTGTCCAGCAAAGCGAAGAGCATAAGTGGCAATATCCCAATCTAGGATGTTCTCAAGATTGGAGGGATTCAGCACTAGGGATAAAGTGTTGGTGACTTGGGCCCTCAATTCTGTGTAGGGGAGTTCAAAATGAATACTGTTGCCAATGGTGAACTTGGTAGCCAAGAAAGAGGGTTTGTAGTATTTTCCTAGTCAGAAGAGGAACTCAGGAAGTAAGTATGACCTGGCAAGAAAGGAGCAATCAAGAGCGAAGAGCATAATTTCAGTAGCATCCAGGATGATGTTCAGTGCATCTGCAAAAGGAGCCAAATCCAGAAGAGTTTTAAAATCCAACTCTGGAATTGACAAATAGGAAGAATCAGTTGAGAGTCACTTGAGACAATCACTAGCCTGGTTTTGAAAGGGTTGGTTACTGTTTCTGGTAATTCGATGTAAGGACTAGCCACTGGTGCTATACTAGGCATATGAGTCCTGGAAGGACCATAGAAGAGGTTCTGTCATGCATCCCAACTCATCTGTTGGAAGATCCAAAGATATTGATCTGACAAATGTTGAGTAGCTGTTGGTACCATAACTTGGAATTTGACATATGAGCTGTATGAGAGGGGGATGTCAGGCTTATATGATAGTCAACATTATGCACTCTACAATCGATTAAGCTCCAATTTCAGAGAAATTAATCTCAAAATTAATGGGATAATCTTTCTAGAGAAGAATTAAGAGTGATATGAGTCAAGAGGTTATGAGAAGAAGAGAACAAGGGTGAACATAAATAAGCAGTATTAATCGGGCCACAAAATGAATATCAACAGCAAAAGTCTCCTATCTAGGATGAGGAGAAAATCAGGAAATCAAGGATTCCAGACCAAGAATCCTGAATATTACAGTGGGTCATATGCCCTGATGGGGGAAAACTGGATCCCAGGACTCAAATCGTCACAATTAAATTGATCAGCCTGGCATGACAGTAAATTGTGAGGACCACACTTTGAGTAGGCAGTAGCAAGGAGGAAGAGGAAAAGAGCCGCATGCTTAAGGTTGTCCTGAGCAGCGTTGAGTAATGATTATTGTACTCCACTTGAGCAAATAAAATATTTGACTGAGTGTCCAAAGTGATCTCCTACCCTGGTCCTTTTCTCGCTGGAAATCTAGGCAAGAGGGGAGATGTGCTGGGATTTTTGCCCATATTCCCAGCCTGCTAGATTACCAGGAATTGCTAGGGGATAATTTCCTAATGTGAGGTGAATTGAAAACTGGTTGACCCTGATTTTAGAGTAAATATGTTTTGGGGATTTTAGGATATTCACCTGGTCAGATCCATTGAGGATTAGTCTTGATGAATTCTTACAATCTTGTCTGGCAGAGTTGCTGACAAAATAGGGGCATCTGATAGTGATTAACTATCAGTTGTATAATTAGGATTTGTCAGGTTTTATCACCAATTGATTGGGAATGTAAGTAGTAAGTTGCAAGGTGAGTGATGCTGTCTGCAACTAGCGAATCAATCAGTTTTTTTGTGACCTTCCTTAATGGGCACAAGTCCCATTACCTAAGCAGGTCACTAGCCAAATATGGTTGGTTTGCTTGGATCAAGAGGAAAATGTTAGAAACACATTTTCCAACTCTTTCTGTTTTAGGTCTTGAGGATGTCCAATGACGGAATCCTAGCCAGGATGGAGAAGACCATTGCTGCTGAGACGCGGATGGGTGATTCAATGGCAACAGCAACCGTTTTATCAAAGAGGTGTCAACCAAGGGTTAGATGACCAAATCCCCCACTATAAATTCCTTAGTATTCATTCATAATAAAAAACAGTTTACAGTTTACATTTATAGTTTATACAGTATATATTAGTTATGCCAGTTTAGTAAACTCCAGAATCCAATTGTTCTATTTCTCAGGGATATTATTGCTGTGTACAATAATTGGGAACTCTTTAAGGAAAAGAATAAGGATCTGATTGGAGATCCAGAGAAGAAGCAGAAAAAAATTGGGGATTGCTGCCAACTGTGTGTCAAACCAGAGAAACTGTCACCAGAGAATCTCAAAAGAGATTGGGTAAGATGGTGTGAGGGAACAAATCCCTATTTTGAGACATCTCAAGTATTTCAAGCAGAAATACTGGCTGGGCGTTGGGCCAAGATCTAAGAACACCATTCAACTACATATAATAGTTGTCATACTATTATCAACTGATTATATCAACAGCAACATAACGCGGAAAAATTGCACAAGAACTAAACCTGTGCAAGTAATAAGTTCATATGAGTTATTGGCTGATAATAATAACTAGACCCATAATTTTTACAGGTATTTAGGAGGTATTAATGTACAATGAATAATTAGTAAATGCCTCAAATTAGGTGATTGTGAATTTAATGAATGAAGAATTGCTGGAATCAACTAGGTATGGCAAACTAAATCAATAAGCTGAGGAAATGGTATTGTTTCAATTTGCTGAGATATAAGTGAGTTGAGATGATTGACAGAGGAGGATTGTTAATAGTTTAAAGCAAGCAGAACAGCGAGGATCCACTGTATTTATTATATTTAATAAAAGTGTCACGGGACCAATTGCTCTATTATCATTAAAAGTTTAATTTGATGTTTCAAGGACAACAATCATCATATTGTTGGTCTTATTGCTCAGTGAGCTGAACCCTGTGCAAAACCCCTTTGGCATATCTCTGAGATAACACCAAATTTATAACACAATAGTTTCTATCACATTATCACTTTCTTTTCTGGCAGAATCTGCCTATATCTGGTTGTGGGGGGTTCATACTAGAATTGTCTCCAGGTTTGAGAGAGCACCACTTGTTAGAATCTGAGGATCGCTCACTTGTTTATTAAAAACTGCATATATAATTGGGAAGGAGTTTAGTCATATTATCCTTAATTTTTCACCAGTGTCTTATGGTATATTGACTGTTTGGAAGATCACTAGTTCTATCTAAAATTAAATGACTCTTTTGGTACTCTCAGGCTAATATTTGCTACAAAGGGAACTTCTTTCAAAGCAGGCAAAGACACAAGTTGTTGGTTTTTGTCCTAACAGCTTGTCAACAATCTTGATAAGAACTGAATTTGATAAATTAACCAGATAAGAGAATTAAGAGGATATTTTTATTAGATGATTTGAATTTGATGATATTTTCACTTTTCCAGGCGCCAGTATTTTATACCTCTAAGGAATCTCCTAGCCATATTTTATGTAAAGCTTCCCTTTTTGAGCTTTATAGTGCTATGCCCAAGAAGCTTATCAGTCCATATTTGAAGCCAACTAAGTTTCATGACAAGTATAATTTTTACTTTAAGTGTGCCAAGTCACCACTTATGTCCTGTCAGCTAGAGTCCATCCTTTGGTAAGTATGGCAAAATGGACTTATTGAAGTCAAGCACAAATTGGGATGTGGAAATAATAACCTAGCTTTATTATAGTATAAAATAGGGATTTTTATATCGCATTCAACATAAAAACCCCAAAAGAGATTAATAAATTTATTAGGGGAGATATATGATAGGGAGGCTCTTGTCAGGCAATGCATTATGGATGATGTGATGCCTTTGTATCTTATTCTTAATAATGCAAAACTGGTGTGTTAAGTTCCTGAGTCAGATTAGACTGAGGCTCACTTTGGTGATTATTTGGCAACTTCTTGATTCTTACTCTTTTTTTGTCTTAGTTTACTGCCTTGAATGCCACCTTAAGTCATTGTCACCTGACCTCCTGATGATCCATCATTTTATTGAGGCGGAACTTTATCTTTGGGTATCTTAAAGTTGATTTGGTCTGTTGAATATTACTAGAGTCAATTTGTGCTATGCTCACTATTTGTCATGGAATCTTCTGATTAAAGTAAGATTGAGCTTCCAATCTGGGTGTTTAACAACCCAGTGGAAAGTCCATAATTCCAATTGCAAAGCAATTCTGAGCAGTTGTAAAAAAGATCTCCTATGATTCTCATAAGAAAAAGAAAAGTTAAGGGACATACCAAAGGCCTCATAGTAAACTAAATGGCTGCAATGGGAGTAACCGCAGGTCTTGCTGAGGCATCTCCCAAGGGTGGGAGAGATAATAAGGATGACTAATCCTCCTGGGTTTGCAGTTGATGACCTTTTGGATATTTTTCCAAAACTTCTGGTATTATTTCATCATAATAGAAATTCTGAAAATTATTTATATTTTCTAAATTTTAAAAGCTGATCAGGTTTTCAAATTAAATTATATAAAATCAATTTGACTGTTGGGAGGCCTTAAACTTCACCTTGCACCCGTTGTGGAGTTTTGTGATGGGTTGAGGGGTCAGGGATGTCACCAGGATGGTGGATCAATTTTATAAACTGTGTTGGGCTGGATTGGCCCTTGGTGAGATGGCCCAGATAGTCTGGTGTCTGGTTACCACCTTGCGGTTGTGAGGACAACCATTTCTCGCCTCCAAATAGAGAATAATAATTAGCAGAGATGGTCTCATTTTACCCAAATTGTGCCAAACTATCAGCAGATTGGTGGGGAGAATTAATCCAAAAACTCTGACTATTTTGAAAAGTGGGAGGTGGAACTGTAGCTTGTCCATTAGGAGCTGAAAGAGGAGCAAATTGATGTGAAGAGTTTAGACATTCCAAAAAAATTGGAATTGGCAGATTGATGTCATATGCCCATGACAATATCTTTCATCATTTCAATCACTATCTAGTGGGCCACTGGATTGAGGGCTTGGAGGGCCCACTTGACAACCATCAACCCTAAAATGCAGATTTCTGCATACTTTGCTGGATTAAGTGAAAGTATATTGAAAAAAGAGACAGAGTCCATGTAGTGGGTTTGGGTAGAGATCAGCTTTATTAAAACTAAGAGGGAAAATGGACCAACAACTACCCTTCCAGATGCGGTTGCCTTATATATGAAAAATGGGGAAAAAGGGATCTGTGGGTGTGTTTCCTAGAAAGTGTCAGCTGATGTACTCATAGGTACTCAGCCTGGGCTTGGGGCGTCATCATCCAGCTTATGCAAAGGTCACAAAAGCTCTGGCGACATAATCATCTGATTTTTCAGAAAGAAACCCTCACTAATCCAAACTTGGGCAGATTTACTTGGATCAAAGGGGTGGCAGAATTGGACTCCACCAGGGTCAATTCTGACAAATTTTTAAAAGATTTTTTTTTAAATTTTCTAAAAAATGGATTTTTGACTCATATTGACTTTCCCAGACCTGGATTTTTAGTTTCCATGTTCCAGACTGGCTTTCTGACTCAGGAACCTTTCTCTGAGTTTTGAGGCCAATTTTCTTACTTTTCAAGGAAGTGAGGGATGGGGGGTGGGGGCTAGTGGAGGGAGAAGGTTCTGTTGGTGACTTCTAGCCTGTTACCCCCCTACAAACCTCTTTTATCCTTTTAATAAGGGAAAGAGCAGCCAAAGGGGATATTGTGGAGGGAACTTTTGGGGCCAATGTGGCTATCTAATGTTCATCAACCACATGTCTCAAGTACCTCAGTTGATCCAAAGGCTCCACAGGGACATTAGATCCCTTCTTCCAACTACAAGGGACCTTTTCCTGGTCAAACTCAAGAGGCTGGGTTTCCAGACATACAATCTTGAGTTGAGATAGATTGGTAGCAAATTAAAATATGCTTAGTTTTCTCCAGGTCTTGATATTCTAAACAATTTAATCAGTATCAATAATTATAAATTTCAGAAATCTATCTTTATTCTACTGTGACTATGTTAAAGTGTTTGATCTTTTAATGATTGGATTATCCTGATATCTACTTGTTTAATTTTTACTATACTTCACCTAAATCAAACAACCTTTAATAACTATACTTTAATCTGAACTAAAGCACTTGGTCTTAATGATTATACTTAGTTTGTTTAAGTTTGTGAGCTTAATTAAATTATATAGTTTTTATTTGGAGTTATGCTACAATTTCCCTTCCATGAAGATGACAGCAAAGCTGTTAGTCCAAGTGGCACAAATGATAGTTTTATGGTTTTATACCATCCTATCATAAGCATTTTGAAACTTAGAGCATTGTTCAGAGTTATGTTTTAATAGTAATAAGTTAGCTCACAGGTCACAAGGGCATCAACATAGCTGTTAGTATGATGGCACAAATGATAGTGTTATGGTATTATATAATACTATCATTAGTATTTTGAACCTCAGAGTATTTCTCAGAGTTATGTTTAATAGTAATATATTTGCTCATAGGCCATGAGGGAAAAAGCAAAGCTGTTAGTCTGGGTGGCACAAATGATACCTTTTTAAGGTAAATAGGGTTAGAGCATAGTGAAAGCACAGCCCTAAGGCTGTGCCAGTGTGAGCTCATCTTCAACCTCTTGGGTTAAGTTGTGTGATTTATGCGCCACTTTTTTAGGCCACCCTTTTAAGCTCAGATGCTATTTTGGGTAGGTTTGGGGCCTTTCTTTTTTGGTTTATGGCATAATAAATCAATTTGCTTTTAGTGATGCTCACCCCAAATTATTCTTTGATTAAATAAACATGAATGATACTGCCTATTAGAATCAGATCTATTTAATTATAATCATATATAAAGGAATTCTGATAGATAAATGAGATTTTCTGCTTTTCCCATGAGAATAAATAAAAAATGGCTATCAGATTTATCTAATTTATATATTACTTTATCTATATAAAAATAGGCTATCAGATTTAATTAATTTATATACACACTAGATTCTCCATATAACTTTTTTTGAAATACTATATAATATATCTTTGGTCATATATTTATTGAATCAGATTCTAGAAATTAAAGGTTTACCCTAATCATATGAACCCTCTACCACTGCCTCCCCAAGTTCAATCCTGGTAGATGAACTTTGGGTAGAGGATGATTATGACTGTGTTAAAATTGTGCACCAATGCCATAAACTGAGATAGCAGATAGCAAGGTGGTCCATGGAGTTCCTGGCCTAATGTACAGCGTGCATGGAGGTTTTCCGAGTTTTATCCACCTTTTTCATTTCTTTGATCCCTTAATCAGTGCGTTATCATCCCCAGGTCAGCCCATCTCAAATAAAATTTAAAATCCTATATCATATATAGCCAATTGGTGAAAATTTATCTATATCATATGTGTTAACTAGCAAAATTTAATTTATTAGTATTTTGATCTAATATTATCTAACAAATATAATTTAATTAAAAATGGTCAAGTTTGATCTAACACTTTTTAAGTTTTATTCTATATATATCTAATTGGATAAATTTAGATACCTTACTGCTATCTAATTGATCTAATCTAATTTAAATATTTTTAGTTAAAATCTAACTTTTAGAGCTATATTTTATATCATAATTACCTAATTGAATAATCTTTATTTTAGGGTTATTATATAACTTTATTTTAACAACATAATCTAATTTCTAAATGAGTTTTAGTTTTTGTTTTACAAGTGCAGCTGATTTGCAGCCAATCAGATAAATATCTACCTAGCTTGGTTTTGAAGGATTTAAAATTTGATCCAATATAAATATAGCAAATTGTATTAAGCTTTTAGTATGATAACTCAATTTTACCTTTAATATCATAATCTGATTTAAGAATACCTCACATCTTGATATATATTATTATTATTCTTATTAGACTATTCTGATTTTGAAATATTTTAAGTTGTGCTCCATATCAAATGATCTATATCATGTGCATATCATATGCAGCTAATAGGATTCTTCATAGCTATTCACACATGGTCTGCTATTTGCCCTGTCATAAGTTAATAATGTATCTGATACAATTCTTTGCATTGACCACTCTCACTATCAGAGATGTTATAAATTTTGTATTTGACAAAGTGCTACTTCCCTATCCTTCTGATAATTAATTTCTATAATATAATCATATATTTGCAAATATTTATATAAAAGGTTATAACTTTTTGATGAATTTTACTAGTTGAAATTAAGAGTAGGTAATAAAAATAGAAACTTCAGTAAAAGTACCTATTAAATAATAGCAGTTACTTTATAAGATAAATTATATTAATAAATTTACTTAAAGCTCAAGTGAAACCAAAGTCACTAAGGCTTTACCATTAAATAATTACCTATTTTGTAAAGGTATAAGTAATAATAAGTTATTAATTCTGTATAAAATAGTGTTTTCTGATTATAAAGTAGTATGAGGCATAGATACTGGAATAAGGTCACTGGTGTTGCTGGTGGTTGAATGGAGGCTGTGCCAGTGAGAACTCATAATTATTCTCTACCCAAAGTTCATCTATCAGGATCAAACTTGGAGAGGCAGTGGTAGTGAGTCATACTCTACCACTGGGTTATCTCCTTTTATAAGAATAAGCTTTAGAGTAATATAAACAATTAAATTAAATATATATAAAAAATTAGATCATATCTAGCTTAATAAATAGATATCATATTGAAAGATAAACTAAAGTATATAATCTTTTACTGCAAGCAAAGCTGCAGATTGATAGCTTTTTTATATATAAATCAGAAATTCTAATGGATTTTATTTGGAACTTCCATACATACCAGTTTATACAAGCCAATCTGGAAACTTTAAATAAGATAATAAATCCATTTAAATTGATAATATTATATTAGCTAAATTAACTTTGTACTATTTTATAATTTAATTAAATAGAATTATTAACAGAACCCAATAGTAGTATATATTTGTATTAAAAATTAAACGGGTCAACCTTCGAATGTATAATCTTTTTAGAGATAAAACTTACTATGTTCAATCAGAATTTCAATCCCATCAAAACTTTACAATTGTATTATACTAAAGCAATGAGATGGAATAAGAGTATTAGGTGACAAATATGTAATAGATTATTTGCTTACTGATACCTTTTGAGAGTGGGCAATTCTAATAAAGGATGATAAATAGCCTAATTGTAATCAATTAAGAAAATGTTAGACCATTCATTGGGCATTGAGTGTTATGAGCAAGATGACATTGCAGTGTATTGACAAATATACCCAAATTATTCTGTTTACTAGTGAATCATTTCATTTGTAGCTTGGATGACTGATCAAATATAACTATCCAACTTGAGAAAATCCCTAATTGAATTAAATCATCTAAAGCATCACTAAACTCTGATCAAACCCCCACTAACCACTTTCATCGATCGGATTTCACCGTCATCAATTCTAATGTTTGATAGGATTAAATCTTCAAAATCCAACCGAAAGGTAGCAGAAGTGATGGAAATGGTTAGTAAATTTATCCTACGGTTTCAAAATAGATTGATTTACGGATAAGTGGCTTTACAAAAAGTTATCACTGATATAAATTGTGGCAACTTCTCAGTGATAAGATCTTGGGTGGATTTGCCACCGATACAAAGCCCCGATGACGTACTCTATTTATAGTTAGTTTTTCCGCCCTAAATTGATTCCTCGGCTATCCATGCCCTTTATGTATGCTGATCATGCTAACAGTCAGTTCACCTAAGGTTTAATTAAGCATTCATTTTCCATAATGTAGTTCATATCCACACGGATCAAAATTCCAAATATACAATGTCACATGATAATACAAATTAGTGCATGGCAGATTTAACCTTCTAGCAAAATAAGTAATTTGATGCAAAGTGATTAGCATGTAAAAAGTACTAATATATACTGCTAAAGTTTCAATCTGCATTAGATTTTGAGTCATCGATTGAAAGCAAGACTTAACTTGGTACTAAAATTGGTCTTTATCATTAAGTTTCACTTAGAGGGTGGCATTTTCTATATTGACCATTCTACCGCACCCTAGTAGAATTAGATGTGTACCCTCGGGAAATTGTTAAAATGTGCAATTATTTTTATTGTATTGATCTATTTAGGGATCAGCTAAGAAGTTATTACTGATTATCTAATTGTCAAAATGGAACTGTGACAATTGAAATGAAACCTCCATCTTTAAGCAATCTTTGATAGCTGAATGCATTTTAAGGCAACCAGAATTAAATGATCGGAGGCGGAATTATTTCCAGTGGCTTACCTCAGTTGAGGTTTTGGATGAAACCCTTGGATCCAAATTGAATATTGTCACAAACATCTGTATTATGATTGGTTGAAGGGTTCGGCAGGTATATGTTAAATTAGCCACCCCTTATAGATACTTTAATTCTGAAAAGTTGCAATTATAGAATAAAATTATACATATATTTATGGAGTTTATCTGGAACTTTGTTTCGGAGGGTTACACTTTGGTTGAGGTTAAGAAACGGTGATGTGATTTTGGATTCAAAGGCTGTTTGGAGTTAAATACCACTCAGTTGGTTAAAGAGGAGCATTTCGATGAACCTACTCGCTGATACCAAGCTGGACTTTACCATCTTCTCTTCGATGAAGAAGCTGTGTCTAAACCCTCGTATATCACCCAAGATTGCACCACTTTCCTCCCATCCAACCACTACCCCAAGGGCCCTCGTGAGACCCACCTTCACCTTCCCAAAACTACTAACCTTGTACAAATGTTCAGCAAAGTTTCCTAGGCCACTCAAGGCCCGCCCACCCCGTCGCCCTTGTGCACTCGTCACCATCCAAGAAGAATAATCATTGCTGGCAATTGTTGTAATCCTAGTCACTCTATCAAGAATAAATGTACCACCTCTGTTGACATTTTTAATTTTAGACTATCCCTCTAAACTCCTGCCTATTTGACCAAATTTTGATCTATTACTCTTTATCCCGCTTACCCACTTTTTATATGTTCCTTATAAACTGAATTTTCCTATCACAGCTGATGAACTTACCGTGTGGATGCAGTTTGGCGCTTCCCGTCACCATATCGCTCATGATAATTGCAGCAAACCTAATTCAAGGGATATATAGTGCCACCATTTAGAAGGCTGGATCCGTAGGCATTCCAAACTGATAGTTTCCCAAACATTATCACCAGAGAGGCTCATCACGATTTTAGGTAGCTTTACAATAAGTTTGACCCCACTATTAAACCAAATCTTGATAGGAAGCTGTTTTATATTTGATGCGGTAAAGGTTACCACATAGCTCAGGATAGCCGCCTAGTACCATACGCGACGCAAGCATAGTCCTGAGCGGTCGATACCAATAAGTTTTAATTAACCTGTCTAGCTTGGGTCCTCCCAGCACTTCAACTTAGTTACATTCCGTTTGGAGCTAAAATGAAATTTAGTTAACGTTTTAAAGGGGGTTAAACTCTCCGTGATTTGACTGAAGATCGATCTCAAGACGAATACGTGCCACCGATCTCCGGATTTAACTTGAATATGAAGTTGCATTCGGTTCAAAAAAGGTGTAAGTTATGCTGGAGACGATGATTAATTATAGATCTTATGAGGGTTGTTCGTGTACGGTCAGTGGTGCACAGTATTTGTAAGATGGGGCGTAAGCGCTTGATGCCGTTCGTAAGTTATCTTCACATCCACTTGGCATTACCCTATTGACACCGCCGTTGAAGGAATACGGAAAAGATTGCGGGAATTTGTTTACAGATTTGGTGACAGGCGGCATGCGTTTGCCAAATAGTCAAAGTACCGACACCGTAGCACTGTATTCGCAAGGCAAGCGGTTTGAGAAAACAGTTAAATGCGTTTTTTAAGAAAGCTGATGGTACGAATCAAATACGGGATGAGTGGTAACGTATATAGGATACTCAAAGGTTGAATCCTATCCCGAACGATGGATGACCTAGCTTTAAATCTAAGCTTATGAGGTTTAACTTCTAGGCGTCAACTTTAAATTTATCGGATAAATCCAGAGCACATGAGTGGGAAGATGTTTAGACATTGAAAAGTCATCAGATAAAATCTATGATACAATCTATCAGTATCTCGTATGCGATACACTTAACAAGTAACGGGTTGGAACGTTGCTATCTTTAATATAAACCCGCTTAAGTAACTATATATCCGGTTGATAAAGGTAAATCGCATTCTGGTTACTTATTGAGCTAAACTTATATTGACGTATTCACAATATTTATCACTCTTCTAGCATCCCTTTCTATCATATGGAGACATTAGCTTTGAATTTTTTTATTATCGATAGACTTGGAAGCATAATTACTTTATACTATTTAATATACTCGATTTCAACCCTTAATCCATAAAATTTGGAACCACAACGCTTCACTATTGTTAAACTATAGATTTAATTATAAAGCCTTTAGTTGGGTAGATCCTTTGACTCCCTTATTTTTATTCTCTAATAATTATCTGTCTATTAGATCAATGGCTCGAGTGATATAAAATCTTTTTTTGCATCAGTTGCATTCATTCTAAATATAAATCTGGTTTGCAGTTTATTGACGGCTTGATTTGCTTCTAACAATATTAAGTAGTTATATGAATGTTACTAGTAGACAAAACGCGTTGATACGGTGTTAATATGTACAATTTTTATTGGAATACAGTCACCTTGTCATATTCAATCTAAGGCTATCATTGGAGAATAAGATATCTTACTTGGATTGCAATGTAACCTATATCCTTTTAGGGCATAATGCTCACTTGGGGTATATCGCATCGAAGCTTCAGGCAACCAAACTACTAGAATTTATTTAAGCTTGGGTCAAGTCAACTATTTGTAAAGGGTTTAGTTTTATTTCAAGTACACTTTCTTTATTAAATACCAATCTTAAGTAATTAATTTATAGTACCCAACAAGAAATTCTTAATTGTATAGTGGCAAAGCACTTAAATTCGATTCCACTCAATGAGGTAATTCACTGCTCATACAGTTCAATCATACCCTCTAAGCCAAATTTAGGATTATTCATTAACTTTTTTTTTAGTACTAGATGGTCCCAACCCAAGGGGGGGATTCATCGATGTATTATTCATTAACTTTATCTCATTCAAGGTAGGGGGACTTGGATTATACTCTACCACAGATGACCATGCTATATTGATAGCAGATATGAGGTAAAAGATGATTTGAAATATTAAATTAGAAAATGAGCATTAGATTTTTCTGGTCTTAAGTTTTTCTTAAGTTTCTTGGTAAAAATAGTTTATTGTATTTTATATAATTGTCAGCTGATTAAACTTTAAATCTAGTATATCAACTGTAAGAAATTATGTAGCAAATTTATACCTCTCAAATGAGTTGTTCCTACTATTCAAAGCTAACCTTTAATTTGTTGGCACCTAAAGCTAACATGATTTTAAACTATCTATAATAATGAGGTAAATTTAATTTCCTTTGTAGTTTCAACCCTAAACTTTAGTAAAACTTATCAATAATCTCATTTGAAATCAAATTATCTAGTAGCCAGCTGACTGGCATAAGTTGAGAGTCTTTATCAAAGTATATAAAGTTTTGATTATCATATATTTATTTTTGATGCCAGCTTACTTATATAAATACTAATTACTTATAATTAGTAGGCTGGAATCTTAAAACTAAATAAGTAATCTCTATTGCATTAATAAGAAGCTGTATATAAAAGTTTTGATTATAATTATATAGAGTTTGATTATGGGTGGTAATTAAGTAAGCAGTTAGTGCAAAGTATACTAATTAAGTATAGTTAAAGTATTAGATTGCTCTTAAGTTTTTTACCAGGCTAAGATTATTATACAATAATTCTATTGTTTAATAAAAAAATTAAAGTTGAAAAGCCAAGATGGATTGGGACCATCTAGTACTAAAAAAAAGAAAAGCCAAGATGGAAAGGTTAATGATAAGCCTTAAAAAGTAAAAGCTTGTATAATATTCCCAGATGTAGCTACAAAGCCGGGCAGTACTTTATACCTTTTAAAACCAAAAGAATACTAACTCAAGAGATCTGTAATTGCTTAATTAAGGAATCTAGGGTATATTGTGGATAAGTGTTGAGTAGATAACATTTCTCCCTGTCCATATTCTCTCATCCCATGCCTAACTCCCAGTCACAAATACTGTATTATTTCTAGTTCAGATGAGTAGTATATGTAGAGAAATAGACAACTTTATTTATAATTTAGAAATATATATAATACTTATACAACAAGTGTAACCCTTATAAATAGAGGACTCAAACAGATGTGTATTCAGTTAGAAAATATCATTACTCAAGGTAACCTTAAGTGATAATATTTTATAAATTTAAGTTGAAAATAAACCTAATTCAATTAGAAAAGTTAGAAATATAAATTGATTGAGTCAACAAGTTTAGATAGTATCTAAGAACTATTTAATATTTGAAATAAAATTTAAACTTTTCTAAAAAAGAGTAGTAGATGAAATTTATAAGTTTGATATATACTAAAATATGATATATGCAACTAACTTAGATCCTTCAAGGATAGAAAATTTCTAATTTTAATATATCATATCTTGTATAAGCCTGTCTCCCCCTATCTAACCCTGTAACCCAGCACCCTTCTAATAGTAGGGTGTTAAGTTATTTTTTCTCATCATTTACCTATTATAAACTTTATCCAATACTAGTAGGTAGCTATGGCTTCACCCATGTTTACTAATGCACCATCTAGTGAGTATATTATTTTATTAAGAGATTAGTTAATTTATCCAGTGTTGCTTGTGTTTATAATTTTAAATTCATTGTCAGGATCCTAGCTTCTTAAGGCTCACCAGTGCTGTTTGTACAGGATTCAAATATTTCAGCAGGGGTGGAAGTATCAAGGATCTCAGCTGCTATTATAGAATTAGGAGTATTTTATACCACTTATGAATAAAAAAGTAGGAAACTTGAATACTAATAAGATATATGGTTTTATAAGGTTTTTATTAAGTTCAGTGGATGGGTCAAAAAGCAAACCCTCTCAACATCTTGCTGCTTAGTATTTAAATTATTTTGAGGCTCAAAGTGAGAGAATCAAGAAATTCAGTATATGCTGAGAATAGCTGAATTAGGGAATATGAGGTTTTGACCTATTAAAGCTCTTGAGACTCACCTTGCTTTAACTTGACAGCTGATGGAGGGTCAATAGCAGGTAAGATAAAACTGTGGAGCAAGGATTTTATATATTTAAACTAATTTAATATTGGAAAATAATTGCACCTGGTGGAAACCCCTCCAGGTCTATAAAAGTGGTGGTCTCTGAATAGGTGTTTGAACTAAATTTAAATGGAATGGGGGAGGACTCACAGAATAAATCACCTGTTTCTGATGCAAGCTCAGCGCAACCCTACCATAAACTATCAGGCTATTTGGCTGAGGAGTGGGGTTAGAAGTATTACCCCAATTTATGAGATTCCACTAAAAATTGACCAGGATTTTTTTTGAGAGATAATAGCTGTACTTACCCTCAAACCACTCTTGCAATATCAAACATTCAGTTTCTGATATTCATTATACATCCTTTTGAAGAATGAGGCTAAGAGAAAAATTTTATTTATTGAAAGGCAGTTGTTTTTTTATCAATTATCTTAAGTTTTTACAGTATATCAATAGCCCATTTTTCAAACACTTTTTGTGGGTATAAATTAACAGATAATCTTTAATAACTAATGGAAGCTAATCTTTAACAAAAAATTATCTATATTAGTTTATATATTAGCAGATGTTATTGATAAGTTTAGGAGTAATCAAAACTATCAAATCAGCCAAAAACTACTAACCATTTACCCAAAACCAATTGGACCTATTGAATCAACTTTAAAAACAAATTTAGTTGGCAAACCCATTAAACTATTAAATAATCCAATAACTTACTACTTACTAAAAGGATGAACTTAATAATTATTAAACAACCACCAACCTCTTGGAAAATCCTTTTAAACTATTAAATCAACTGAATATCAATCTGCTCAGCTATAACAATATGCCAATTATCACTAAAAAGCATATAAAATATTCACTTCTTATATATAAAACTTTTTTAAATCAAAATTAAAAAATCCAGCTTTGAGGCGCACGAGGACCTGCTTCTGTCCATTTATATCCAAAATTTCAAAGCTCTACATGCTGTAGTTTTGGCTTGGCATTGTGCAAAAATGCAGCCATACTTGCTTTTATTATAATATACCTTCAGTTTTTTCAATTTTTAATTTTAAGACCATGGGTACTAAAATGCTAATTTTATTAATACCAAGTAAGGATCTCACTTGTAAACTTTAATTGAAGAAGAATATACGGGTAAACTGTCACAGCTAGTGACATAATTCTGGAATTAACTGCCCCTCCAAAGTCAAGTCCAACAAGCCCTTGGAGCAAAGACCAGAACTCCTAAGGGCCACTGATGATCTCTCTAAGGTCATTGACAGGAGATGGATTCTGGCTTTGCCAGCCAGAGCTGAGGAAAACGGCCCATCTAAGGCAAAAAACCTGGCGGGAACTAACTTAAAAACCAGAAAATTACACAATAAGAGGTTACAGAATTTGGTCAAATTTATTTTAATAATTTGTTGAACAAATAATTTGTAGCTCAGATCAGATTTCAATAACCATCTGGAACCTTAATGAATAATTCTCCTTTGAATTAAGTCTCAAGCTGAGAAAGGCTTTGCTTTTCTCAGATACTCTGATCACCTAATAAAATTTAAGAACTTTTGGGAAAGTTTCCTGCAAGTTTTTTTTGATTTTTTTTTATCAACAAAAATACACCTTTCAGAAGCTCTGCAATGGCTGGAGTCCGTTTTCTGCTTTGGTTTGCCTCTACTCCTGTACATGAACCCTTCACCCACTCCACCGCCTATTCTGCTGGCTCTGCCACTTTCTATTTAGCCACCCTTTGTCCTAGATTTTATGCCACCCTTCACAGCTCCCAGGGCCTCTTGTTCCTGATGGTTGAGGCCAGTTTGGTGTGCGTTTTGCTCCACAGATTTATTTGGAAACATAATACTGAACATTTAGGATGTATCTTCATTTTGTTGGGTCACTTGGCCTTGTTGTCACATCTTTGGCCTGGGTCTTTCCTCT